>JAMPIV010015616.1:0-442500 GCA_024509875.1 Oreohelix idahoensis
TCTGTTTACGGGCGTGCTGACCACACAAACTAATAAGTTTTTTTTTCCACAGCATCTTTGAATAATATACATTTTGGTTACAGGTTGATTTTGTCGGGATATATTTTAACTGCTGATTGTAATACTAAATGCTGGTAAAGTGGTGAGTGTATAACATTCACTGGGTACTGAGGCAGAACGGCGTTTGAACTAAGTTAAGGAGTGTGTTTCGGACTTTTTGTCCAGATTAATTCCCTCCCTTACCCGATCTGACTTCAGGGGCGAACTTATAGTGGATTTTTTTAAAAATTAAGGGATTATTTTTCTCTTTAATTTTTGCAATATTCTTTTGCTTTTCCACTGTAGCAACTTATTTTTCAGTTGTAATCTTAACTACCATTTATTTGGCGTAGTCGTGTTTTGCATTGAGTGCTTTATTGCCGATAATAGCAGCGATAGTTAGATTTTATTTTGGAGGAGGTATCCCAGGGTTAAATATATCATCTTTTGATTTTTTTTTGGTAATTTTTTTTCTCGTAAGTGGTAGGAACCAGGTTATTCTTTTTCCTATTTCGTTTCTCCACTAGTCTCAGTCACTGACATAATATGGCCGAGAGGGCAAAGCTTAGACAACTCCTCAGGGACGAAGCGAGAGAGGAGGGACTGGAAGGAGAGGAAGCGAAAGCTTTTGTCAGAGACGAACTTGAGAGATATGATGCGGAGAGGAAAGCAGCTGAAGCTAAAGAGGAAAAAGAAGAACTAAGGAGGAAAGAAGAAGCAGCGGAGCGAACGAAGAAGGAGACCGGCTATTACAGCATGATGGAAAGATGGATGATGGGAAAGGAAATTCGAGGACAGCATGAGGAAAGAGAGAAGGAGAGACAGCATGAGAAGGAGAGAGAAGAGAGACAGCATGAGTTAGCTCTTAAAACTCTGGAATTCCAAAGGCGTGGGGCTGCCTCTACCTCCAGCAATGGAGAGTCTTCTCCTCATTCTTCCTTAACTGACCCTGCTAACACTCAATCTCTTCAACTAAATGCTATGTCTTTCACTCTTGAATCTTTTCCTTGTCCAAATGAGAAGATTGACACATGGTTAGAAAAATTTGAGAAAATTGCAACTCTGTACGGGTTAGAGAGGTCGCGTTGGAATATGAAACTTTCCCAGGCCCTAAAAGGTTCTGCTTATGATGTTTATTCTAAGCTGGAAAGTAGCCAACAAGACGACTACGATGTGTTGAAGAAAGCGTTACTGGAGCGCTTTGAAATGAACGCTCGCAAGTTTTTGCAACTGTTTCGCAACAGCCGGAAAGAGAATTCTGAAACTTTTCACCAGTTCTCATCTCGTCTTAAGGGATATCTAACAAAGTGCCTTGAGCTTTCGCAGCTCCCCTCTACCTATGAAGGTCTTGAGGAACTTGTTCTAACTGAACAAATAAAGAACACTTTGTCTGCTGATACCCGGAGATTTCTCGCTGAGCAGGGGGCAGAAAAACTTGAAGACATTTTGGAAAAGTCTGAGCGTTATCACAATGCGCTGGCTGAACTACCGGCCACAAAGCGGAAACCGACAGAGGAGCATTTTCGAAAACATAACCTAGAGCAATCTTCTCAGGCTTCTAACCAAAATAACCACAGAGAAACTGGACCTCAAAACCCCCCTCCTGAAAAATCCAAGTTCTACAAGAACAAGTACCCCAACCACCCCAAACAGTCTGATCAACCCGACCGCCCTACATGGCAGCGTAGCCAGAAAGGACAAGGTGGCAAAGGGAGAACCCCTGAGCACGGGACATATGATCAGACCGAGCACACCGAGCCGAAACGCATCGGATGCTTATTGACAGTCTCGCAAGGCGGAATTATTGACAGTGATTCCCAACCTGTTGGGGATAGACCCTCAACGCGAGGTATTGTTACTTTGAACGGTTCTCAAACTTCTTGCTTATTTGACACGGGGCTTTCTTATGATTGCATTGTTGCCAGAAACCTGGTTAAACCCGGTCAAGAGACAGGAGAGACCGTCAAACTTTGTGGAGTTCGTAAGAGTGATGCACCTACAGCGCTTCCCATCGCATTGGTGGAGATACACTCTGACTTTGTCAGAGGTGTGATCAAAGCGGCTGTTATGGATGATCCCATCTACCCAGTCATACTTGGCGGGAGATACGTGTGTATTGGGAAACCGGAAGAGCCGATTGTGGCAGCAGTAACTACAAGAGGGCAAACCAAGAAGGAACGGGAGCCTGCGCCTAATTTGTTACCTATGGAACTTAAAGAAGCGCAACAAAAGGACCCTACTTTGGCACCCTGCTTTAGGAAACTGCCCATGGCGAAGGAACCCAAACAGCACGGGGACATTTTTTCTGAGGATGGCGTACTTTATCGGAGAACGGGCAAGCCTGACCAAGGTTACAACCAGCTCCTAGTACCGAAACAGTACAGAAGCCAAATCCTAGAAATGGGGCACTCTCTTCCCTTTAGCGGACATATGGGACAGAACGCCACAAACCAACGTATAACCACTCATTATTGGTGGCCAGGAGTAAATACTGATATTATCAGATATGTCAAATCCTGTGCCCAGTGCCAACGTGTGCCACCCAAGCAACGGGCACCCCCAGTCCACATGGGTGAAATGCCAATAATGGGAACACCATTCGAACGGGTTGTGATCGACATTTTAGGGCCTTTCGAAAGGACTAAAAGAAGGAACAGGTTCATCCTGACCTTAGTCGATACATGCACTTTATGGGCAGAAGCTATCCCGCTAACATGCGCAGATGCCAAGCATGTCGCAGAAGCCCTCGTGCAGATTTTCACTCGGTTGGGATTCCCTCAGCAAGTGTTGACGGATAATGGATCTCCATACCGAAACCTGTTGATGGATGAGATCGTTAAGATCTTGAGGACCCAGCACATCCACACTAAGCCATATACTCCGGCCGGAAATGGGCTCGTGGAACGTGCTAATGGAAACCTCACCATGATGCTAAGTAAGCTGGCACAAGTGAAACCTGAAGATTGGGATCTCTGTATTCCTGCAGCATTATTTGGCTACAGAGAATCTCCTCATACTTCCACAGGATTTCCGCCAGCTACACTCTTATTCGGCAGACCCATTAAGGGCCCGCTTGAAGCCTTACTTCAGTCTCTGACAGACGAGAAGGCTGATGAGACAGTTGTCTCAGCCAGTAAATATGTGTCGGTTTTAAAGGAACGGTTGAAACTAGGGTGGGACCTAGCAACGACTAACTTTAAGCGAGCACGCACCAAGCACGCTAACCGATACAGGAAAGTCGCGGAAGAGAGAGAACTGGAAGCAGGAGAGAAAGTTTTGGTGTTGCTCCCTACCGAGAACAACCAACTGAAGATCGGATGGCAAGGGCCGTTTACCGTCCTGAAAAAGATTTCTAAGGCTAACTACCAGATCTCTATTGAAGGAAAGGAGAAGGTTTTCCATTTAAATCTCTTAAAGAGATACTTGGAAAAACCAGTGCCAACCTCCGACCATCTCCTGACGATCGCCAAAACTGACGAAGATGACGATAGTGGCAGGGATATTCCACCGCTATCACAGGAAATCTTTCAAAAATGTCAGAAGCGGCGACGCTCTTTCAAGCGCGCATATGAGACATTCCAGGGGAAGGAAACTTTGAGGAGTGGACTTGAGTAGGAATTGGACAGAGATGGAGGGGGAAGAGGAGAGGGAAGAAGACAGACACCCGAAGCTACGGTTATAGGAAATTAAACTCCATAACGTAGACATGGAGTGCTTCCATATCTTAAAGGGGGGAGGCTCTGTCACGTAGGGTTTATATTCATTTAATTTCCTACATCTTCTTCCTATTCTTTCACCCGATTTCTCTCTTTTATTATCTCTGTATTTCATTTTTCCTGTATATTTTTCATCCATTCGTTTTTGCGAATATTATTTTCATATAATTCGCAAACTTTACCTGTTTTCCTTTCTCTAAAACTGAGAATCGCACCTGGGTGGTATTGCGTACATGTCAGTCGCGCTGGTCGGATGATAGGCGTGAATTTACAGCATTCGCTAGACATTCGTCTGAGGGTCTCTGGCCTGGGGCGTGAAAATTCACCCGAGGGACATGGAAAGTAGACAGAGAGTCTGCATTTCAGTAAACGCATGAGGTTTTTCGTCAGGAAAAACCCGGCTTAGCGTGAAAATCCACTCCGCACTGCAGACGGTGGTCTGAGATTTGCAACTCATGCAAGCCCTCGGCCACTGATGGCTGTTACGTCACGCGATAAGCGGACGAAGGTGTTATACGGACAGGGGAGACTATTTCGCTTGGCGAAATAAGATTAGGATCCTGTGTCCGATTTTAAAGATATTGGCCAAGTTTGAAACTTTAATTTCATTCTCGCTCATAGACTCACAGTAGATAGGTTGCTCGTAAACAGAATAGCTGTTAGCGAAGATCTCAGTTTGTTTCGGCAATTTGTCGAACTTCTAGACTTCCAGAAATATTTTCAGCATTTTTATTCTTAAGTTGTGCGACTACCTGTAATTCTGTGGTTGAGGTAATTAATATGATAGATATATAGATTTTGTGAGTGTTAAAGTGCACAAATCGCAATTAATTCATTTTAATCTATTTCTTTAGCGCAGAAGAGAAAAAAGTGGTAGGCTATTATATTTTCTAGGGAAGCATTCAGTGGAAAGCAGAATAAAATTAAAATTTCTAGCTTTATAACACAATTGTAGCTATTTTATGAATTTAATTTAACCGCTAATACTCAGTCGAGTGTATTTTTTTTCTAAACTAACGTATAAACTCTAAAAATCGAGCCTCATGAATGGTGACGGAATACGCACGTGTTCCTAATTCATGAGGATTGCTGATTTTTAAATATAACTTACGTCACGGGAAGTTTAAATGATAAGCAAAGCTCTCTGCTTGCAAGTTTAAATGTAAGTTATAACCAGTACAGATTCTGTTTATTATATTATATGTGTTATTTTTCCTCCACAGTGAAAGTTTTGGGGTGACCCTAACTTTACCAGCACCTAGTAGTAGTTTCCATACTTGTGAAGAAATAGACAGTCCTTATTTTGAACCACGTGGGTTTCTTAAGTACCACTGGTCTAACAGTGCATATGCAACCCGAGTTAGCCAGAAATACTATATCCCAATAACGGGTTTTTCAAAGACTGTAATGATAAATACTGGACCTTGGAGCCAGATCTTAATTTCTTCTAGAAAAAAACTCTACGTAATTTTTCTGCCTGGTGGCGCGAAATACTTCAAGTATTAACTAAAATTTCCCGACTATATATATATATATTTTTTTGTGGACAAATCTGTGGTGTGACTAAAGTGAATCCTATACTGAGGGAAGGCACCGACCTGACATTCATCATTTCTAGAAACCTACGCTATTGACACTGTGCTCTGCTAACTCCCGCGCCTGGAATAATTGTTAGGTGACTTAATCAGACATTTGAACAAATTTGCACACCCAAGTAGTCGTTCCCGGAGACTCCGAGTTAAATACGTCTTTTGGAACTGGGGACTTCTTGGCAGAAGACTGCATTTTTTTTGAGTCTGTGTGAAAATCTAAAATCAGTGTGTTCCAAGAGGCAGCGAGCAAAGTCGTGAGAACATGTATGAGAGGCCATGGCGGAATGAATGAGTGTACGCTGGTTTGAGTGATATTTTCACTATTATATCTTTGACACCCTGTTGCTGTCCTAATTTTTTTTTCAATCTGCATAATTTGTTGCTAAGGCTAGAGTTCTTGTGTTTTTGTCTTAGGTTAAATCAGAATTTTTTCAAACTCTGTGCATATAATTACGAGATAAAACAAAGAAAACTCTTAGACTCAAACCCTATGTATCTGTGACTCGGGCGCCATCATCTGTTCTCTTAACGGGGCCGGGCTAAACCTAGAGTTAACACTATAACGGGGCTATCATCCTTGCAACATTTCCTTGAATTTTTATGACTATGTGTATATGTATTTTCCTTGATGTACTTTCTTTGATGTTGTGAGCCGATTTTTCCTGATATTAAAATCGCTCTTGAACTTAATAATTGTGTTTGGTCAGCTCGTTCTAGATAATATAATGGAAATATCATTGTTATAGTTTTCCCACGTCTGTGTGTTTACCTGTCGTCACGTGTATGTGCGTGCCTGTGAGTGATAGAAATATACGTAATATGTATATTGGTGTAGTCTGTCTGACGCTGTAACAACTGTTGTAGAAGATAGGTGAGAGAGAGAAGAATTCTTTTCGCTTTCAGAGACAGCCACTATATCAAAATCTATCATCTCACGTGTGTGGAAATTCTATTACCTTTCACTAACTCTCACTGAGTCTATCACCTATTCAAACCTATTCAGAAGGGACCAAACCTAGTCTTAATTCTCCTATCAAAAATCTACGACAGATTGCCATCATACACCAATTTTCAAAAAGGGTGACAATCGAGCAATGTGGAATACACATATTAGGAAGCTTCGTAAGTGTCCTGGTAAAAACTCCCCCTACTTTTCTATTTTATGACCATCAAATAGAAGTACTCCATGACGCATTAGAGCCACAGGTTGGATGAGTACAGTGCGGTTTCCTTAGCTGTAAGTAGCAAAGTAGAAAGTACATCAGTACATCAATATGCACTCTAGACAGCTAGTGTTCGGCCCTTGAGTATAAGAGTGAGATGCATCTATTGTTTAGATCGAGGGAAAGGCGTTTTACAGGGTCCCCTGGAGCAGCAATAGCTTGGTTACTGTTTGGCAAGGAAGCAATATTCCACCACCTCTAATAATTCAGCTATACAGAGGTCAACAGTTTGTGAAATGTAAAAAGAGCAAGTGTTTTTTAGTCAAGTTTACATATTTGGAATAGCATTAACAGTAGTGTAGGGTTTATATTCATTTAATTTCCTACATCTTCTTCCTATTCTTTCACCCGAATTCTCTCTTTTATTATCTCTGTATTTCCTTTTTCCTGTATATTTTTCATCCATTCGTTTTGCGCATATTATTTTCATATAATTCGCAAACCTTACCTGTTTTCCTTTCCCTAAAACTGAGAATCGCACCTGGGTGGTATTACGTAGATGTTGGCTGCAGGACAGTCATATTCGCGGAGCTGGACATAGGTTCGTGAATGATACAAGCCCATTCGCTAAATTCGTCTGAGGGCACTCTGGCCAATCGAGGGGCGTGAAAATTCTGCGAAGGACATGGAAAGTAGACAGAGAGTCTTTACATTTCATAAACGCATGAGTTTTTTTTCGGAAAATCCAAAACCCGGCTTAGCGTGAAAATCCACTACGCACTGCAGACGGTGGTCTGAGATTTGCAACTCATGCAAGCCCTCGGCCACTGATGGCTGTTACGTCACGCGATAAGCGGACGAAGGTGTTATACGGACAGGGGAGACTATTTCGCTTGGCGAAATAGTTTAGGATCCTTGTCCGATTTTAAAGATATTGGCCAAGTTTGAAACTTTAATTTCATTCTCGCTCATAGACTCACAGTAGATAGGTTGCTCGTAAACAGAATAGCTGTTAGCGAAGATCTCAGTTTGTTTCGGCAATTTGTCGAACTTCTAGACTTCCAGAAATATTTTCAGCATTTTTTTATTCTTAAGTTGTGCGACTACCTGTAATTCTGTGGTTGAGGTAATTAATATGATAGATATATAGATTTTGTGAGTGTTAAAGTGTTAAATCGCTTAATTCATTTTAATCTATTTCTTTAGCGCAGAAGAGAAATAAAGTGGTAGGCTATTATATTTTCTAGGGAAGCATTCAGTGGAAAGCAGAATAAAATTAAAATTTCTAGCTTATAACGGCAATTGTAGCTATTATGAATTTAATTTAACCGCTAATACTCAGTCGAGTGTATTTTTCTAAACTAACGTATAAACTCTAGAATCGAGCCTCATGAATGGTGACGGAATACGCACGTGTTCCTAATTCATGAGGATTGCTGATTTTTAAATATAACTTACGTCACGGGAAGTTTAAATGATAAGCAAAGCTCTCTGCTTGCAAGTTTAAATGTAAGTTATAACCAGTACAGATTCTGTTTATTATATTATATGTGTTATTTTTTCCTCCACACAGTGAAAGTTTTGGGGTGACCCTAACTTTACCAGCACCTAGTAGTAGTTTCCATACTTGTGAAGAAATAGACAGTCCTTATTTTGAACCACGTGGGTTTCTTAAGTACCACTGGTCTAAACAGTGCATATGCAACCCGAGTTAGCCAGAAATACTATATCCCAATAACGGGTTTTCAAAGACTGTAATGATAAATACTGGACCTTGGAGCCAGATCTTAATTTCTTCTAGAAAAACTCTACGTAATCTTTCTGCCTGGTGGCGCGAAATACTTCAAGTATTAACTAACATTTCCCGACTATATATATATATTTTTTGTGGACAAATCTGTGGTGTGACTAAAGTGAATCCTATACTGAGGGAAGGCACCGACCTGACATTCATCATTTCTAGAAACCTACGCTATTGACACTGTGCTCTGCTAACTCCCGCGCCTGGAATAATTGTTAGGTGACTTAATCAGACATTTGAACAAATTTGCACACCCAAGTAGTCGTTTCCGGAGACTCCGAGTTAAATACGTCTTTTGGAACTGGGGACTTCTTGGCAGAAGACTGCATTTTTTTTTTGAGTCTGTGTGAAAATCTAAAATCAGTGTGTTCCAAGAGGCAGCGAGCAAAGTCGTGAGTACCTGTATGAGAGGCCATGGCGGAATGAATGAGTGTACGCTGGTTTGAGTGATATTTTCACTATTATATCTTTGACACCCTGTTGCTGTCCTATTTTTTTTTTTCAATCTGCATAATTTGTTGCTAAGGCTAGAGTTCTTGTGTTTTTGTCTTAGGTTAAATCAGATTTTTTTTCAAACTCTGTGCATATAATTACGAGATAAAACAAAGAAAACTCTTAGACTCAAACCCTATGTATCTGTGACTCGGGCGCCATCATCTGTTCTCTTAACGGGGCCGGGCTAAACCTAGAGTTAACACTATAACGGGGCTATCATCCTTGCAACATTTCCTTGAATTTTTATGACTATGTGTATATGTATTTTCCTTGATGTACTTTCTTTGATGTTGTGAGCCGATTTTTCCTGATATTAAAATCGCTCTTGAACTTAATAATCGTGTTTGGTCAGCTCGTTCTAGATAATATATATATCATTGTTATAGTTTTCCCACGTCTGTGTGTTTACCTGTCGTCACGTGTATGTGCGTGCCTGTGAGTGATAGAAATATACGTAATATGTATATTGGTGTAGTCTGTCTGACGCTGTAACAACTGTTGTAGAAGATAGGTGAGAGAGAGAAGAATTCTTTTCGCTTTCAGAGACAGCCACTATATCAAAATCTATCATCTCACGTGTGTGGAAATTCTATTACCTTTCACTAACTCTCACTGAGTCTATCACCTATTCAAACCTATTCAGAAGGGACCAAACCTAGTCTTAATTCTCCTATCGAAAAATCTACGACAAATGGTCGCTCGTTACCGGGAATTGAACCCAAAATCCTAAGGCGATACGACAAATGGGTTCTCGTCCGTAGGATTTTTGAACTTAGAATAGGAAGACGAGTACGACAAATGTGGACTCGTCTATCTGGATTTTGAACTTAAGATTCTGTATTCTGATATAGAGTAAGAGTGTGATGTCTTGTGACTGTGTATCTTTTAAAAAAAATATTACCCCCTAGACTAGCGATCTGTTTACGGGCGTGCTGACCACACAAACTAATAAGTTTTTTTTTTTCCACAGCATCTTTGAATAATATACATTTTGGTTACAGGTTGATTTTGTCGGGATATATGTTAACTGCTGATTGTAATACTAAATGCTGGTAAAGTGGTGAGTGTATAACATTCACTGGGTACTGAGGCAGAACGGCGTTTGAACTAAGTTAAGGAGTGTGTTTCGGACTTTTTGTCCAGATTAATTCCCTCCCTTACCCGATCTGACTTCAGGGGCGAACTTATAGTGGATTTTTTAAAATTAAGGGATTATTTTTCTCTTTAATTTTTGCAATATTCTTTTGCTTTTCCACTGTAGCAACTTATTTTTCAGTTGTAATCTTAACTACCATTTATTTGGCGTAGTCGTGTTTTGCATTGAGTGCTTTATTGCCGATTAATAGCAGCGATAGTTAGATTTTATTTTGGAGGAGGTATCCCAGGGTTAAATATATCATCTTTTGATTTTTTTGGTAATTTTTTTCTCGTAAGTGGTAGGAACCAGGTTATTCTTTTTCCTATTTTCTTTCTCCAACAGTCTCAGTCACTGACATAATATGGCCGAGAGGGCAAAGCTTAGACAACTTCTCAGGGACGAAGCGAGAGAGGAGGGACTGGAAGGAGAGGAAGCGAAAGCTTTTGTCAGAGACGAACTTGAGAGATATGATGCGGAGAGGAAAGCAGCTGAAGCTTTACAGCAGAAGAAGATGGATGGATGAGGAAATGGAAGCAGGCAGCAGGAGAGGAAAAAGAGAAGGAGAGACAGCAGATGAGAGGATGAGGGATGGATTCGAGATGCAGCATGAGGACAGAGAGAAGCAGAGCCCGCATGAGAAGGAGAGAGAAGACAGACAGCATGAGTTAGCTCTTAAACCTCTCGCATTCCAAATGCGTGGGGCTGCCTCTACCTCCAGCAATGGAGAGTCTTCTCCTCATTCTTCCTTAACTGATCCTGCTAACACTCAATCTCTTCAACTAAATGCTATGTCTTTCACTCTTGAATCTTTTCCTTGTCCAAATGAGAAGATTGACACATGGTTAGAAAAATTTGAGAAAATTGCAACTCTGTACGGGTTAGAGAGGTCGCGTTGGAATATGAAACTTTTCCCAGGCCCTAAAAGGTTCTGCTTATGATGTTTATTCTAAGCTGGAAAGTAGCCAACAAGACGACTACGATGTGTTGAAGAAAGCGTTACTGGAGCGCTTTGAAATGAACGCTCGCAAGTTTTTGCAACTGTTTCGCAACAGCCGGAAAGAGAATTCTGAAACTTTTCACCAGTTCTCATCTCGTCTTAAGGGATATCTAACAAAGTGCCTTGAGCTTTCGCAGCTCCCCTCTACCTATGAAGGTCTTGAGGAACTTGTTCTAACTGAACAAATAAAGAACACTTTGTCTGCTGATACCCGGAGATTTCTCGCTGAGCAGGGGCAGAAAAACTTGAAGACATTTTGGAAAAGTCTGAGCGTTATCACAATGCGCTGGCTGAACTACCGGCCACAAAGCGGAAACCGACAGAGGAGCATTTTCGAAAACATAACCTAGAGCAATCTTCTCAGGCTTCTAACCAAAATAACCACAGAGAAACTGGACCTCAAAACCCCCCTCCTGAAAAATCCAAGTTCTACAAGAACAAGTACCCCAACCACCCCAAACAGTCTGATCAACCCGACCGCCCTACATGGCAGCGTAGCCAGAAAGGACAAGGTGGCAAAGGGAGAACCCCTGAGCACGGGACATATGATCAGACCGAGCACACCGAGCCGAAACGCATCGGATGCTTATTGACAGTCTCGCAAGGCGGAATTATTGACAGTGATTCCCAACCTGTTGGGGATAGACCCTCAACGCGAGGTATTGTTACTTTGAACGGTTCTCAAACTTCTTGCTTATTTGACACGGGGCTTTCTTATGATTGCATTGTTGCCAGAAACCTGGTTAAACCCGGTCAAGAGACAGGAGAGACCGTCAAACTTTGTGGAGTTCGTAAGAGTGATGCACCTACAGCGCTTCCCATCGCATTGGTGGAGATACACTCTGACTTTGTCAGAGGTGTGATCAAAGCGGCTGTTATGGATGATCCCATCTACCCAGTCATACTTGGCGGGAGATACGTGTGTATTGGGAAACCGGAAGAGCCGATTGTGGCAGCAGTAACTACAAGAGGGCAAACCAAGAAGGAACGGGAGCCTGCGCCAAATTTGTTACCTATGGAACTTAAAGAAGCGCAATACAAGGACCCTACCTTGGCACCCTGCTTTAGGAAACTGCCCATGGCGAAGGAACCCAACAGCACGGGGACATTTTTTCTGAGGATGGCGTACTTTATCGGAGAACGGGCAAGCCTGACCAAGGTTACAACCAGCTCCTAGTACCGAAACAGTACAGAAGCCAAATCCTAGAAATGGGGCACTCTCTTCCCTTTAGCGGACATATGGGACAGAACGCCACAAACCAACGTATAACCACTCATTATTGGTGGCCAGGAGTAAATACTGATATTATCAGATATGTCAAATCCTGTGCCCAGTGCCAACGTGTGCCACCCAAGCAACGGGCACCCCCAGTCCACATGGGTGAAATGCCAATAATGGGAACACCATTCGAACGGGTAGTGATCGACATTTTAGGGCCTTTCGAAAGGACTAAAAGAAGGAACAGGTTTATCCTGACCTTAGTCGATACATGCACTTTATGGGCAGAAGCTATCCCGCTAACATGCGCAGATGCCAAGCATGTCGCAGAAGCCCTCGTGCAGATTTTCACTCGGTTGGGATTCCCTCAGCAAGTGTTGACGGATAATGGATCTCCATACCGAAACCTGTTGATGGATGAGATCGTTAAGATCTTGAGGACCCAGCACATCCACACTAAGCCATATACTCCGGCCGGAAATGGGCTCGTGGAACGTGCTAATGGAAACCTCACCATGATGCTAAGTAAGCTGGCACAAGTGAAACCTGAAGATTGGGATCTCTGTATTCCTGCAGCATTATTTGGCTACAGAGAATCTCCTCATACTTCCACAGGATTTCCGCCAGCTACACTCTTATTCGGCAGACCCATTAAGGGCCCGCTTGAAGCCTTACTTCAGTCTCTGACAGACGAGAAGGCTGATGAGACAGTTGTCTCAGCCAGTAAATATGTGTCGGTTTTAAAGGAACGGTTGAAACTAGGGTGGGACCTAGCAACGACTAACTTTAAGCGAGCACGCACCAAGCACGCTAACCGATACAGGAAAGTCGCGGAAGAGAGAGAACTGGAAGCAGGAGAGAAAGTTTTGGTGTTGCTCCCTACCGAGAACAACCAACTGAAGATCGGATGGCAAGGGCCGTTTACCGTCCTGAAAAAGATTTCTAAGGCTAACTACCAGATCTCTATTGAAGGAAAGGAGAAGGTTTTCCATTTAAATCTCTTAAAGAGATACTTGGAAAAACCAGTGCCAACCTCCGACCATCTCCTGACGATCGCCAAAACTGACGAAGATGACGATAGTGGCAGGGATATTCCACCGCTATCACAGGAAATCTTTCAAAAATGTCAGAAGCGGCGACGCTCTTTCAAGCGCGCATATGAGACATTCCAGGGGAAGGAAACTTTGAGGAGTGGACTTGAGTAGGAATTGGACAGAGATGGAGGGGGAAGAGGAGAGGGAAGAAAAGAAGACAGACACCCCGAAGCTACGGTTATAGGAAATTAAACTCCATAACGTAGACATGGAGTGCTTCCATATCTTAAAGGGGGGAGGCTCTGTCACGTAGGGTTTATATTCATTTAATTTCCTACATCTTCTTCCTATTCTTTCACCCGAATTCTCTCTTTTATTATCTCTGTATTTCCTTTTTTTCCTGTATATTTTTCATCCATTCGTTTTGCGAATATTATTTTCATATAATTCGCAAACTTTACCTGTTTTCCTTTCTCTAAAACTGAGAATCGCACCTGGGTGGTATTGCGTACATGTCAGTCGCGCTGGTCGGACGATAGGCGTGAATTTACAGCATTCGCTAGACATTCGTCTGAGGGTCTCTGGCCTGGGGCGTGAAAATTCACCGAGGGACATGGAAAGTAGACAGAGAGTCTGCATTTCAGTAAACGCATGAGGTTTTTTTCGTCAGAAAAAAACCCGGCTTAGCGTGAAAATCCACTCCGCACTGCAGACGGTGGTCTGAGATTTGCAACTCATGCAAGCCCTCGGCCACTGATGGCTGTTACGTCACGCGATAAGCGGACGAAGGTGTTATACGGACAGGGGAGACTATTTCGCTTGGCGAAATAAGATTAGGATCCTGTGTCCGATTTTAAAGATATTGGCCAAGTTTGAAACTTTAATTTCATTCTCGCTCATAGACTCACAGTAGATAGGTTGCTCGTAAACAGAATAGCTGTTAGCGAAGATCTCAGTTTGTTTCGGCAATTTGTCGAACTTCTAGACTTCCAGAAATATTTTCAGCATTTTTATTCTTAAGTTGTGCGACTACCTGAAATTCTGTGGTTGAGGTAATTAATATGATAGATATATAGATTTTGTGAGTGTTAAAGTGTTTAATCGCTTAATTCATTTTAATCTATTTCTTTAGCGCAGAAGAGAAATAAAGTGGTAGGCTATTATATTTTCTAGGGAAGCATTCAGTGGAAAGCAGAATAAAATTAAAATTTCTAGCTTATAACGGCAATTGTAGCTATTTATGAATTTAATTTAACCGCTAATACTCAGTCGAGTGTATTTTTCTAAACTAACGTATAAACTCTAGAATCGAGCCTCATGAATGGTGACGGAATACGCACGTGTTCCTAATTCATGAGGATTGCTGATTTTTAAATATAACTTACGTCACGGGAAGTTTAAATGATAAGCAAAGCTCTCTGCTTGCAAGTTTAAATGTAAGTTATAACCAGTACAGATTCTGTTTATTATATTATATGTGTTATTTTTCCTCCACACAGTGAAAGTTTTGGGGTGACCCTAACTTTACCAGCACCTAGTAGTAGTTTCCATACTTGTGAAGAAATAGACAGTCCTTATTTTGAACCACGTGGGTTTCTTAAGTACCACTGGTCTAACAGTGCATATGCAACCCTAGTTAGCCAGAAATACTGTATCCCAATAACGGGTTTTCAAAGACTGTAATGATAAATACTGGACCTTGGAGCCAGATCTTAATTTCTTCTAGAAAAACTCTACGTAATTTTTCTGCCTGGTGGCGCGAAATACTTCAAGTATTAACTAACATTTCCCGACTATATATATATATATATTTTTTGTGGACAAATCTGTGGTGTGACTAAAGTGAATCCTATACTGAGGGAAGGCACCGACCTGACATTCATCATTTCTAGAAACCTACGCTATTGACACTGTGCTCTGCTAACTCCCGCGCCTGGAATAATTTTAGGTGACTTAATCAGACATTTGAACAAATTTGCACACCCAAGTAGTCGTTCCCGGAGACTCCAAGTTAAATACGTCTTTTGGAACTGGGGACTTCTTGGCAGAAGACTGCATTTTTTTTTTTGAGTCTGTGTGAAAATCTAAAATCAGTGTGTTCCAAGAGGCAGCGAGCAAAGTCGTGAGTACCTGTATGAGAGGCCATGGCGGAATGAATGAGTGTACGCTGGTTTGAGTGATATTTTCACTATTATATCTTTGACACCCTGTTGCTGTCCTATTTTTTTTTTTCAATCTGCATAATTTGTTGCTAAGGCTAGAGTTCTTGTGTTTTTGTCTTAGGTTAAATCAGATTTTTTTCAAACTCTGTGCATATAATTACGAGATAAAACAAAGAAAACTCTTAGACTCAAACCCTATGTATCTGTGACTCGGGCGCCATCATCTGTTCTCTTAACGGGGCCGGGCTAAACCTAGAGTTAACACTATAACGGGGCTATCATCCTTGCAACATTTCCTTGAATTTTTTATGACTATGTGTATATGTATTTTCCTTGATGTACTTTCTTTGATGTTGTGAGCCGATTTTTCCTGATATTAAAATCGCTCTTGAACTTAATAATAGTGTTTGGTCAGTTCGTTCTAGATAATATATATATCATTGTTATAGTTTTCCCACGTCTGTGTGTTTACCTGTCGTCACGTGTATGTGCGTGCCTGTGAGTGATAGAAATATACGTAATATGTATATTGGTGTAGTCTGTCTGACGCTGTAACAACTGTTGTAGAAGATAGGTGAGAGAGAGAAGAATTCTTTTCGCTTTCAGAGACAGCCACTATATCAAAATCTATCATCTCACGTGTGTGGAAATTCTATTACATTTCACTAACTCTCACTGAGTCTATCACCTATTCAAACCTATTCAGAAGGGACCAAACCTAGTCTTAATTCTCCTATCGAAAATCTACGACAGGAATCTTTATTCATTTTCCTATGAATCCATGCTGGTCATTAATTTGTACATTTGATTGTTATGAAATTCATTGCATTCTGTGCAGGCAAGGGAGAAAACCAAAAATGCAACCAATAAAAAAATTCATTCACACTATCCTCAGTATCTGGTATGTCCACCGTGTGCTTGCAAACAAACTTGGCAGCGGTTCCGCATGGAACGCACAAGTCTCTGAAGGAAATTCCGGGGAATCAAGTCCCATTCACGTGTAAGAGCAGCTTCGAGCTGTTGCAGATTAGCTGGAGAACCTTGCCTGTAGACTCTGCGTCCAAGCTCGTCCCACAGATGTTCTATAGGGGACATGTCTGGTGATAGGGCAGGCCAATCAATCGTCACAATGTTCTGCTGCTGTAGATACTGCTGCGTAATGCATGCGGTGTGCGCACGTGCGTTATCCTGCTGGAGAAGCGGCAAGTCTGGATACTTTGTGAACGCAGGAGCAACCAATGCATCCAGAACCTCATCTCGATATGTCACAGCATTAACATTTCCACGGAAGACGTGAAGAGGCAAGCGATGGTAAAAACTGAATCCTCCCCAAATGTGAATACTGCCACCTCCAAATCAGTTGTGCTGACGAACACAGCAATCTGCAAAGCGCTCTCCACACCGTCGCCAAATCCGCATACGTCCATCAGCAAAGAATATGTTGAATCTACTCTCGTCTGTGAATAGGACAGCATTCCACTGCAGTCTAGTCCATCTGACATGTTGCTCTGCCCATTGCAGGCGCTGCTGACGATGTCTGTGAGTCAAGTTTGGCCCAAAATAAGGTCGTCTTGTTGTAAGGCCTGTATCTCTGAGTCGTCGTATGACTGTCATTCGAGAGACTTGCCCATGTCTACCCACTAGTGCTCTTGCTGTTTGACTTGCCGGGAGAGAACAATTCCTTAGGTGACTCAGCACAATATGACGATCTTGCGCAGGGGTAGTAACTCGTGGTTGGCCACTCCGAAGTCTATCCCGGGCACTGTCAGTGGTTCCGTAACGTTCATTGAGACGTACAATAGTGCTGTGGTGGCAATTCATCCTTCTGGCAATGGCCCGCGAGCTCATTCCAGTCTCCAACATACCAATGGCTCGTTGGCGGTCGTTTTCAGATAGTCGTGGCATTTCAAGCACATGTACTGGGTGTTTTGTCTCAACGGCCTTTTTATACCGAGTATACTGCAACAACGCGTACACATTTTCAGGGTCATAGCTGTTGGGAATCGTGTTGCACATGTAACTTTCATTGTTTTCATGTAGTCTGTACACAAACCCGTGGGTTCAATCATGCACTTTCCATTCCAGCAGCCATTTGCTCTCGACCTCATGACAAATACGGGGAAAATCCATTCCCACACTTTTTTTTCCAGCTTCTCGACATCAGTATATATAATTGTTGTGCGTTTTTAATGTGCTTCAGTATATAAGTACTTTTCCCCAAACAAATAAATTGACATATGTGCATCTAAATAATTATCAAAAATAGTTCTCTAATAAACACTCATATTGTACATTCAAGACAGAGTGATAGAACAGCTGATAGATTATTAACACAGAATTCAGTAATGATAGAAGTGGAAAATAATGATTGATAGATCTATATTTTTCCTGGCTCCAGCTGGAGCAAAGGTACAACATTGGCTAGATGACCAATGAAAGATTTATGTAGATCATAATGGATGAAATCTGTCTTTCTGTTATAAAGACAGTGAGTAGTTATGCGACTGGATTAGAAGAAGTTGCGAATCTTGCATATATCAGAAAAAAAGAGTTAATGTTACAATAAAATGAAAATACAGCTGTAAATACACCTCAATAATGATCATAAATGTATATATACATATTAGATATTCAAATCTGGTATTATGAAGAATAAAATTTATCGACATATCTTTCAACGAAGTCACTACTACTGTGGTTCTTGAAGGCTTTAGGTTGTTAAGTTCAATGACTTACAATCCTAATTAAATTTTGCCCATCCAGTTGGTACAGTGTGAATCGTGGCTGTATGACCGGACCCCAGTCTTGGTTCTTTGTTGAGTGCCAGAAACTGTAGGGTTCCGGATATTTAACAGGTCATCCTGTTCCCTCCTCCAAGCATCATGTGTTTGGTGGGCAGGTCTCAAAATGTCAACAAGTATTTCTATTCTCCAATAAGCTTGCGTTGGTCCAGAATGGCCGACTTAATCTCAAAAATAGGATATGTCCTTTATCTGGGCTTCGCTGTCTGTTGCATTTCTTGCCCGAGTAATTAAACGGGTGTATCTCGCCACCTAGTCTCTATGTTGGTGAATCTTATCACACCATCTGTGAGAGGCATTTTATGAATTTTGACGTTATGTTTTAACTTACTGGGCAGCAATTATGCAATATCTAGTGGCCAAAAAGTGCCCTACTCTGAGTTCTAACTTTTCTTAATGTGCGTGGAGAACGACCAGAGAGGCGTTGACAGTAGTTTAAGGCAACAGTACATGGCGCGCTGTTACGCCGCGACAGTCTAGTAATAAGGAAGAAAATTATAGGGGAAATTGACGTAGTTATAGGAGAAAGACGGGAGAAACAGATGAACTAATTTTGGTTTCGCCACAATTATCCTTTTACCCACAACTCTGCCAAGAGTAATCTTGTGCGAAGGTAGACCCTTTGAAGACCCACATTAGTAACTCTTGAGTTTTGGCCACTGTTGGACCACTACTGCAGAGCTAAGGGGAGGCAACCCGTGACACAGAGAAAGAAGAGACCTGATTTCAATCATCGGGAAGAGATCTGACTCCTGTCAAGAGAGAGATCTGATTTCCTTCAAGAGAAAAGAGATCTGGTTTCCTTCAATAGAAAGGAGATAAGGCCTCCTTCAAGAGAAAGGAGATATGGCCGCCTTCAAGAGAAAGAAGATCTGGCTTTCTTCATGAGAAAGAAGAACTGATTTACTTGAAGAGAAAGGATACCTGGCCTCGTTCAAGAGAAAGGAGACCTAGTTTACAATTAGGGAAAGGAGACATGGCTTCTTTAAAGAGAAAGGAGACCTTTTCTCCTTCAAGAGAAAGAAGAGTTAGCTTCCTTAAAGAGGAAGGAGTGTTAGATTCCTTAGTTTGGTTTGGTTTTTTAAGGACTACCTTCATTGCACACGGACAACTCCATCAGTGCTCCGATCACCTTCCTAAGATCACACAAGAAGGATCTCAGCACGAAGACATTGGACAAGATGACAGCAGAAAGTATTACGGAAATGCTGAAGAAAGATAGTATGACGTTATCTGAGGCATTTAACCTTGCACGAACCTAAGTGCAGGTCTTGATAAGTCTTGACAGTACATGCGGAAGAAAATAAATACTACCTGAAAAAATATAGTAATTCCGGCTACAGCTACAGGCCATATATTTGATTCCATTTTCCATTTATGTTGAGCGGTGAATATTGATTAACTATATACTCACTAGGCTGCTTTTGTTTACGCGAAGGCCACTTCTGGTCAGAAAATAAAGTTATGACTCCAGGCATGAACTAAACTCTATTCTTGCAATACGTTTCTGTATCTACCTTCTTTTGTTTTTGTCTTTGTGGCACAGAGAAGACAAGCTAACAGATGACAAAGTTATAACACATACGAGGTGGGGGTTGCAGAAGAAACAAAAAAAAAACAGAGAAATGTCGGAAAATGTCTATGAAGTCAAGATGACACTGTTGTGAAAATAAAGATGGCGGCAACATAAAGACAAAAGATATGTAACAGTGAGAAGTTCTTAGTTGGAAATAAAAGATACTCATAAATAAATTTCATGTTACGGGCACATATTCATCCGTGGTTGTCAAAGACACTGGTCGGGTTAATCGCTAAAGGTGACTTGTAATGACAAACTTCGGGGTTTACTTTGTTAGTCTTCTGTTAAGGTTAAAATTCATCTCTGTGTTTGGTTATTATCTTTTCCTGTTATATAAGACGTCCTTTTCTTATGTAGATATCTATTCTGTATGTTCTATGTCAAGCCTATGGTTGACGTCTTACCATGCCCAAATGCTAAGTTGTCCATGATATAATTCCATTGTCTGCCTCTACTTCTGCTATATCTAAGTGACATAGTTTGACACAAGGTGGCGTCATTCTCCGGTATACCCTTGACACTGAAATCTATTCCTGAATTATGGAAGACTGATACAAGGAGGGAAGAAACTGGTTACCCCATCTCATAAAGCTAAGATCTAGTATAAATTATAGATGTTAACAGTTCACTTCCCTACCATAGTATTTGCTACGGAACTGTGTTAACATGTGTTGCAAGTTTTATTTGCTGGGGAGGTTATGATGGTATACCTAAAAGAAAGAAATCTGTGTCTGTGTTAACCGTGTGAGGTCAAGCACATGTAGGCTCCTGACTCTAAAAGATGATGATGATGTATTTGCAGGGAACCTAACGCTACCTCCCTAGATCTCACACGGTCACTATTTTGGCTCTAGTGTCTGGTGTATGATGTACCTAATGTCTAGGGGAGAAATGAAATGATGGTACATAAACACAAAACACTTTAACTCACTATAAGGAATTTAAGAAAACAGTGGTTAAGGTTTTTCTTTAAAATCGAATATTTTCTTTTTACAATTTAATCTGCCTGTCCCGCCATCTCTTTTGGACAGGTCTTTGAAAATGAGGAAAAGATAGTTTACATAAAAAGGATTACTAAAATGTGTGGACACTTTGTCCAATAAGTATAAAGTCACTCTATCTCTCCTGTTGGTGTATTTACAGATTACAGCTTTATTATCTAATAGTGTTTGTCACTTGTTAGGAGGGGCTGTAGTTTCATCACGCCCCATAACATCCTGGGTATGATTGAAAATATCAAAGTTTATTATAACTGAAGTGACAGATATACCCAGATGCTAACACATCACCTGGGATTCTTTGTAGAAGGATAATTCAGTATGTCGTTGCAGAAAATATAGATATATCAGCACACACAAGCTCCTCCAGCTATCTGCTGACAGCATAAACGGTTTACTGGAGACTTGTTGGCGTTACACTCACTCATCAGGTTTCCTGTCACCGGCTGGTAACAGGAAATAAAACCTCTGCAATAAAAAGACACCCTGGCCTTTTTATATCTGATCACACTTTATTATTATTATTTACATATGGTGGTATGGGGTCAGCCTCGCGTGCATACAGGTGCACTCGCCCCTAATTTTATATGACTCACACCTTGCTGTGACCACACCTCAGGTCCCTATGGCAGATACGCCACTGTACTTTTACATAGTTTTCCTCAATACAATAACGTGGAGTAACCACATTTCCTTTTGTATGATTTGCTCTTCTTTTTTTTAAAATTATAAACGCTCCATGCATGTTGAACAGTGTTCATGGAACACGGAGGCTTACTAACATATTCTAATACAATAATATTAAAACAAAATCATGTCAAAATACCACAGTTAGATACAGTTCAATGTGAGGACTCAACAATGTCTGCTCCCGGCATGTCCTTCACTTTTCCCAATAGCAGTATCTAACTTTGGCAGTTGTAATAAACATATTAATACATAAAGCATTCTTACCACAATTTCAAGAAATAGTAACAAATAACGCTGACTTGCAAAGAATGGCCTCAGTTTTCCTCTGCACTGCCCAGACTGCGAATTAATTCTTTATTTTATAAATTAACACAGCTGATCTCTGCGTATTTGATAGAAAAATTTTTTTGTCAACTGGCAATGAGCAGTAAAAGCTTTTTGCTAATATCTATTAGTACTGGCCAATGGAAAACTTGCGACTACCCGAATTCAAATGTAGTTTTTGAAAAAAAAAAAAATTCCAAACAACTCTGTATCTGGTAGTCGATTGGTCAGTCTGCGTTAGTTATGCCAATACAAAAAGATTTTTAGTTTTTGATAACATTTACCTACCGCTCCCCTTTCCTCCTATACTGTTTTTACCCAATCGGATTTGAATTTACTCCAATGCCTCTTTCTAAGCTGGCGTCCCCACTAACGTTATGAAAAAAACAAGCAGGAACCACAGTCTGTCCGTCTTAGTGTTACTAGACATTTAGTATTTCCTCAATAACTTGGCTAATACTAGGACTACCATATTTTTAAAAACACATTTTTGCTCAGGGGACTCTAAGCTATACTACCATATGATTTTTATGGTCAGTTTCATTATGGTTTAGATTTTCAATTTTTTCACTGTCAATCGTCAAATAAAACTTTTACACAAGTCGGCCATCTTCCCCCTCTCATCTAGCATTTTTATTCAAATAACTAACTTGTTTGAGTGACGTCAGAAATACATTACTTGGCGAGAATTTAAACCGTCTGTGTGTATATATCATCGGGCCCATCCCACCGCGTGTCAAGCGAAGCGGGGTTTTGCGCGACGGGTGTTAGAATTGGCGTTAATTATTACTGTTGTCTCGTGTTACACTACCAAAAATGTAAGGATTACTACTATTAGAGGCGTTAAAGTTAAAGTATTACGTTAATTCAGACAGTAACTTGGCGGCACAGATCGGGCAAAATGTTAAAAAATGTTTAAAGTACGTCACAAAGAAAGCGAGTAGGTTTATACGGCGGGATCGTTTCTAAGCATACCATGGCACAAAATTCAGCGCGATGCTGGCGTGTGAGATGCTTATAGTCAGACACAATCGGGCGGGGTTATTTATTATCATAGGACTAAAATCTTACTGAAATGAGCGATTATCTCGCAGATTTTACTACAACATGTTTTAGCACCGAGTCCTGCTGCTTTGGAAGGTTCCAGATGGTATTTTGCTTGGTGTGCATTTTTATTTTTTTATCATCCATTATACTTCCTCTCTCTCTCTCTCTCTCTCTCTCTCGTTCTCTCTCTTTCTCTCTCTCACCCTCTCTCTCTCTGATCCTCAATTTCTCATCATGACAAAGGCAGCTTTTCTTTAACATCACAACTTGCATACTTAGATCGTCCTCTCCGTTGAATTCATTAGTGAATATAGAGACCATATTTGATAATAATAGCAAAGATTTTGTATTAATAACCAACTGATCATAACAATAACCAATATGTTGCAGGCTTTCATACATTGGAGCATAAACAAGAAAGGTATGCCATGATCTCCTTTGTGGAAGTGCTGACAAGTGCTAGCAGGAACGAGATGAGAAGTAGACGCTGAAACTGGATTCGCTACACATTGAGGATACTCTTGTTAATAGTATTACAAAGCAGACCTCGTTCTGGGATCACCCAGAGTAAGAGTTGTAAAAGGGGACCGGAAATCATGTAGAAAAGGAAACATTTGACAGACATGAAATGGATAAAAATGATATGGAAAAATCTTGAACGGATGGTAAAGGCCAGAAAGCTTAGCCTGTATTAGTTGAAAGCCTATTCAATCTCGGCAGGGAGCTGAACTGTGTTGAATGAATAAATCTTATGGATCAGATTATTTGCCTTAACGGTATATGGGTGCCTGTAGAGTAGCATCGTTTGGCAAGAAACTGTGCACATCATAAAGCCTCCATTTGTGTGCTCCTTGCATAATTGTGCATATGTGGGCACATATGATGTCACGCAATTTTTACCATTTTTAAACCCCCTCATCCTTGTCCAAAAATGTCACATTTCGTCACAAAAACCAAAACCCCTCTTATGTGACAAATTTCTTAACCCCCTGCCCAATTTTGCGTAGTACTGAAAGAGAGAATGTAATCGAATGTAAATTAGGTGTCTAGTGCAGACAAGAGAGCAATATTTAAATTAAAAGTGTCTAATTAACCAGGCTGTTACATTACCAGTCCTTTCATGTCCCACGTCGCAGCACGAGAGAGAGAGCCCAACCTTTACCTTACCCTAATAAATGCGTTTGCAACCCCTTCCCCCCACACAGGCATACAATTGTAAACTCTCACGTCATTTGATTTAATTTGGTAACTGTTTGTCTTTGATCTCATCAGACTGTTGTCGGGATGGTGATCATTTGTTACTGTTTCATCTTTTTGGTCTAATTTTAATTAACAGACCAGTTATTTAGTCTGAATGTTGTGTTTAAAGTGTGTGTTACATTATATTTGAAAACGAAATTCATTATTAAAAACAAAATTAAACCAATTAAAAGTTGTAACAATTATACAATATTTCAGCTGAGATTATAATATTAATATAAATCGTCCAGGAGGGACTGCCTAACTGTTGGTGGTAAACGTAGACCATGAGGATAGATGTTACAAAATCTTGTTTTGTTTCGACATCATAAATGAATGAAACGACCCCGTCTCCTACTTTTGTGTAACGTCACTTTTTTTTAAACTTCCCTCCCCTATCGTCACAAACCTTCACACAATTTTGAACACCCCTTTCCCCTCAAATTGCGTGACGTTAATTGTGGTGATTAAATTCTTGACTATTAAAACTTAACTTCTTTCATAAATGCACTTCCGGTTATGCTGACATTCCCTGCTTCTGCTTTCAGGAGTTCTATTTTAGGCAGTAATTTTATCTCTTATATATCATATTTGAGTGCCTGTCTATGATCTTGGATTGCATCTACGATAAACTATAAACTCTCACAAAAATTGTCAAGGAAGATTTCCAATCCGCTTTGCTTCCATTAGCTTGGTAAAACAAATGTCCTTTCTTATTTGGAAAGCCCGCGTCTGACGTTTCTCAGATTTGAATGAAGATCATATTGTGCATCAATTTAGAACATTTACAGTAACTGCGCTATTCTAGGAAACTTTCGTCATCCACTCGGAAACTGTCCTTTGAGATAAGTTGATATAAATAAAAAAACTGAGTACTTTACATGTACTGCCGAGTAAGTAACTCGCCAAAGCGTGATTGGGAAATATTTATGTTGTGCTAATTGTGCTGCATATCCAGATGTCGGAACTAATTCTTCTGTTGTCATCTCATTCCCTTTAATTCCATGACAACTTCACTGGGTCTTTGTAATCAAACTTATCATGACTTATGGTCAATTTTCAAAACACTTTGAAACACTGAAAATACTGCTAGCTCTTTAAATTGGTGTTCAATTTAACTTGCACTGTGCAACGCGCGTCTTTTCCACATTTTCCGGAAAAGTGGCGAGATTGTTTCCTTCTTCGTTGCAGGATGTTTCACTTAGTTAGTAATATGGGAATATGACAACGACAAAACATTGTATGTGCCCGCTAAAGATAGAAACTAACTGTATGTGTAGCTGTGGCACCAATAAAATGACTGCTGAACTTTTGCTGCAAAAGTGCCCAACATATGAAGAACAGAGAGACCATAAATGGCTGTTACCAGGTACCACTCCTAGATAAACTCTAAGGAGATACCACCAACCTCAGACTGACCATCGCTTTCCTTAAACTTATTCAAGTTGATGTCTGAAAGTGTACAGGGAAGAAGCAGAAGAAGTATGTGCCTCAAACTTATAATCATACGCAGCAATGGAAGTCCAAATATTCAAACGGTGTATTTACAAATAGAAACCAGTATCTGTTTCAGCGAGAAAACAGTAAAACATTATGTCCATTAGAGCCGGCGGCTTCCAGGGACTAGCCAATCTGACTACTGGGTCGGGTGCCTAGGTTCAGAGGCGCCAAAACTGTCCTACCGAAATAAATATAATTAAACACCATGCATGAAACAGCACTGTCATTTGTTTTCGGTTGATATCTTTAAATATTACTTTGCAAATCCATAGTAAACGATACGTCACAAGGCCTTAAATCCCACCCCCTGCAGACCCAAGTAGAACAGTCCCAACTAAGATGGTTTGGCCATGTCTGCAGAATGGGAGAAGATCGGCTACCACGACAAGCATGGGAAACAAAGAGCCAGGGATCCAGACCCCCAGGACGACCCAGAGTCCGCTGGGAGGACAACATTAGACAATCTTTGAAGGACCGAGGACTAGAATGGAACGAGGCCAGGAGGAAGACAGCCGATAGGATGGTCTGGCGCTCTCTCTTCCAAACCTCTACACCTCACGGTAAAAGGGGAACGACTAAGTAAGTAAGTAAATCCATAGTGTGGTAAAATTGTTCCTAGTCACACGAACAATATAAATGTTAAATGTAAAGGCGGGAGGGGGCAAGAAATAAATATCTGGCTGTGGGCGAATGAGAGAATGAGAACTAATGAATTATAGACTTTCATGAATGGGTTCTTGTATAGAACAGATTGAAATGGTGTGACAGAATCATATAGACTTTCATGAATGGGTTCTTGCATAGAACAGACAGATTGAAATGGTGTGACAGAATCATATAGACTTTCATGAATGGGTTCTTGCATAGAACAGACAGATTGAAATGGTGTGACAGAATCATATAGACTTTCATGAATGGGTTCTTGCATAGAACAGACAGATTGAAATGGTGTGACAGAATCATCAATGTGGACCTGATGACAAGAACAGGTGTCAGTGGAACACGAGAGGAGAAAACGATCCATGCCATAGACAGGACACACTGTGATGACATATTTAGACAGCAGTAAAAGGTGATCCTTATTCTGGAACAACTGGAGACCTACAAACACATAGAGAAGGCAACTGAAGACCTACAAACACATAGAGGAGACAACTGGAGATCTACAAACACAAAGAGAAGACAACTGGAGACCTACAAACCAATAGAGGAGACAACTGAAGATCTACAAACACAAAGAGAAGACAACTGGAGACCTACAAACCCATAGAGGAGACAACTGGAGACCTATAGACACACAGAGAAGACAACTGGAGACCTACAAATACAAATAGAAGACAACTGGAGACCTACAAACACATAGAGGAGACAACTGGAGACCTACAAACCCATAGAGGAGACAATTGGAGATCTACAAACACAAAGAGAAGACAAATGGAGACCTACAAACCCATAGAGGAGACAACTGGAGACCTACAAACACAAAGAGAAGATAACTGGAGACCTACAAACCCATAGAGAAGACAACTGGAGATCTACAAACACAAAGAGAAGACAACTGGAGACCTACAAACACATAGAAGAGACAACTGGAGACCTACAAACAAATAGAGGAGACAACTGGAGATCTACAAACCCATAGAGGAAACAACTGGAGATCTACAAACACAAAGAGAAGACAACTGGAGACCTACAAACCCATAGAGGAGACAACTGGAGATCTACAAACACAAAGAGAAGACAACTGGAGACCTAGAAACCCATAGAGGATGTCGCGAGAGGGTTGTTGTTATGTAAAGAATAAGATATCCTGGACAAAAAGATGTATCAGATGATACCAGGATAGTGCCAGATAAGAGACTGGTCTTACATAGAAATACCCCCTTCTCTGAAAATAGTAAGGGTGTATCGACATCAAAGGTAGGATCAAGCTGTATAAACCTCCAGGTATGATGATAGTGTTTGTTCCTGACTGTCTATGGGCTCCCTCTCAAGATCCTCCCTTGAATAATGTTTATTATTATTAAGTGTATTAGCTCTGCTAGGGGATTAATTAATTAATTAAATAAGTATCTATATATCAACCAGAACTCTAACTCAATTTAAATAATTCAGCAAGTCTGATGGTGCATATTTACAATTTATTTAACCTATACCGTTTATCTTTTCGGTTAGGTAACTTAGAAAGAACTCAAATGTATTTACATAATAAAATAACTAAACATGGAATATGAATTATCAAAATGGATCAATATGATGAATTTCTCTTTCGATTAACTATTAGCTAATACATATATGTTTTGTCACTCTTATTGGACTATGAAGTTAGTATTCATCAAAATAATGTCCACAATGAGTCATCATACACTAGGTTTTATCTTTGGTATTTTATGTATTAAAGATAGTCTCTGGATAGGCTGACCAGTGGCGTGGTGTTGCCACTTATCTTCAATATTGAGATCAATCACACTCCCGCCTTGGACTAACACGTCTGTGAATTGCCAGGCAGTGGATGCTGGATATCTGGCTCCAATGACTTTAAGAGCACTTGCACCTCAGAGTCCAACAGAGATAGTTGATTCATATACTTCTGGTAGTTTGCAGGATAAAACCCTCAGGCAAAACACACAAACTGTTAATGGGCATCTAATGTCGGCTCTACAGATGCGGATGGCAAAGTTATATGACTTTTACACTTTTACCGCTCTCTTCTGTTCAGCTGTCTTTTCAAATTTTGTGGCCTCCATGTTAAGCATAAAATGTTTCATTACACACACGAAGAAGGACGCGTTTTCATTGGCTAGTGTATCAGAGAGTTCTTAACATATGGCGTGCGGTATGGTCAGATTTACTCCAAAGTATACAGAAAACCGTGTTGTGAGACAGACTAAATCACGACAGAGGAGACAACGGGAGACCTACAAACACAAAGAGAAGACAACTGGAGACCTACAAACCCATAGAGGAGACAATTGGAGGTCTACAAACAGAAGACAACTGGAGACCTACAAACCCATAGAGGAGACAACTGGAGACCTACAAACACATAGAGAAGACAACTGGAGACCTACAAACACATAGAGAAGACAACTGGAGACCTACAAACCCATAGAAGAGACAACTGGAGACCTACAAACACATAGAGAAGACAACTGGAGACCTACAAACAAAGAGAAGACAACTGGAGACCTACAAACACATAGAGGAGACAATTGGAGATCTACAAACACAAAGAGAAGACAACTGGAGACCTACAAACCCATAGAGAAGACAACTGGAGACCTACAAACACATAGCGAAGACAACTGGACACCTACAAACACAAAGAGAAGACAGCTGGAGACCTACAAACAGATAGAGAAGACAACTGGAGACCTACAGAAGAACATAGTAGAAATTATATAAAGAAGAACTTATCGATTTTTGAACAACGGACAGAGTTATGAATTATAGAAGTATGCAGATATATAGAGGAAGATAAACTTCCTAACCAGTTAGAAATGTCAACGTGTAAGACTGTGTTTTGAAGTCCATTCTACTTGATGTTTGTAGCGTAGTTCTGAACCAATATCTAATGGCAATTAACGAGAGCCTACTTTGCCTACCTATATCGGAATGTGCAACAAATGTTTCGACCAATCGCTGCACGAGCTGAAAATACGTAGCAGGAAGTTCAGGAACCCTTAGGCTGCAGGATAGCTAGATAAAATTCGTGCAAACGTGAATGTGTATTTGTGACTTCAGGTCAAAGGATAGAGTATGTCTCCCGGAACAGTGAGCACAGTAAGATAATAGGAATCATAAGCTTTCATTAGATACATGGATTTAAGTTGTAGAAGCATGGACACAGGAGTTATGAGTGTTTACATGCAGTAATAACTAAGAGCGGAGGCTGTTTTCCCCGGTCTCGACTGCGATTGCAAACGCTACAAGGGAGGCAGAAAAAGGATAGCTTGTTAGAATGGTAGCGCCCAATCGGCAGGTTTAAACAAGACCTGGATGAAAGGAATCGGTTGGAAAACACCGGAATAATAAATTATCGAAGTTTTGAAAGATTTACAGATCGGGTAGTAAGCCTCAGTTTGCAGAAATTTTAGTAAACTAAAGCTGACCAGTCCAGCAAATGGAATTGCTTGTCTTCTAGTCGCCCGCTACCTGTAAATAAAAAGGGAAACTAATCTGGAATATTTCTCTCTGGAGTCTACTTTTGACTACCAGAGCGATCAGACGTGCCACAACCGTGACCAGTCCACGTGGTGTATTTTTGAGACGAAGCATCGTGAGAAATACAATCCAGATAAGTTGAATTTATTTTCTGTTTCTATTCTGTACACAAATTAAGCAGTTGATTATACTTAGTATTTGGTGATTGCTTGATACTAACTAGGAGTGATAATATAAATTAGGAATAGTAATAAATAAAAAAGAAAACAAATTTTAATAGGCCCAGGCGCCACGTGCTTTCCATTGCGTGGTACAGCAGCCATTTTTGTTTTACTTAACTCACCAGGAAATAGCAATAAGTTGAATCCTCCTAAACTGTAATCGTATATTCTAGTTGTGTTAATCAACTATTAATAATAAATATTAGTGGATAAGAAAAAAAAAATATTTAGCTTTGCCAGATCAAAAGTGTGAACCAAAATAGACAAAACTTCTAAGAATAAAAACTAAGAACAAGATAGCCCAATAAAATAAGTAAAATAATAATAACAAAAGAAAAGAAAGGGAGCTAAAAGAAATAGGAAAGAACAATAAATAAATAAATTCAAATAGGAAATTAGGACATAGCTCATAACCAGACATGCCACCAATAATTAGAGCACAGTCACGTGAAGGCAAAACGTGGGCAGAATCAGTTAAAATCAAAGGTAGGGACACCAGGCCCGATAAACTAGAAGAGAATAGTCAGGACCCCATAGAAGAAAATACTAACCAAAAAAATTGCATTGAAAGCACAGAAAGTACCAAAGAAGACTCAAGACATAAAGCAACCCAGGCAGTTTCCAAAACTAAAGATGAGCATGTAGTAAACATATGTCGTTTAAAGTTAACGCAAGTAGCTGGTGAGGCTGTCAAGATCAAGGCACTAGATGAAGACAAAATTATATTAAAAAACCTATTTTGGCATAATCATTACCCTAAATCATTGTGACAGAATAAAAGAGATGTTAAAGGAACTAAAAGTAGAAGCAAAAACAGTGACTCTTGCACACGACATAAAAGTGAAGATAGAGCTAGCAAAAGAGACCAGTTGTGGTGAAGTGGGATGTTATAAATACTTATAGGGAACTTAGTGTACTGACTGAGATCAGCTGTGAAGGTATCTATATCTATTAAGAGTAGTGTATTATAGATAACCTTACTTGCTACCACATATCTATATATCTCAGTCAGAATTATTCTGGAATAGTGTGATGCTACGTTATGTGTCTAGGGTATGAGTATGGTGAAGTGTAAGTCACAACAACAGACAGATAAACAATTTAATTTAATCCACTACTCTTGACAACACGGTGACACTCACATACATATAACACTCTACAAAGATATCTTAAAAGAGTCACTAATAAACTTTCAAATAACAATATGTATTCATTACTGGCATGAATGAATATGTGTCCTGATTCAACTACAAGGGAACCAGGAATCACAATCAATTTAAATTACAAGTTATGTACAGAATGTATTTAATATGAATATTGTAGTGACATATATTATTACAAATGTTCTATGTGTGTCAGTTGTGTAGTAGTAAAATGAGGTAATACTGGTTTTGTTTTGTTCAAGCTCTGTTGGTATTTGTCATCATGACTTCAATAGTTTGTCTTTAGGGACCAGTATTGGAGATGTTCACAGTTCCTGATTTTAAGACAAGTAAATTCCCCTCTGAATAGTATTTTTATAAAGTTATTTCAAGATGAGGGGACATAATGTTGAGCTCAGCTGGCCAACTCTGCTTATCTTGAGTGATGGTGGCAGGAGAGGACTCCTCTGCTCGAATTCTCTTCTGGGCTCTGGAGACACCTCACTGATAGTTAAAAAGACCAAGGAGTATGCTGTCCGACTCTGGATTCAGCAAATCTCTGACCAGATGCTGCTCAGTACCATCAAGACCACTGTCCCTGAAATCAAGAAGGATGTACCTTCTACTTCATAACTAATTTATATTCTCTTTTACACTGATCACAATACAGCGCAAACATTGCGTTCAGAGCGTTAGGCCAACAGTCAGCTTCATTTGAAATACTTTATTCCAGTATTACCCTTCTTAATGGTTACTACGCCTCTGCACTTCCAGCATTATTTCTTTCTAGTCAATCATCCAGGTGTCAGTGTACTGTTTGGCCATTCCATGCCGTTTTACTTCTCTCCGACACCCTCCGTTCAGGCTGGAGCATTTTAGGCTTTACCTCACGTTTGCCACTGAACTACACATATATATACAGGCATAAATCAACAATTCACATTCAATTTTCATTAAAAGATATTAAATGGTTCAAGCTTACCACAATTCATACGAATAACACAGATACGTTGATTAGCAATGAATTCTGGCACAAACTGGCACAAACTTCCATCTGCCTATGTTCCAGGCTTTTATTGAGCCAAATATATGCTGGCTTCAACGCACTGATGCTTTATCAAGCTATTTTAAACAAGTGGTCTCGAACTAACGCTCCCAAGTGTGTATATCAGCGAGACTGGCCAATGAGCCACGTTTCGACAAGTGTTTGAAAAAATGTTATCTTTTCCCGTCTCCCCCAACAACCAAGATAGTATTTATAGCCCGACCAATCGTGGTTAGGCTTTCATTTGTTGCGCTCCAATCAATTTGGAGTTTACATGGTAGGCTATTTATGTAACGTAAGGTTTTTTTCAAACACGTTATAAAAAAATTTTATGAGCAGAAATGATTTTATGCTGTCAGGCACCCCCAATATTTTATTTTGGGTATAATTTATTAATTCCTGGACTATTTGCGTAACGTTTTACATATTATTTGTCAGCAAGCCCTAAGGAACCCAATTTTCCCACTTTAAAAGAGCTACGTGGCTGCGTTCAAAATATGTATTTTCTACTACCTCCTGTTTCGAAGATATGCTGTCTGGGTACTGTTATGTGTTCAAACGTAAACCCATCTATTGTTATCTTTTCTAATAAGAGTCTGTTATGATTTATAAACCTAACTCTGGGAAAGGGTAGTGTATTTTATCACTGTCCGTCTGAAAAAGTTAGTGCTTGTAGACTTACACGCGTGATGCCAGCATTTGTATATCGCGCGTCGCGTGTTGCATGCGTTCCTGATTTTCAGCCCTCCCCTCTCGCTATCCTTTTGTCCATCTGTTCGTTCGTTTTGGTAACGTAATATAATTAATGTTAGGATTAATTTAGGTCATTACGCAGTCTCTCAATGTTTTTCTTAGAAATGCAGCACACGTTTCATTGAAGAAGGCGGGTAATAATACAGTAAGCTTTTATATCAACGTGAAAGCGTTACAATTTGCAGACGAAGCAGAAAACAAGGGGGATTTCGAGTACATTCTTTGTGACAGCACTGTCATTTTACCATTGCTCTTCTCTTTATTAATTTTATTTGTTAGGCTTCATATTTACCTAATAATTTATATATGTGGATTAGAATATTTCATGACACCTCCCCTCTTAAAACAGACATTATATGTCAGTCCTTTATTCTATATACACATAGAGAAATTTATTATTATTTCTGGGGTTTACGGTGATTCTCATCACACGGATGGCGGCTTAAAAAATCCGCTCCCAGATTGGTTTTTCCAGATATATATTCAATGCTAAAATTATATGGAGCCAGAAGCAAAGACCATCGGAGTAACCTAGAGTTCTCATGCTTAGCCTGTGCTAAAAACGATAAAGGTTTGTGGTAAGTTTGCAACTTAAATGCCTTCCCATATAGATAAATATTGAATTTCTTTATTGCCCATATTACTGCAAGACATTCTTTTTCGCTAGTTGAGTAGTTGATTTCAGCTTTATTCAACTTTCTGCTAGCATATGCCACTGGGCTTAATTCCCCATCCAATGCATCTGATTTCTGTAGTAGAGTTGCACCTAACCCAATATTACTTGCATCCGTCCTTACTATGAATTCTTGACTTAAGTCAGGTAATTTCAAAATGGGTTTACTTGTGAGCTTTTCCTTCAATTCTTGGTAAGTCATTTCACATTGTGGTGTCCATGTAATGCGATCTGGAAGTCCTTTACGTGTCAATTCCGTTAAAGGTGCACATATGGAATTAAAGTTTTTGATATACTTCTGGTAGAAACCACATAATGAGACAAAGGATCTCACGTCCTTCTTGGTTTGTGGTCTCGGGGCTTTCTGTAGTTTCTCTAAGTTCTTTGGGTCAGGGGTCATGTTTCCCTGATAAACTGTGTGTCCCAAAAATTCCAATTCTTTACATCCAACGCAACATTTGGTTGGTCGGGCTGTTAAATTTGCCTCCCTAAGTCGATCAAACAGCATGTTCAGAGAGTCAATGTGTTCCTCAAATGTTTCTGTTGCTATAAGGATATCATCCATAAAATTTTTTATACAGGGATTATTCAGAGGATCCAATAATTTTCTCATCATTCTAGAGAAGACACTAGGCGCATTCTTCAATCCAAATGGCAATCTATTAAACTCATAGTGTCCTTCTGAGGTACTAAAAGCTAGGTATGGTCTAACCTCAGGTTTTACTGGAATCTGATAGTATCCTTTACTCAGATCCACTTTTGAGAAATATTTAGCTTTATTTAACCTGGCAAACAGCTGATTTGTATCCGGCAATGGATCCACCTGTCCTTCTGTAATAGCATTCAGTCTCCTGTAATCTATACAGAGTCTATGTTCTCCAGAGGGCTTCCTTAAGAGTACAACACCGGAACTATACGAAGACTCACTGTGCGAAATAATTCCTTCCTTCAATAGATAGTCTATCTCTTCCTTCAAAGCTTTTTCCTTAGCAAACGGAATCGAGTATGGTTTCATACAGACAGGTGTGGAGTCTATGAGTTTCATATCATATTCCAATAGGTTTGTATGCCCTGGTCGGTCTGTTAACACCTCTGCATGATTATTTAGAACCTGTTGCACTCTCTCTTTCTGAGTTTTCGTTAAATGTGTACTGATTTTCACCTGTGCTGCTGTCTCACAGGGGTGTAATGGATATTCAAATGATGAAAGTGGTTCCTTTTTCATTTCCATGGCGATGGACAAGGTCAACAAGTGTGTCTCTTCCTGATGTTCTCTTTCCAAATATTTCTTCAGGAGATTCACATGATAGATTTTTTCTTTCCCCTTCTTATCTATCTTATAATTTGTTCTAGACACCTTCTCTAGAACTGTATATGGACCCTGCCATCCAATTTGTAACTTATTCTGACTCCCAGGCAAAAGAAGCAGTACTTTCTCTCCCACAGCCAAATTTCTGTCTTTCGCCTTCCTGTTATAATAGGCAGCATGTTTCTTCCTGGCTTGTTTCAAATTTTCATTGGCAAGTTTCCAGCCAGTTTTTAACCGAGTGGTCAGCTCATTCACATATTGGTATGAAGATGTAATGTTTTCCTCTGCCTTTTCATCAGTCCACGTTCTTAACAAAGCTACATATGGACCTTTAATTGTGTGGACCTATTTGTCCATGCACCGGTATGGTCTCTTCCACTTGAAGCTTTATAGTGATGATTTTTCCTCCCAGAATTTTCATTCACAAAACGACCGCTACCAATTTTTCTTTTGGGGCTGTCTCCCCTCTTAAAATTCTTGATGAGAGATTTCCTCTCTACATCCTCTTCCTCCAGTTTGTTTAAGTCCGATTGAGGGATTTTCGGCTTATCCTGGGGTAAGACATCTTTTTGCACTCTCCGCATAGTGGCCATTGTAAAACAGTTAAGTGAAGCTTGTCCGTGAAAAGGGGCTTCCCATTCCATTTGGTCCACCTTATCAAATTTATTTTTCCTTTTATTGTCAGGCCTGATTTTGCCCCATGGCGTGTCCAGGTCCTGATCCATGTTCCCACTTGTGGGTGTTCCCTCATGTGCTATGCTACACCTTTCTACAAAGTTCTCAATGTCCCATCTTGCTTTGGGCCAATAATAATTGTGAGCCACCTTTTGAATGATGGTACCTATTTTCTCATGGTCCCCATCTGGTTTCACATGTAGGCTCCTTATTAATTCTGTCCTGTATCTTTTTGGAAGAACCAGCTGTCCGTGACCCTTGGATCTAGCTCCAGTCTTCCTATACATCAACTTGTTTTTCATGTAAAAGTCTCCCTTACCTGGAGTTGTATGACAAGTTGACAATTTTCTGAAACAAGGCTTGAGTGTTTTATCCCCAGCCTGTGCCTTCCTCATCTCTTCTGGAGTGGTATCCAACATAATATCCTCCTCCTGTCTTGAGGTCGACCTGACCTGAAGGGTTGCCATATACACAGGTTTCCTTCTGCAACGGTCAGTGTCATGATTGTCCATCTGACAATTCTTACACCACCTTTTTCCTTGGTTGAAAGATTTTCTTTCATCATATTTCCTTTCATCGAATTGTGGGAATTTATTTTTATTGTCATACCGTGGCCTATCAAATTGGTGCTTACCTTTATTTTGATCCCTAGGATCAAATTTATTAAAGTTCTGTGGTGCCCTAAAGTTGTCCACCTGTTTCTTTTTATTACCTGTTACCTCTGCTTGAGCTGCTTGATACCTTTCAGCAACATTTAGCAACTCACCCAGCCTCTCTGCACCTTGTTCCATGAGAAACTTTCTCAGGTCTGGAGCCATGGACTCTCTTAGTTGCTCTATAAGGACCATTTCCTTAAGATCTTGGGTTTTCCCCAGAGAAGTCCATTTCTCCAAGTATGTCTCGATTCGTGCAGAGAACTGGTGATAGGTTTCACCTGACAGTAGTTTAGCATTCCTAAATTTTTTCCTGTAAAAACTCTGCATTCTTTTCATACCTTAACAAAAGAGCCTGCTTTAGCATGTCATAATTTTCCTGATCACCTCTGCTCATTTTTGCAAAAACTTCATAAGCTGCCCCACGAAGTCCCTGAGACAACTTTAAGCTCCACCTTTCTCTCTCCAACCCATACGTGGTAGCTAATAGCTCATACCTATTTATATAGCTCTCAATATCATCGTCTTTCTCAACAAAATGATCTAAATGAAAATTCATAGCTGAGATTGAGGCTCCTTGAGTAACCGTAGCATCAGAGGCAAAGGGACTGGCACCATTTTCAGGAGCATGGCCTTGAAACTCAAACTCCCTTAGTCGTAACTCATGTTCCCTTTGTAATCTTTTATCTTCTGCTTCCCTTTCTGCAGCTAATTTCCTCTCTTCCCTTTCTGCAGCTAATTTCTTCTCTTCCCTTTCTGCAGCTAATTTCTTCTCTTCCCTTTCTGCAGCTTGTCTTCTTTCCTCGGCTTCCAATGCTTTAGCCTCTTTGTCAGCCTCAATCTGCAACCTCTTAGTCTCAGCCTCAGCTTGCACCCTCTTAGTCTCAGCCTCTAACTTTCTTTCGGCCTCTTTTTCTAATCTTCTTTCTTCGCGTTCAATAAATTTGTCACATTCCGTTGTGACATAGGCAACCATAACTTGCCCATCTAATCCTAACTCTTTTGCAGTCTGAACCGCAGCAGATCGAAATTTGGCCAGGTCCGCCATTGTCTATTATGTAAATTTATACAATGTCTAACCAACAATTCAATCTCTAATGGACAACACAGGCACCGTGAGCTCAACCTTATTTAATTCCACCCAAGGATACCTTTTAATTCTTATATTCCCTGAAGTGAATTACCCCCAATATTTTTAATAGTTAAAGATTCAAAATCCCAAGAGCGAGACCCCAATATATGTGGTGAAGTGGGATGTTATAAATACTTATAGGGAACTTAGTGTACTGACTGAGATCAGCTGTGAAGGTATCTATATCTATTAAGAGTAGTGTATTATAGATAACCTTACTTGCTACCACATATCTATATATCTCAGTCAGAATTATTCTGGAATAGTGTGATGCTACGTTATGTGTCTAGGGTATGAGTATGGTGAAGTGTAAGTCACAACAACAGACAGATAAACAATTTAATTTAATCCACTACTCTTGACAACACGGTGACACTCACATACATATAACACTCTACAAAGATATCTTAAAAGAGTCACTAATAAACTTTCAAATAACAATATGTATTCATTACTGGCATGAATGAATATGTGTCCTGATTCAACTACAAGGGAACCAGGAATCACAATCAATTTAAATTACAAGTTATGTACAGAATGTATTTAATATGAATATTGTAGTGACTTATATTATTACAAATGTTCTATGTGTGTCAGTTGTGTAGTAGTAAAATGAGGTAATACTGGTTTTGTTTTGTTCAAGCTCTGTTGGTATTTGTCATCATGACTTCAATAGTTTGTCTTTAGGGACCAGTATTGGAGATGTTCACAGTTCCTGATTTTAAGACAAGTAAATTCCCCTCTGAATAGTATTTTTATAAAGTTATTTCAAGATGAGGGGACATAATGTTGAGCTCAGCTGGCCAACTCTGCTTATCTTGAGTGATGGCGGCAGGAGAGGACTCCTCTGCTCGAATTCTCTTCTGGGCTCTGGAGACACCTCACTGATAGTTAAAAAGACCAAGGAGTATGCTGTCCGACTCTGGATTCAGCAAATCTCTGACCAGATGCTGCTCAGTACCATCAAGACCACTGTCCCTGAAATCAAGAAGGATGTACCTTCTACTTCATAACTAATTTATATTCTCTTTTACACTGATCACAATACAGCACAAACATTGCGTTCAGAGCGTTAGGCCAACAGTCAGCTTCATTTGAAATACTTTATTCCAGTATTACCCTTCTTAATGGTTACTACGCCTCTGCACTTCCAGCATTATTTCTTTCTAGTCAATCATCCAGGTGTCAGTGTACTATTTGGCCATTCCATGCCGTTTTACTTCTCTCCGACACCCTCCGTTCAGGCTGGAGCATTTTAGGCTTTACCTCACGTTTGCCACTGAACTACACATATATATACAGGCATAAATCAACAATTCACATTCAATTTTCATTAAAAGATATTAAATGGTTCAAGCTTACCACAATTCATACGAATAACACAGATACGTTGATTAGCAATGAATTCTGGCACAAACTGGCACAAACTTCCATCTGCCTATGTTCCAGGCTTTTATTGAGCCAAATATATGCTGGCTTCAACGCACTGATGCTTTATCAAGCTATTTTAAACAAGTGGTCTCGAACTAACGCTCCCAAGTGTGTATATCAGCGAGACTGGCCAATGAGCCACGTTTCGACAAGTGTTTGAAAAAATGTTATCTTTTCCCGTCTCCCCCAACAACCAAGATAGTATTTATAGCCCGACCAATCGTGGTTAGGCTTTCATTTGTTGCGCTCCAATCAATTTGGAGTTTACATGGTAGGCTATTTATGTAACGTAAGGTTTTTTTCAAACACGTTATAAAAAAATTTTATGAGCAGAAATGATTTTATGCTGTCAGGCACCCCCAATATTTTATTTTGGGTATAATTTATTAATTCCTGGACTATTTGCGTAACGTTTTACATATTATTTGTCAGCAAGCCCTAAGGAACCCAATTTTCCCACTTTAAAAGAGCTACGTGGCTGCGTTCAAAATATGTATTTTCTACTACCTCCTGTTTCGAAGATATGCTGTCTGGGTACTGTTATGTGTTCAAACGTAAACCCATCTATTGTTATCTTTTCTAATAAGAGTCTGTTATGATTTATAAACCTAACTCTGGGAAAGGGTAGTGTATTTTATCACTGTCCGTCTGAAAAAGTTAGTGCTTGTAGACTTACACGCGTGATGCCAGCATTTGTATATCGCGCGTCGCGTGTTGCATGCGTTCCTGATTTTCAGCCCTCCCCTCTCGCTATCCTTTTGTCCATCTGTTCGTTCGTTTTGGTAACGTAATATAATTAATGTTAGGATTAATTTAGGTCATTACGCAGTCTCTCAATGTTTTTCTTAGAAATGCAGCACACGTTTCATTGAAGAAGGCGGGTAATAATACAGTAAGCTTTTATATCAACGTGAAAGCGTTACAATTTGCAGACGAAGCAGAAAACAAGGGGGATTTCGAGTACATTCTTTGTGACAGCACTGTCATTTTACCATTGCTCTTCTCTTTATTAATTTTATTTGTTAGGCTTCATATTTACCTAATAATTTATATATGTGGATTAGAATATTTCATGACACCAGTAGATGTGTGATAAAGAGGATAAACACTATCCTGTCAGGCGAGGAAGTTATGAATAACCTCACAAACCAGAACCCAGACATAAAGCTGGTACACGTGGACAGAATAACAGTGAAAGAGAGTATTGTAACCCCAGTGTTAGTAATAACGACAGAAGGGAGGGAAACCCCTAAAACACTACTATTTGGGAAAACTAAGAAGAATACAGAAGCTTACATTCCCCCTGTGCTACAATACACCAACTGTTTGAAATTCGGCCGCGGAAGGAACCACTGTAAGGGGAAAACAGTTTGCAGATACTGCTCCAGTACTCACCCTCTACACAGTGTGAAAAGGCAAAGGCAGATACCGACTACAAAAAGGCGAATGGGAACAGAAAGTGTATAAACTGCAAAGAGAACCATAGTGCCAGGTTTCAGGGCTGTCCAGTGTACCAGCAAACCAAACAAGCGCTAAAAGAATCCATCTTAACAAGAACACCATTTAAAACAGTGATTAAAGAAATAAAAGAAAACACCAAAAACACAAACACTAAAATTATAACAGAAATCAAGTCTGTAAAAGAAGAAATTAAAACTATTAAAATGCAGCTGTCAAAAGAAAAAGACCAGAAAATAACTAACAAAACAAAAGAAAACTGTCAGCCAGACAGTTCAGCTACAACATTGGAAAATGTGAATGCGCTGAAAAGTGCAGAGGCAGTGCTTCAAGAAGTGAAAGCCATACAGCACCAAATTGCCCAGGATGTAGCTAAACTGACTGTACTGAAAGAAGAAAATGAAATAATACTAGTCAAACTGTCTAAACTAACAGAGGAAAATGAAATGATACTAAAAAGAATGGAAAGTTAAAGACAGGAGATAAACCTAGGCAGAGAAGCGAATGTAGTATTGGATGAAAATAGGAAAGTGGTCAAAAAGAACATAATACAACAGGAAAACAAAAGCAACCTAGAAGAATCTATCAAAGAACAAGTTGAGGTACTTTTACCATACTTAGTGGAAAAAAATTAGCACAAAATGACAAGTCTGAATAAGGAATTTCTTGAGAACATGGTTGATAATGGCCCCATGAGTACAGGAAATACAGAATAAGAGCAAATTTGATAGTTTAAGCAAAATAAAAGGGAGACTAGATGATGTTAAAGTTCAACTTAAAAGGATTTAGAATTATACAGTGGAATTGTAGGGGTATCAAAAAGAATTTTGCACCCCTACTTGCAGAGACAGGAGGAACTAACACTATATATGCTCTTCAAGAGGCACTTTTAAACCCAAATAGTAGATATAGTTGTAAGGGCTTTAAGATACTTAGGCACGATAGGAAAGAAGGTAGAGGAGGGGGTGTCACGGTCTTAGTTAACGAACCATTTAAAATTATGGACTGGGAAGTATTTGATATAACCAACATAGAAGGTATCCAGGTTACTATAGCAGCAGAACCAAACAATTGAACAATCCTAAACGTATACGCTTAAAATGGCACAATTAAAGATGAAGAATTACTAACCATAAGCACCAGACTAGGCCCCAAAACAGTCATAGTAGGCGATTTTAATTCCCATCATCATGCTCGGAGTGGACAACATGCAGACAATGCAGGAAAGCGCCTGCTTGACTTTGTAGAAAACAATGACCTGCTAATACTATGTCGTGTGAAATTCTAATCCACATATATAAATTAAAACGTAAATGTAAAGCCTAACAAATAAATTTAATAAAAGGAAAGAAGAATGGTAAAGAACAGTGCTGTCACAATGACTGTACTCGAAATCCCCCTTGTTTTCTCCTTCGTCTGCAAATTGTAACGTTTCACGGTGATAGCAAAAGCCTACTGCTTCAATACCCGCTTTCTACGATAAAACGTGTACTGCCTTTCTAAGAAAAACCTTGAGATACGCAAGCTGACCTATATTTAATATTCCATTCATGTCATTTTATACACTAAGTTACCATAAACGAAAGACAGATGGACTAAGGATAGAAAGAAAGGGAGGGGCTGAAAGCCGGAACGCAGGCAATACTACCACAGTCTCGCGATACACAATTACTACCATCACGAGTGTAAGGCCACAAGCACTAGCTTTTTTTTCAAATCGACAGTGATAAAAAACACTACCCATACGAGTTAGGTTTTAAAAACTTACAAAACGCTTATTAGGAAACATGACATTATACTGGTTTACGTTTGAAAACATTACAGTACCCAGACACCACATCGTATTCGAAGTGAACAGGAGGTAGAAGAAAATGCATAATTTGAACGCAGCCCCTTAGCCCCATTAAATTTATATATTTGGGTTCCTTAGGACTTGCTGACAACGAATATGTTAAACGTTACGCAAATAGTCTAGGAATTAACAAATTATAGCCAAAAGAAATAGTGAGGGATGTCAGACAACACCAAAATCAGAATCGCTCAGTGGCAGATTTTCACACCACCATTGTACGGGAAATAGGCTGACATGTTACCTCCTATTTGATTGGCGGAAAGTAAATGTAAGGCTAAACCCGATTAGTCGGACTATAAATACTACTTCTTTGTTGCTAGGGGAAACAGTAATAGGGTACTTTTTTTCAAACGCTTGTGTAAACATGGCACGATTGGTTAGACCCGCCAATATAGTCAATCAGAGGCGTCAGGTCAGCACCACATTTTCAAATAAACTTACTAAAGAACCAGTGCTTTGAGCGCCAGTGCATATTTTTCTAAAAAAAAGCCTGGGACATCGGCAGATCGAAAATGTGCTATATTCATTGCCAGTCAACGTAACTGTGTATTATTTCATGAATTGTGGTAAGCTTGAAATATTTGATATCTTTTTAATGAAAATTGAATGTAAATTGATAATTTATGTCTGTATATATGTGTGGTTCAGTAGCGAACATGAGGTAAAGCCTATATAGTGCTCCAACCTGAACAGAAGGTGTCGGAGGAAAGTAAAACTACATGGAATTGCCAAACAGTACACTGACACCTATCTTATTGACTAGAAAGAAATAATGCTGGAATTGCAGAGGCGTAGTAACCATTAGGGAGGAGTATACTGGTGAAAATTGTTTCAGATGAAGATAGCAGTTGGCCTACCGCTCTGAACTCAGTGTTTGTTATGTATTGTGTTCAGTCTGGAAATTTATTATAAATTAGTTCTGAAATAGGAGGTACAACCTTCTTGTTTCAGGGACCGTGGTCCTAAAGTTATTGAGCAGCACCTGGTCTGAGCTTTGCTGAACCTAGAGGCTGACAGCATACTCCTGGGTCCAGATAGTGACCAGTGAGGTGTCTCCAGAACACAGGGAGGCTATCGAGCAGAGGAGTCTTTTCCTGCCGCCATCACGAAAGATAAGCGTCTGTGGCCAGAGGAGCTCAACATTATGCCCCCCCCCCCCTCAAAATCTGACTTTATAATAAAACAGAGGGAAAATACAGTGTTTAAATTGATAGGAACTGTGAACTTTTCCCCATATTATTTCCAAGATAAACAAACACTTGAAGTCATGATGACAAATAACAACATAGCTTGAAAAAAACAAAACCAGTATTACCTCATATTACTACCACACAACTGACACACATAAGATAATATTAATAAAATATGTCACTACTAGGTTCATATTGATAAATTATGTACATATAAATTGTAAATACAATTGATTGTGATTCCTGGTTCACTTTGTATTTGAATCAGGACACATATATTAGTGCAAGTAATTAATACATATTTATATTTGAAACTTTACCAGTGCCTCATTTAAGATAGTCTTATAGAGTGTTAAATGTGTGTGAGTGTCACAGTGTTGTCAAGTGTGGTGGAATAAATTAAATTGTTTATCTGTCTGTTGTTGTTGTGACTTACACTTCATCATATACATACCCTAGACATTTAACGTAGTCATCACAATATTCCAAAATAATTCTGACTGAGTTATAATGTGGTAGCAAGTAAGGTTATCTGTAAAACACTACACCTATTAGATACAGATACCTTCACAGCTGATCTCAGTCAGTACACTAAGTCCCCTATAAATATTTATAACATCCCACTTTACCACATATATTGGGGTCTCGCTCCAGGGATATTGAACTTTCTCCTGTTATAGATATTGGGAATAATAAGAATTAAAAGGTATCCTTGGGTGGAAATAAATAAGGTTGAGCTCTCAGTGCCTGTAGTGTCCTTAGATAATTATTGAAAGATTGAATTGTTTACAATTGCATGTTAGACAATGGCCGACTTGGCAAAATTTCGATCTGCTGCTGTACAGACTGCGAAAGAGTTAGGAATGGACGGGCAAATTAGGATTGCTTATGTCACTGCTGAATGTGACAAATATATTGAACGGGAAGAAAGAAGATTAGAAAAAGAGGCCGAAAGAAAGTTAGAGGCTGAGACTAAGAGGTTGCAGATTGAGACTGAGGCTAAGAGGTTGCAGATTGAGGCTGACAAAGAGGCTAAAGCATTGGAAGCCGAGGAAAGAAGACAGGCTGCAGAAAGAGAAGAGAAGAAATTGGCTGCAGAAAGGGAAGCCGAGGAAAGAAGATTGACTGCAGAGAGGGAAGCAGAAAAGGAGGAGAAGAGATTACAAAGGGAACATGAGTTACGACTAAGGGAGTTTGAGTTTCAAGGCCATGCTCCTGAAAATGGTGCCAGTCCCTTTACCTCTGATGCCACTGCTAGCCAGGGAGCCTCAACCTCAGCTATGAATTTTCATTTAGATCATTTTGTTGAGAAAGACGATGATATTGAGAGCTATCTAAATAGATATGAACTATTAGCTACCACATATGGGTTAGAGAGAGAAAGGTGGAGCTTAAAGTTATCTCAAGGTCTTCGTGGGGCAGCTTATGAAGTTTTTGCCAAAATGAGCAGAGGTGATCAGGAAAATTATGACATGTTAAAGCAGGCTCTTTTGTTAAGATATGAAAAGAACGCAGAATTTTATAGGAAAAAATTTAGGAATGCTAAACTACTGTCAGGTGAAACCTATCACCAGTTCTCTGCACGGTTAGAGACATACTTGGAGAAATGGACTTCTCTGGGGAAAACCCAAGATCTTAAGGAAATGGTCCTTATAGAACAACTAAGAGAGTCCATGGCTCCAGACCTGAGAAAGTTTCTCATGGAACAAGGTGCAGAGTGAGTTGCTAAATGTTGCTGAAAGGTATCAAGCGGCTCAGGCAGAGGTATCAGGTAATAAAAAGAAACAGGTAGAAAATTTTAGGGCACCACAGAACTTTAATAAATTTGATCCTAGAGATCAAAACAAAGGTAAGCACCAATTTGATAGGCCACGGTATGACAATAAAAATAAAACCCCACAATTCGATGAAAGGAAATATGATGAAAGAAAGTCTTTCAACCAAGGGAAAAGGTGGTGTAAAAATTGTAAGATGAACAATCATGACACTGACCGTTGCAGAAGGAACCCTATAGTTATGGCCACCCTTCAGGTCAGGTCGACCTCAAGAAAGGAGGAGGATATTATGTTAGATACCACTCCAGAAGAGATGAGGAAGGCACAGGCTGGGGATAAGACCCTCAAGCCTTGTTTCAGGAAATTGTCAACTTGTCATACTACTCCAGGCAAGGGAGATTTTTGCACGAAAAACAAGTTGATGTATGGGAAGACTGGAGCTAGATCCAAAGGTCAGGGACAGCTGGTACTTCCTAAAAGATATAGGGCAGAATTAATAAGGAGCCTACATGTGAAACCAGATGGGGACCATGAGAAAATAGGTACCATCATCCAAAAGGTGGCGCACAATTATTATTGGCCCAAAGCAAGATGGGACATTGAGAATTTTGTAGAAAGGTGTAGCATAGCACATGAGGGAACACCCACAAGTGGGAACATTGATCAGGACCTGGACACGCCACGGGGCAACCGTAGGCCTGACAATAGAAAGAAAAATAAATTTGATAAAGTGGACCAAATGGAATGGGAAGCCCCTTTTCACGGACAAGCTTCAATTAACTGTTTTACAATGGCCACTATGCGGAGAGTGCAAAAAGATGTCTTACCCCAGGATAAGCCGAAAATCCCTCAATCGGACTTAAACAAACTGGAGGAAGAAGATGTAGAGAGGAAATCTCATCAAGAATTTTAAGTGGGGAGAAAGCCCCAAGAGGAAAATTGGTAGCGGTCGTTTTGTGCATGATAATTCTGGGAAGAAAAATCATCACTACAGAGCTTCGGGTGGAAAGGACCTGGCATGTGCCAGGAGAAATAAGTTTCCGAATTTAAAAGTCCATATGTAGCTCTGTTAAGAACGTGGACTGACGAAAAGGCAGAGGAATATATTACATCCTCATACCAATATGTGAATGAGCTGACCACTCGTTTAAAAACTGGCTGGAAACTTGCCAATGAAAATTTGAAACAAGCCAGGAAGAAACATGCTGCCTATTATAACAGGAAAGCTAAAGACAGAGATTTGGCTGTGGGAGAGAAGGTACTGCTTCTTCTACCCGGTAGCCAGAATAAGTTACAAATTGGATGGCAAGGTCCATATACAGTTCTAGAGAAGGTGTCTAGAACAAATTATAAGATAGATAAGAAGGGGAAAGAAAAAATCTATCATGTGAATCTCCTGAAGAAATATTTGGAAAGAGAACATCAGGAAGAGTCACACTTGTTGACCTTGTCCATTGCCATGGAGATGAAAAAGGAACCACTTTCATCATTTGAATATCCATTACACCCCTGTGAGGCAGCGGCACAGGTGAAAATCAGTACACATTTAACGAAAACTCAGAAAGAGAGAGTGCAACAGGTTCTAGATACTCATACAGAGGTGTTAACAGACCGACCAGGGCATACAAACCTATTGGAATATGATATGAAGCTGATAGACCCCACACATGTCTGTATGAAACCCTATTCGATTCCTTTTGCTAAGGAGAAAGCTTTGAAGGAAGAGATAGACTATTTGTTGAAGGAAGGAATTATTTCACACAGTGAATCTTCGTATAGTTCCGGTGTTGTACTCCTAAGGAAGCCCTCTGGAGAACATAGACTCTGTATAGATTACAGGAGACTGAATGCTATTACAGAAGGACAGGTGGATCCATTGCCGGATACAAATCAGTTGTTTGCCAGACTAAATAAAGCTAAATATTTCTCAAAAGTGGATCTGAGTAAAGGATACTATCAGATTCCAGTAAAGCCTGAGGTTAGACCATACCTAGCTTTTAGTACCTCAGAAGGACACTATGAGTTTAATAGATTGCCATTTGGATTGAAGAATGCGCCTAGTGTCTTCTCTAGAATGATGAGAAAATTATTGGACCCTCTGAATAATCCATGTATCACAAATTTCATGGATGATATCCTTATAGCAACAGAAACATTTGAGGAACACATTGACTCTCTGAACATGCTGTTTAATCGACTTAGGGAAGCGAATTTAACAGCCCGACCAACCAAATGTTGCGTTGGATGTAAAGAATTGGAATTCTTGGGACACACAGTTTCAGGGAAACATGACCCCTGACCCCAAGAATTTAGAGAAACTAAAGAAAGCCCCGAGACCACAAACCAAGAAAGACGTGAGATCCTTTGTCTCATTATGTGGTTTCTACCAAAAGTATATCAAAAACTTTAATTCCATATGTGCACCGTTAACTGATTTGACACGTAAGGGAAATCCAGATCGAATTACATGGACACCACAATGTGAAATGGCTTACCAGGAATTGAAGGAAAAGCTCACAAGCAAACCTATTTTGAAATTACCTGACTTAAGTCAGGAATTCATTGTAAGGACTGATGCCAGTAATATTGGGTTAGGTGCAACTCTGCTACAGAGATCAGATGCATTGGATGGGGAATTAAGCCCAGTGGCATATGCTAGCAGAAAGTTGAATAAAGCTGAAACCAATTACTCAACTAGCTAAAAAGAATGTCTTGCAGTAATATGGGCGATAAAGAAATTCAATATTTATCTGTATGGGAAGGCATTTAAGTTGCAAACGGATCACAAACCTTTGTCGTTTCTAGCACAGGCTAGACATGAGAATTCTAGATTACTCCGTTGGTCATTATTGATGCAGCCATTTGAGTTTAGCATAGAGTATATAAGTGGAAAAACAAATCTGGGAGCGGATTTTTTAAGCCGCCATCCGTGTGATGAGAATCACCCTAAACCCCAGGAATAATAAGAAATTTCTCTATGTGTATATAGAATTATAGACTGACATATAACGTCTGTTTTAAGTGGGGAGAATTTGTCGTGTGAAATTCTAATCCACATATATAAATTAAAACGTAAATGTAAAGACTAACAAATAAATTTAATAAAAGGAAAGAAGAATGATAAAGAACAGTGCTGTCACAATGACTGTACTCGAAATCCCCCTTGTTTTCTCCTTCGTCTGCAAATTGTAACGTTTCACGTTGATAGCAAAAGCCTACTGCTTCAATACCCGCTTTCTACGATAAAACGTGTACTGCCTTTCTAAGAAAAACCTTGAGATACGCAAGCTGACCTATAGTTAATATTCCATTCATGTCATTTTATACACTAAGTTACCATAAACGAAAGACAGATGGACTAAGGATAGAAAGAAAGGGAGGGGCTGAAAGCCGGAACGCAGGCAATACTACCACAGTCTCGCGATACACAATTACTACCATCACGCGTGTAAGGCCACAAGCACTAGCTTTTTTTTCAAATCGACAGTGATAAAAAACACTACCCATACGAGTTAGGTTTTAAAAACTTACAAAACGCTTATTAGGAAACATGACATTATACTGGTTTACGTTTGAAAACATTACAGTACCCAGACACCACATCGTATTCGAAGTGAACAGGAGGTAGAAGAAAATGCATAATTTGAACGCAGCCCCTTAGCCCCATTAAATTTATATATTTGGGTTCCTTAGGACTTGCTGACAACGAATATGTTAAACGTTACGCAAATAGTCTAGGAATTAACAAATTATAGCCAAAAGAAATAGTGAGGGATGTCAGACAACACCAAAATCAGAATCGCTCAGTGGCAGATTTTCACACCACCATTGTACGGGAAATAGGCTGACATGTTACCTCCTATTTGATTGGCGGAAAGTAAATGTAAGGCTAAACACGATTAGTCGGACTATAAATACTACTTCTTTGTTGCTAGGGGAAACAGTAATAGGGTACTTTTTTTCAAACGCTTGTGTAAACATGGCACGATTGGTTAGACCCGCCAATATAGTCAATCAGAGGCGTCAGGTCAGCACCACATTTTCAAATAAACTTACTAAAGAACCAGTACGTTGAGCGCCAGTGCATATTTTTCTAAAAAAAAGCCTGGGACTTCGGCAGATCGAAATTGTGCTATATTCATTGCCAGTCAACGTAACTGTGTATTATTCCATGAATTGTGGTAAGCTTGAAATATTTGATATCTTTTTAATGAAAATTGAATGTAAATTGATAATTTATGTCTGTATATATGTGTGGTTCAGTAGCGAACATGAGGTAAAGCCTATATAGTGCTCCAACCTGAACAGAAGGTGTCGGAGGAAAGTAAAACTACATGGAATTGCCAAACAGTACACTGACACCTATCTTATTGACTAGAAAGAAATAGTGCTGGAATTGCAGAGGCGTAGTAACCATTAGGGAGGAGTATACTGGTGAAAATTGTTTCAGATGAAGATAGCAGTTGGCCTACCGCTCTGAACTCAGTGTTTGTTATGTATTGTGTTCAGTCTGGAAATTTATTATAAATTAGTTCTGAAATAGGAGGTACAACCTTCTTGTTTCAGGGACCGTGGTCCTAAAGTTATTGAGCAGCACCTGGTCTGAGCTTTGCTGAACCTAGAGGCTGACAGCATACTCCTGGGTCCAGATAGTGACCAGTGAGGTGTCTCCAGAACACAGGGAGGCTATCGAGCAGAGGAGTCTTTCCTGCCGCCATCACGAAAGATAAGCGTTTGTGGCCAGAGGAGCTCAACATTATGCCCCCCCCCCCCCCCCTCAAAATCTGACTTTATAATAAAACAGAGGGAAAATACAGTGTTTAAATTGATAGGAACTGTGAACTTTTCCCCATATTATTTTCAAGATAAACAAACACTTGAAGTCATGATGACGAATAACAACATAGCTTGAAAAAAACAAAACCAGTATTACCTCATATTACTACTACACAACTGACACACATAGGATAATATTAATAAAATATGTCACTACTAGGTTCATATTGATAAATTCTGTACATATAAATTGTAATTAAAATTGATTGTGATTCTTGGTTCACTTTGTATTTGAATCAGGACACATATATTAGTGCAAGTAATTAATACATATTTATATTTGAAACTTTACCAGTGCCTCATTTAAGATAGTCTTATAGAGTGTTAAATGTGTGTGAGTGTCACAGTGTTGTCAAGTGTGGTGGAATAAATTAAATTGTTTATCTGTCTGTTGTTGTTGTGACTTACACTTCATCATATACATACCCTAGACATTTAACGTAGTCATTACAATATTCCAAAATAATTCTGACTGAGTTATAATGTGGTAGCAAGTAAGGTTATCTGTAAAACACTACACCTATTAGATACAGATACCTTCACAGCTGATCTCAGTCAGTACACTAAGTCCCCTATAAATATTTATAACATCCCACTTTACCACATACTAAATGATGGAACTGCAACTAGAATTAATCCACAAGCTAACAAGGCAAACTCAGCAATAGACATACGTATAGCAGCTAACAACCTAGCGAATGTAAATTGGGAAGTGTTACAAGACAAAAACTCAGATCATCTGCCCATTGTAATAACCATGAATGAAAACGTCATTCCAAACTCAGAACCAGAGAAACTGACTTTCAACTATAAAAAAGCAAACTGGGAAGCCTTCCGATCAGAGCTGGAGGTGATGGAATATAAAGACACGGAATCAGATAATACTGACTTGTGGGCAGAAACACCGACTAATTAAATTCTGAAAATAGCAATAATATATATACCAAATAAAAATATGCCACAGCACCTAAAACCTATAAACAACATTAATAAGAAAAGAAAAACTAAGTGGAATAAAGAACCAGTTGCCTGGTGGAATAAAAGCTGTGCAGAAATTCATGAGAGAAGAAAAAGGGCCTTACAAAATTATAGAAATAAAAGAACAGAAGAAAACTATGATGAGTATTAACATATTAGGAATGCATCTAGTCTAACAGAATAATATTTAAAACTAACTGGAAGGAGTTTTGTCAGTCACTTAAACCTAGCACTCAAATTAAAGAAGTATGGAAAAAGCTTAAGGCAATCAAAGGGAACAATAACAAAACAAAAATGCCAACAATCAAACTACCAAAGAGAGCAGAAACAGATAAAGAAAAAGATAATACCCTTGCTGAGTATTTCTATAAAGTCAGTGCAAAATGTAGTCTTGGACAGGAAGAAAATGAGAGAAGAGAAAGACTTTGGATACAGTTTTCAAAGGAACTACCAGACCAGATAGATGAAACAAACTATTTAGATGCTGATATACCAGAGGAAGAAGTAACTAGTTCAATAAAGGAGAAATCTAATACTGCCTCAGGGCATGATATACGTAGTTATGAAATCCTTAAGAAAGTACCCAAAAAAACTATAAACATAATAACTTCCCTTTATAACAAAATCTGGAGCTAAGGAAAGATACCAAAAGCATGGAAAGTAGCTATGATAGTACCCATCCTAAAACCCAATAAGGAAGCCCATGATGTAAGTTCATATATGCCTATCTCCTTAACATCACAATTAGGTAAAATACTGAAAACTGTTGTTACCAAAAGAGTTAAATTCTTCCTGGAAAAAAATCAGTTATATAGCCCAAACCAGTCAGGGTTTAGAGCAGACAGACATACAGTAGACCAGCTTGTAAGATTAGAACACGATGTAAAGCTAGGGTTCAAGAGGAAAGAGAAAACAGTGACGGTCTTTTTGGATGTCGCAAGAGCATATGATGAATGCTGGAGAGATGGAGCTCTTTACAAAATGAAAAAGATTGGCATTACTGGTAAAACCCAGAGGTATCTAGAAAACTTTTTACCGAACAGGAATTTTGCTGTACAGGTGAACAATGATAAGTCAGAAATATATGAACAACAGATTCCCCAGGGATCAGTGATTTCAGCTTCAATTTTCACTATAGCTGTAAATGATTTAGCAGATGTCTTTATATTCCATCACCTCCAGCTCTGATCGGAAGGCTTCCCAGTTTGCTTTTTTATAGTTGAAAGTCAGTTTCTCTGGTTCTGAGTTTGGAATGACGTTTTCATTCATGGTTATTACAATGGGCAGATGATCTGAGTTTTTGTCTTGTAACACTTCCCAATTTACATTCGCTGGGTTGTTAGCTGCTATACGTATGTCTATTGCTGAGTTTGCCTTGTTAGCTTGTGGATTAATTCTAGTTGCAGTTCCATCATTTAGTATGTGGTAAAGTGGGATGTTATAAATATTTATAGGGGACTTAGTGTACTGACTGAGATCAGCTGTGAAGGTATCTGTATCTAATAGGTGTAGTGTTTTACAGATAACCTTACTTGCTACCACATTATAACTCAGTCAGAATTATTTTGGAATATTGTAATGACTACGTTAAATGTCTAGGGTATGTATATGATGAAGTGTAAGTCACAACAACAACAGACAGATAAACAATTTAATTTATTCCACCACACTTGACAACACTGTGACACTCACACACATTTAACACTCTATAAGACTATCTTAAATGAGGCACTGGTAAAGTTTCAAATATAAATATGTATTAATTACTTGCACTAATATATGTGTCCTGATTCAAATACAAAATTTAAATTCATCTGCTAAATCATTTACAGCTATAGTGAAAATTGAAGCTGAAATCACTGATCCCTGGGGAATCCCATTCTGTTGTTCATATATTTCTGACTTATCATTGTTCACCTGTACAGCAAAATACCTGTTCGGTAAAAAGTTTTCTAGATACCTCTGGGTTTTACCAGTAATGCCAATCTTTTTCATTTTGTAAAGAGCTTCATCTCTCCAGCATTAAGAATGCAATATCACAATTTGCAGATGACTGTGCCATTTGGCGATCTGGAAAAAACTTGGACCATGTTTACCAAAAACTTCAAAAACAAATAGACAAAATTTCAGAGTGAATGAATAGTTGGGGCTTCCGAATTAATGTACACAAAACAGTAGGTATGATATTCAACAAAGGAAATTAAAAAAAAAATAACAAATACAATATAACCATTAAAGGACAGAAAATATATACCTCCTCAACAACAAGATTTCTGGGCATAACTTTAGATAAATAACTAAATTGGAATAAACAAATAGACAATTTAGTAGAAAGCTGCAGTTGACCCCTAAATATACTAAGGATAGTAAAAGGTAATGGATGGGTTGCCAGCAATAAAATAATGCTTATGTTCTACAGGTCTTTCATCAGTGGGAAACTGGATTTTGCCAGCATAGTCTATGACTCCGCTGCAGCTTCGAACAAAGCAAAACTAGACAGAATTCAAAATGCAGCCATGAGAACCATTACAGGTGCAGTTATATCAACACCAGTAGAAGCGCTAGAAGTAGCTCTTGGCATACCGCCCCTTGGTCTAAGACGGAAAGAACTAAGATTAAATTATTTGAGTAAAGTAGCACAAGATGTGACCCACCCAGCACATAAAGCATTTGTCAAAAACCAACCAATTGTATGGGACGTCCCCTTAAATAAAGATAAATATCCAACAGGGTGGAGAACTATAGAAGATCTAACGCAGTTCAAAGAACTGTCAAACACAATTAAAAATAGTAATAAATATAGAAGCCAAATACCACCCTGGGAACTAAAAACACCAATCATAGACTACTCACTTACTGAAAAGATCAAACAAAACATAGAAGATAAGGAAGCCAAAATGATAAGTAGAAAGTTCATAGATCAACTAACAAAACAAAGTCTGGCCGTCTACACTGATGGATCCAAGGGTGATAGTGGGCAACTAGGTGCAGGAGTAGTAATACCACAGTGGGGAATTAAAAAGAGCTACAGTGTAACTGAAGGGGCTTCGATTTTTACCGCAGAGATGATAGCAATTCTAAAAAGTTTAGAAATAATCGAAGATAACCCACCAGAAGCTGATACGATATTTACAGACTCACTGTCATCATTACAAGCACTAGAACGCCCAGGTAAATGTAGCCGTCCAGACATAAAGGAAGAAATTCTAGCAATTAATACATCACTAGGGAACAGAGGATGTAGTGTGAGGCTAGTGTGGGTTCCAGCACACATAGGTATATCTGGTAACGAGTTGGCAGATCAGATCGCCAAGAATGGAAGAAAATGTAAAAACAATATAAGAGCAGGACTGGGAAGGTCGGAGATCAAGAGCCAAGTGAAGCTAACTATAAACGAGGAATGGAAGACAACATGGAAGAACAGTAGAAAAGGCAGACACGCGTTCAAACTGCTGAAAGAACCAACAAGGACGTGCCAGGTCAGAGAAGAATTAAAGATACCATTGAACAAAAAACTGTGGCGTCTCCGTCTCGGTGCAGCATACTTTATGATAGAGGAACCACACTGCCAAGAATGTCAGGAAGAAAATGACATAGACCACTACCTGATCCACTGTAAAAAGTACGAACAACAAAGGCTAGAATTAAAAACTTACTATAGAAATCACAATATAGACATGACAGGTGATAAGGTTTTAAGTATAGATGCCCCAGGAGGTGCCCAATCAATACTTAAAAGAATTATACATAAAACAAAGGAAAACATATAAGGTTAGTACTTCAGAAAAGACATTCAACCAAATAGAAATTAAGCAACAAGAACTAACAAATCATTAAAAAAAAAAAACAGAAAAAAAACTTACTAACTACTCATAGGACAAGGAAAGGCAACGAGGTTTAAAAAAAAACAACAACAACTCAAAAAGAACAAATACTAATACAAATTAAAACCAAGTGTAAATTACAATAGTTATCTACAAACAATTCAAAAGAGAAAATAAAATTGGACAAATACTAATATAAATTAAAATCAGCAACTGCAAAAGACAATAGTTATTTAAATTGAATACAAAATTAGTAAATACAATGACACTAAATACCCCAATTATAACTAATTTTCAGGTTGAACAGGGTAGATCAAGATGGAACGAGAAGAGGCAATAACGGTCAGCTGTTAAGTGCCCGCTCTCCACCCATCACCTCTTCAAATCAACAACAACGAATATTTCTCTTGGGCCGCCATAAACAAATCGTCAGAAACAGATGTCAGATTCTGCCACAGAGCTCCTTTAACATTTGCAAGTGATGCAGACTGCATTGGTTTATTAAAAGCCTGTTGAATCTGAGATTGTGGGTAAGAGAATTAAGTCATAATATGTATAATATTAATTACTAGTGGTTAATGGAAGTGATTTTGAGTGTAAAATCTCATTGTGTGATTCGTAGAAGGAAAGCCACCTTGTGCTGCATAAATTATGTTCGACATTAAAGCAAAAGCCGGACGTAATGAGGGCGATTAGTTTTCAGAAGCTTTTAAAGCCTTTTCTGATTGCCGGACTGGACAATACTATCAGGAACAAGTAACAGAGGAAAGAAAGTAATTTAATGTATTGTTTGAGTATACACGCAACACTCACCATAAGGCCTATGCAGTTTTAGTGATGTCAATCAAGGACATATTAGAAAAGTGTTGTTTTTATGTTGTGTTATTTTATTGCATAACTTAATTGTCACTGACTGGGTCTACCTTTCCTAAGTTACCATCACTTATTCTAAACTGCCTCACTAATCTACTATCTGGGTATGAGGATTTTAGAGCCAGATGCTATGTAGGACCTATTATATTTCAGGTCAGAGGTATCCTGTCACTCACCTTGTTAGCAGAGACGAATCCTGGTGTTTTACCCAGCGGTGTATGATTTGAACAAGCACCCCGTACCTACATCAGCTTGAAGAGTGGGGACCCTCAGTGTTGGGCTTCTCCATCTTATATTCCTGCTTCAAGTTAAAAGGCGGAAGCGAAGAAGTTGAGTCCCATTAGACAAGACCGACTCGCAGAGCATTGGCGTATCACACCCTTTTTCAAATTTGTAGTGATGAAAACAGTGATGCTTAAATTAGTCTGGTAACAATATAGACTTTAGTCAGAGTGACAGTTTTCAAAAGCTACATAACATAGAAATACTTACTTACTTAGTCGTTCCCCTTCTACCGTGACGTGTAGAGGTTTGGAAGAGAGAGCGCCAGACTATTCTATCAGCTGTCTTCTTCCTGGTCTGGCTCCATTCTAGTCCTCGGTCCTTCAAAGATTGTCTAATGTTGTCCTCCCAGCGGACTCTGGGTCGTCCTGGAGGTCTGGATCTCTGGCTCTTTGTTTCCCATGTTTGTCGTAATAGCCGATCTTCTCCCATTCTGCAGACATGGCCAAACCATCTTAGTTGGGACTGTTCTACTTGGGTCTGCAGCGGGTGGCATTTTAGGCCTTGACGTATCGTCTTTTTGCGGACCATGTCTCTTCTTGTTACTTCAACCACCTTCCTCAGATACCTCATTTCTGAGGTTTGGATCTGGCTTTTGTGTGTTGTAGTCATTGCCCATGACTCGCATCCATATGTCAAGACTGGGACATAGGTGGAGCGGTATACAGCCATCTTCGTTTTCTTACCAACCTCTTTCTTGCTGAGGAATCCTCGATTTATGGCCTGATAAAGTCTCCCAGCCGCTGCTTTTCGAGTGGCCAACTCTTCTTTGATGCCTCCCTTTCGGTCTATAATAGCTCCGAGATATTTAAAGTGGTCGACCTGCTCCATGACCTGTTCTCCGAACTTAATCTGATGTTTTCTTTTTTCTCGTGATATCACCATGGATTTTGTTTTAGAGCTGCTTATGACCATCCCTCTCTTCTCCAGCTCTTCCTTCCAGACTTGCAGGTTGGATTGGAGATGTGTCTCTGATTTAGCAATCAGGACAACATCATCAGCAAATGCTAGCTCTGAAATACAGACCTGTCTCATCTTCCAGTACCCCACTGAATACTTTCTTGTTCTCTCCTTACATGCCTTGATGACATCGTCCATGAGGAGTATGAAAAGATAAGGTGACAGGATATCGCCTTGTCTTACACCAGTGGTGGTCCTGAACTCTTCTGACTTATAGTTTGCTGTCCTCACATAATTTCTGTAAGACTTGTAGAAGCTCCATAACATAGAAATACTTTGAAGATAAATTCAAGTGATCTCAGTAACATTGAAGTCATTGTGACAGTTTTAAATATCTACCACCCAATTACTGAAGATAAATTCAAGTACTATCATTAACATTGGTTCCAGAGTGATTAGTTGAACTAAGACTATTTTCATAACAAGGAAGTCTTCATCATCATCATAACCCTCCACTCCCAAAGGAGCATAGGCCTTCAACAAACACATGCCAAGTCCTCTTGTCACGTGCCATCATCTCAAGTTCTTTCCACGTTCTCCTCATCATTTTCACCTGTTTCCAGCTCTCTTCTCCATGTGCTTCTAGGTCTACCTCTGCCTCTCTTGCCCTGGGGGTTCCAGAACAAGGACTGCCTTGTAATGCTATCAACAGGTTTCCTCAGTGTGTGTCCTATCCATCGCCTTCTTCTCATCTCTTGTTCCACTGGCACTTGTCTAGTTCTTGTCATCAGTTCCACGTTGGTAACCTTGTCATACCATTTTAATCCCTCTATTCTACGTAAGCACCCATTTATGAAAGTCTGTAGCTTTTTGGTTGTTGTCTTTGTTGTTCTCCATGTCTCAGAGCCATACAATAGGACTGACTTTACATTTGAGTTGAAGATTCTTATTTTCGTGTTGAATCCGATTTCTCTTGATCTCCATATGTTTCCCAATGCAATGAAAGCTCCTCTTGCCTTTTGTATTCTTATTTTGACATCGCTGTCTGTCCCTCCAACTTTGTCTATATTACTACCAAGATATGTGTACGATTCTACATCTTGTATTGTTGTTTCTTCAAGCTCAACCCTGTTATCATTACCTGCATTTATTCTCATTATTTTTGTCTTTTCCCTGTGTATTTTCAGACCCAATTGCTGTGACCTCTCATCGAGTGTTTTCAATTTGTCCTGCATCTGATTACGGTTATGGGACAGAAGAGCCAAGTCATCAGCAAAATCCAGATCATCCAACTGCTTAGTCAGAGTCCACTGGATTCCATTTCTGTTGTGTGTTGTCGATGATCTCATAACCCAGTCTATTGCTAGTAAGAAAAGAAATGAAGACAAGAGGCATCCTTGTCGCACTCCTGTTCTTATTTCAAACGGTTCTGTAAGCTGTTCTTCGTGAAGAACTCTGCATGTCATGTCTTCATATGTTTTCTTTATTAAATTTATGATCTTCAGGGGAACTCCATAATGCCTCATCAATTTCCAAAGTGATTCTCTGTCTACACTGGCAAATGCCTTTTCGTAGTCCACAAATCCGATGTATAGTGGTGAATTCTTTTCCAGACTTTGTTCAACTATTATTATCGAAGTGGCTATCTGATCTGTACATGATCTGTTTTGTCGAAAACCTGCTTGTTCATCTCTCAGTTTCTTGTCTATGGACTCTTTTAATCTCTCAAGGATAATCCTGTTTAATACTTTTCCTGGCACTGATAGTAACATTATTCCTCTATAATTTGTGCACTCTTGTAAATTTCCTTTCTTAGGCAACTTAACCAGATATCCTTCCTTCCATTCTGCTGGTATCTCTTCCTTTTCCCAGACTTTACCAAGTCTTATATAAATTATATAACATCTCTGAAGCAGTGTCGATATCTGCCTTGATGGCCTCTGCTGGAATGCTATAAGGTCCAGCCGCTTTTCCATCTCTTAAAAGCTTTATGGCTTTCTTTATTTCTTCCTTCGTTGGTTTTCACCGTTAATTTGTAGCTCTTCTTCTGCTGGCTGGATGTCCGGGTGGTTTTGTGGAGCTGGTCTATTGAGAAGGTCACCAAAATATTCTGTCCACCTCTTCATTTGCTCCCGTATATTGCTGAGCAGTTTTGCATTCTTGTCTTTTATGAGGCAACTTGTTTGCTTGTATTTCCCTGTTAACTTCTTTGTGCTGCTATACAGTTCTCTCATATTTCCTTTGGCTGCAGCATCTTCTGCCTCTCTTGCCAACTCCTCAATATACTTCCTCTTGTCTCTTTTGATACTTCTTTTTACTTCTTTGTTTGCTTCTGTGTACACTTCTTGAGCCTTGGCTTCGGAACTTCTGGTTTTGCTTGTGTTTAAATCTGCTTTCTTGCTTTTTCTGTCTTTTATCTTATTGATGGTTTCTGTTGTTATCCATGCTTTTTGTTGTTTCTCCCTTTTCCCCAGTATTTCTTCACATGTCTCATTCCATACAGTTTTGACCTGCTGCCAATAGTCTTCTGTATTCTCTACATCTTCCAGCTGTTGGAGCACTTGGAATTTGTTGGATACTGTGACCGCAAATTTGTCTCTTGTTTCTGGATTTTTTAGATGTCCTACATTAAATTGTTGTCTATAATTTAGCAACAAGGAAAAGACTTTATTTTTAGTAATTGCCTTTTATTTGGTTACATGCAACATCGTTAGTGTTTTTTCATTTTTATTTTTTGTGTTTACACAAACAAAACAGATTAATGTACATAAATAAAATTAAGAAATGGTAGTGCACTGTTTGATTACTTTGTCAACTTTGAATTCATTTTACTTTGAATTTAATTAATTCCCCTAGATACCATAACAGCCCATAGGTAGAATTCCGAGAGAGGCACCATAGAGTACTGGTACTGAATATTACTATCTCGGCCAGTCATTCTTTACAGCCTGACTTTAAACCTATGAACTCTATACACCATTGCTCTTTTCTGAGAATGGGGTATTTCTTATAAGACCAGACTCTTCTCTGGCAACTATCCTTGTATCACCTGATACACCTTGTTGTCTATATTCTTCATAAATTACTTAACCTCTCGCGACAATGTTGAAGCACAGTGTTCGCCTACTGTAAGATACGTTCGTTTGGCATTAATAAAGACATTAATCGTCATCAAAGTGTCCTCCAGTGCTTACTATCAGTGGACGTTTGTCTCGTCATCAGTACAAGTGTTAATAGATTAATGCAGACAGGTCTATTATGGTCTACCATTAAGATAAACATTAACTGAGATAGAAAGCATGAAATGTCGTTTGGTCCACCCAGCATTCGCTCTCATGATCAAATATACTTGGGGGTTGAAGAACTGCCACAATAATTAAAAAAGGGTGTCGTATATTTTTAGATAGGTTAGAAAATATTTATGGTCCCATCTGAGCAGAGGTGATAGTGGTAAATAGGTGAGAATAAAGGTGTAGAAATAGATTTCACGAGTGAATAGTAAAGGAGAAAAGGTTGTCTCTGGACTGAATAGTTTCTCTAGTCCAGCCTATCTATACGACTATATTGTAGTGTAAGACACTCTTATCTCTATAAAGATAAGTTTAACTAGAGACATCGGGAGCCGCGCTAGCGTAGTGGTTACAACACCGCTCTGGCGACCGGGTGATACAGGATCAAACCCGGGCGACGGCATTTGAGGATTTTTCGTCGACCGGGATTTGGACTGGATTAACTCAAGACCTGGCGAGCACATTTGAAGGAGTGTCGTCGACCAGGGACTGGCGGCTCCTGAGCCGACCCAGCTGCAATGGGTACCTCCGAAATCGGCGAGTATTTGCCTGAATGGCGAGGGACACCTGTCTCTGTACAAGAAATAAAGGGATACTCACGTAAAATCAATGTCAGGTTAGACATAAAATAATAACCTGAGATTTCGCCTCGAGTATTAGCGGGCGAACGCAAAAAAAAAAAAAAAAAAAAAAAAAAAAAAAAAAATAAACTAGAGACATCCGCACACAATTATGTGACAACAAGACACACAAAACGTGAAAAACTATAGTTAAATTTCTACTCAGTAAGGTACTCAGTTTAGCGAAAATAAAAAAAAAGAAGTTAGTACGATTATTGTAACAAAGGAAAATATTCACTCTCTCTATTTCTTACTCTGTCATATGTGGCCACAAACACTCTTGCTTACCTAATCGGGTGTTGGTATCCCTTGAAAAACTACAATAGTCTGAACCTATACTGTCAGGTGGGTTGCCCAAATATGGCCCCAGTCCAGCCTTTATATCGAATAATAATTACAAGGTGGACGCCAAATTTGTTGGTTACATTTTCCTGGATGAATCCTGTGTCACCGCAAATAGTTACTGAAGCAAGACGTTCTCGGGACGTTCACAGTTGCAAAAGGAGAAAAGTAATTCCTGTATTGTCAAGCATCTGGTTGCTAAGACAAATGTTACAATATATAAAAACTGATGTGATGGTAAATCCTATCGGCTGGCTCTTATGATGAGTGCCGATTTTGAAACAGCGTAGTTTTCTGGATCACTCCGTTGCTACGGCTGTCAAACGTCAGGAATATATGTTCTTTCGTATGCCCAGTGGGCTGGAAAAATGGAATAAATAATTCTGGGTAATGTACCGTCCAGTTACGATTAATTTTACTGTTTCTATTTCTCACTCTGAATGAAGACAGAGGACCGAACAGGTCCAAAAATCGACGACCCAGAGTAATAATAATGGTACTGGTAATGTTAGACCGCTGGCCGCTGGTTTTTGATCAGGTGCACAAATCAGAAAATGAAATCCCCACGAGACAATTTAACACATTTAGCGAAGAAAGGTTCTAGTCTGGCGTGATTAGATTATCCAAGAATTTCTGAGCGACTCTAATAACTGAATTTGAGAGAGCGCGGTGTATATATATATATATATATATATATATATATATATATATATATATATATATATATATATATATATATATATATATATATATATATATATATACAATATATATGCAAGTGTATATACCGATCATGGTGTTATCATCACCAGAAGACGTTACAGTTCACACATAGTAGGGGAATCAGGAACTGCGTTTCCCGGATCAAAGGTTTCTTCGTTCATTCTACTCAGCGATGCTGACCGACTTCAGATGATTTTGCCGTGCACGGGCCTCTCTTAGATTACGTCCCCTTGCGCAGATCAAACATTACCTCCCCCTGAAACGTGCGAACATCAAAGTTGGTCGGGAAAATATTATCGCCCCTGCATCTCTTCAAACAGTCCGTTATTTCTACGCGCATCCGTCTAATGACCCATAATTATTGGCAAATCAGCTCGCGTGAGAAACTCAGTAAACAAACGCGATTCGCTCCCTTGTTAAACTGGCAGGTTTGCGAAAGTTGGTAAACATCTTTGTTGTTATGTTCCAGAAAAAAAGGCGTGCATTCAAAGGTGAGTCATACAAACAGACAATGGTGTGGTTTGGCTTAGCCAATGGTAGATACTAAATGGGAAAGCAAAGGCTGTCAGATTACTGTATCAATATTTCCGTTCCACGTCACAAAGGGGTACGTCTGTTTTCTTGAAGGTTACCGAAAGTTCAAGGTTAACAAGACAGTTTTGTCGTGTGTGTGCCAGTATTATCCATTTATTCCATCTCCCTAATCATATGTCATCTTCCCACAACCATTCTAATTTTTCTTATCTATTCTAAACCATTTTGCCCCATCTAGTTCTCGGGAATCTCAGAAGGAACAAGGACAGGATAGGACTTGTGTACCCTCGGGCATACAAGGTGACTTCTATGAGGTTGTGCTAGCCACCTCAGCATGTCAAACAAATTGTGAAAGAAACCACTTTACTACAACAGCATGTGAATGATTGGACAAAGTTTCCTATATGTGGACCAATTACACTGGTGGCTCTATGCTCCATTATAAGCGACCAGGAAGTGGATAATGTTGATGAATATAATGTTGATGAATATAATGTTGATGAATATAATGTTGATGAATATAATGTTCAGATCAAATCAGATCATCTGCCATTTTTCTCAAAAAATGCGAGCTGCAATTGTATGCACCTCCAACTCCTTCTGTCTTTAGTCTTGATGGCACACTCTGCTTTGTCTCGTGCTTGTCCATCACTGCAAGTGAATCAGCTACTGTGTTAGTTTCATGCTCCATAAGGAGCGCAAAGGAAAATTATGATGTTTCCAAACCATACTTCTGCTATATTCTTCTCTCGTCAGACCAAAATCTCATACGGTCAACAGTGAGCAGGTGACGGTTAGCGTGCACGAGGAGTCATCAACGTGAGTGATCATCTGTCTTTGTGGGAGTTAAAATGAGTTCATCTCGCAAGAAATGGACGCGTTTGCGTGCAATGAGAAAGATTCGGTTTGTTTTCTCAAGCCATCGTCATAAGTAAGTGTGAATTTCCACTAAAACTCCAGAAAATGTTTGGCAACGTGAGCGAAAAGAATAAAAATTCTAATAACACAGAACTTCGTTCATTCAGACTCACTGAATTAGTAATTGCCAGTATAATGTTTTCAGGACATGAGGTAGTTTGTTCATGATATCAGACCAGAGCTGGTGTAGCCATGATATTAGACCAGAGTTGGTAAGGCCATGATATGAGACCAGAGCTGGTTTAGTCATTATGAGACCACAGCTAGTTTGTTAATGATATTAGGACACGAGCTACTTTAGCCTTAGTATCAGACCAGAGGTGGTGGGGTCATTATATCAGACCAGAGCTGGTGTGGTTCTCAGGGCGTTTATAGTTTGTACATGTTCTCAGGGCGTTTATAGTTTGTACATGTTCTCAGGGCGTTTATAGTTTGTACATGTTCTCAGGGCGTTTATAGTCTGTACATGTTCTCACACTGATGACAAGAACTAGACAAGTGCCAGTGGAACAAGAAATGAGAAGAAGACGATGGCGATGGATAGGACACACACTGAGGAAACCTGTTGATAGCATTACAAGGCAGTCCTTGTTCTGGAACCCCCAGGGCAAGAGAGGCAGAGGAAGACCAAGAAGTACATGGAGAAGAGAGTTGGAAACAGAGGTGAAAATGATGAGGAAAACATGGAAAGAACTTGAGATGATGGCACGTGACAGGAGGACTTGGCATGTGTTTGTTGAAGGCCTATGCTCCTTTGGGAGTGGAGGGTTATGAAAAATGACATGTTCTCACGGCGTTTATAGTTTGTACATGTTCTCAGGACGTTTATGGTTTGTACATGTTGTCACGGCGTTTATAGTTTGTACATGTTCTCAGGGCGTTTATAGTTTGTACATGTTCTCATGGTGTTTATAGTTTGTACATGTTCTCAGGGCGTTTATAGTTTGTACATGTTCTCACGGCGTTTATAGTTTGTACATGTTCTCACGGCTTTTATAGTTTGTATATGTTCTCAGGACGCGTGTGTTTTCATCTTTTTCTTGGATCCTTCGTCGCTGACTGACACAGCCATCTTTGGCGTGTTGTATTGCAGCAACACACTCTCTTCACTTTGCTCGACCGGTAACCATCCTTCGTGCGGTGTTCAAACTCTAGTTCATGTTTTTCTTATCTCGCTGACACAGTTCTCCACCAAGTTATTTTTGGTCAGCTCCTTTTTTGCCGTCCTTCTATGATTCACAGCATAGCAGTTCTAGTGATGGTGTAAGGGGGGTCTTCTGAGGACGTAGCCAACCCAGTTTGAGAGTCTGTCTGCTATGATGATGTGCATTTCTTCATGATTCCTTCGATTATGCAGTTCTTGGCTAGCGATGGTATTCGGCCACAAAATTCGAAGAATTTTTCGTAGATACGTCATGCTGCATGTCTTGATGACGGCATTAATCCTCTTGAGATAATTTTGAACAAGTCCTTGCTCAATCACGTGATTTAAAATTGGAGGAAAATATCGTTATGTACTGTTCAAAGTAAAAGTTGCTATAGTCCGTTCGGAAATTCGTGCCCACACATTGAACGTTGTAACTTTGCAACCCCTTGACGGATGTAATTGAAATTTGCTACGTGCCCTACTGATATCAATGCAGTTATTAATATATTTTTTGCCCTTACAAAACTCATGTCATGTTCGAATTTTCTTCTTTAAGTTATATTAAAAAACTCTTACCGTTGTCTGGGTTAATTTTTATTAGTTCTCCAGGAAAGTTACAAGATCCGTTCAAAAATTGCGCACTTAATTGTTGTTACAGCACAGCACAAGCGATGAAATGGGCTATTCAAATATTTTTTTGGTTTGAATTAGTGTAGTCACTACATGTCCGCACGTGTGCGCACCTATTGTACACAGTCGCGAGTAATTATTTCAGCGGCGTATGCTAATTGCAATGAGTTGGCTGCAACGAAACAAAACGACACCAGCGTATAATATATTAATAAACTAAACTGCATAATTATGAAAAGCGCAATGAATCTGAAATGCAAATTTATCACTTTGCAGAAGGTAACTGTTATATTGTACAGGCATTTTCGCAGAGAGGCTAAGATGGGTTGTTTATACCACGACATCCAAGAACCAGGTAGGAGAACACGAAAGGCTCTGGGTGTGGATAGAAGATCTTTTCGACGTTGGATACAACAGGACGGTGATTGTACAGAGGCTGCGGTTAAGCAAGGAAGGAAGAAAAAAATTGATGATTTTGACAAGGATGTCATAAGACGTTTGATTTTGAAGATGTTTAATGCCAATCAACTTGTTACTCTCCGCATGCTGAAAAGTCGGCTGCAAGCAGAATGCGAACAACGTCTCAAAAACACTTCTTTGGCAACTTGTCAGAAGTGTCGGCTTCACTTTTAGAAAAACGTCTGGCGGAAGGAATTTTTTATGTGAAAAACCACATCTGGTTGGAGCTCAAAGCAAATACCTTAGGCAGATTCGTGAGAGAAGGCAAGACGGCTATGATATAGTGTATTTTGACGAATCTTGGGTTAATGCTCATCATACGAACGAGAAAGAATGGCAATCTGTTGACGAGACCATAGAAGGAAAATTCCCAGCAGCAAAGGTCAACGCATTATATTAGCACATGCTGGCAGAAGACAGAATGGGCTTGTCCGTGATACAGAGCTTATTTTTCAAAGTCTGTAGGGACTACCACAGTGAAATGAATGGGCAAATTTTTCGAGATTGGATAGTGAATACACTCCTCCCGACTCTAGATAGGCCGTCTTGCCTGGTGATGGATAATGCGTCCTATTATAATTTTCTAGCGCAGGAGGATAAAACTCCTACTTCGGTAAGCATGAAAGACGAAATCAGGAGGTGGCTTTTTAATGAAAATATCTTCGCTGACAACAGCTATTTAAAACCAGAGTTGTTGCAGCTTGTGAGACGGAGGAATAAGACAAAAGTGTATCTGATTGATAAAATCATCCAAGAGCAGGGTGTCATGGAATATTCTAATCCACATATATAAATTATCAAGTAAATATAAAGCCTAATAAATACATATAATAAATAAAGAGAAGAGCAATGGTAAAGAACAGTGCTGTCACAATGACTGTACTCGAAATCCCCCTTGTTTTATGCTTCGTCTGCAAATTGTAACGCTTTCACGTTGATAGTAAAAGCTTACTGTATTATTACCCGCTTTCTTCAATGAAACGTGTGCTGCATTTCTAAGAAAAACATTGAGAGGCCCTGCGTAATGACCTAAATTAATCCTAACATTAATTATATTACGTTACCAAAACGAACGAACAGATGGACAAAAGGATAAAGAGAGAGGGGAGGGCTGAAAATCAGGAACGCATGCAACACGCTTCGCGCGATACACAAATGCTGCCATCACGCGTGTAAGACTACAAGCACTAACTTTTTTTCAGACGGACAGTGATAAAATACACTACCCTTTCCCAGAGTTAGGTTTATAAATCAAAAAAAACTCTTATTAGAAAAGATAACATTAGATGGGTTTACGGTTGAAAACATAACAGTACCCAGACAGCACATCTTCGAAACAGGAGGTAGAAGAAATTGCATATTTTGAATGCAGCCACGTAGCTCCTTTAAATTTGTATTTTTGGGTTCCTTAGGGCTTGCTGACAAATAATATGTAAAACGTTACGCAAATAGTCCAGGAATTAATAAATTATACCCAGAATAAAATATTGGGGGTGCCTGACAGCCTAAAATCATTTCTGCTCATAAGATTTTTTTTTATAACGTGTTTGAAAAAAATTTACGTTACAGAAATAGCCTACCATGTAAACTCCAAATTGATTGGAGCGCAACAAATGAAAGCCTAACCACGATTGGTCGGGCTATAAATACTATCTTGGTTGTTAGGGGAAACGGGGAAAGGTAACATTTTTTCAAACACTTGTCGAAACGGGGATCATTGGTCAGACTCGCTGATATACACACTTGGGAGCGTTAGTTCGAAACCACTTGTTTAAAATAAGATTGATAAAGCATCAGTGCGTTGAAGCCAGCTTATATTTGGCTAAATAAAAGCCTGGAAGATAAGCAGATGGGAATTTGTGCCAGTTTGTGCCAGAATTCATTGCTAATCAACGTATCTGTGTTTATTCGTATGAATTGTGGTAAGCTTGAACCATTCAATATCTTTTAATGAAAATTGAATGTGAATTGTTGATTTATGCCTGTATATATATGTGTAGTTCAGTGGCCAACGTGAGGTAAAGCCTGTAATGCTCCAGCCTGAACAGAGGGTGTCGGAGAGAAGTAAAACGGCATGGAATGGCCAAACAGTACACTGACACCTGGATGATTGAATAGAAAGAAATAATGCTGGAATTGCAGAGGCGTAGTAACCATTAAGAAGGGTAATACTGGAATAAAGTATTTCAAATGAAGCTGACAGTTGGCCTAATGCTCTGAACTCAATGTTTGTGCTGTGTTGTGATCAGTGTAACAAGAGAGTTTAAGTTAGTTATGAAGTAGAAGGTACATCCTTCTTGATTTCAGGGACAGTGGTCTTGATGGTACTGAGCAGCACCTAGTCAGAGCTTTGCTGAATCCAGTGTCGGACAGCATACTCCTTGGTCCTTTTAGCTATCAGTGAGGTGTCTCCAGAGCCCAGAGGAGAATTCGAGCAGAGGAGTCCTTTCCTGCCGCCATCACGCCAGATAAGCTAACTTGGCCAGCTGAGCTCAACATTATGTCCCCTCATCTTGAACTGACTTTGTAAAATTAACATTAAGAGGGGAATTTACTTGTCTTAAAATCAGGAACTGAGAACATCTCCAATACTAGTCCCTAAAGACAAACTATTGAAGTCATGATGACAAATACCAACAGAGCTTGAACAAAACAAAACCAGTATTACCTCATTTTACTACTACACAACTGACACACATAGAACATTTGTAATAATATATGTCACTACAATATTCATATTAAATACATTCTGTACATAACTTGTAATTTAAATTGATTGTGATTCCTGGTTCCCTTGTAGTTGAATCAGGACACATATTCATTCATGCCAGTAATGAATACATATTGTTATTTGAAAAGTTACGAGTGACTTCTTTAAGATATTCTCATAGAGTGTTATATGTATGTGAGTGTCACAGTGTTGTTAAGAGTAGTGGATTAAATTAAATTGTTTATCTGTCTGTTGTTGTGACTTACACTTCATCATACACATACCCTAGACACATAACGTAGTCATCACACTATTCCAGAATAATTCTGACTGAGATATATAGATATGTGGTAGCAAGTAAGGTTATATATAATACACTACTCTTAATAGATATAGATACCTTCACAGCTGATCTCAGTCAGTACACTAAGTCCCCTATAAATATTTATAACATCCCACTTCACCACATATATTGGGGTCTCGCTCGTGGGATTTTGAATCTTTCCCTATTAAAAATATTGGGGGTAATTCACTTCAGGGAATATAAGAATTAAAAGGTATCCTTGGGTGGAATTAAATAAGGTTGAGCTCACGGTGCCTGTGTTGTCCATTAGAGATTGAATTGTTGGTTAGACATTGTATAAATTTACATAATAGACAATGGCGGACCTGGCCAAATTTCGATCTGCTGCGGTTCAGACTGCAAAAGAGTTAGGATTAGATGGGCAAGTTATGGTTGCCTATGTCACGACGGAATGTGACAAATTTATTGAACGTGAAGAAAGAAGGTTTGAAGCCGAAAGAAAGTTAGAGGCTGACAAGGAAATTAAGAAGTTACAGTTTGAAGCTGAGGCTGAGACTAAGAGGTTGCAGACTGAGGCTGAGGCTAAGAAATTGGAGGCAGAAAGAGAAGACAAAAGATTAGCTGCAGAAAGGGAAGAGAGGAAATTAGCTGCAGAAAGGGAAGCAGAAGAAAAAAGATTACAAAGGGAACATGAGTTACGACTAAGGGAGTTTGAGTTTCAAGGCCATGCTCCTGAAAATGGTGCCAGTCCCTTTGCCTCTGATGCTACGGTTACTCAGGGAGCCTCAACCTCAGCTATGAATTTTCATTTAGATCATTTTGTTGAGAAAGACGATGATATTGAGAGCTACCTAAATAGGTATGACTATTAGCTACCACGTATGGGTTAGAGAGAGAAAGGTGGAGCTTAAAGTTATCTCAGGGACTTCGTGGGGCAGCTTATGAAGTTTTTGCAAAAATGAGCAGAGGTGATCAGGAAAATTATGACATGCTAAAGCAGGCTCTTTTGTTAAGGTATGAAAAGAATGCAGAGTTTTACAGGAAAAAATTTAGGAATGCTAAACTACTGTCAGGTGAAACCTATCACCAGTTCTCTGCACGAATAGAGACATACTTGGAGAAATGGACTTCTCTGGGGAAAACCCAAGATCTTAAGGAAATGGTCCTTATAGAGCAACTAAGAGAGTCCATGGCTCCAGACCTGAGAAAGTTTCTCATGGAACAAGGTGCAGAGAGGCTGGGTGAGTTGCTAAATGTTGCTGAAAGGTATCAAGCAGCTCAAGCAGAGGTAACAGGTAATAAAAAGAAACAGGTGGATAACTTTAGGGCACCACAGAACTTTAATAAATTTGATCCTAAGGATCAAAATAAAGGTAAGCACCAATTTGATAGGCCACGGTATGAAAATAAAAATAAATTCCCACAATTCGATGAAAGGAAATATGATGAAAGAAAATCTTTCAACCAAGGAAAAAGGTGGTGTAAAAATTGTCAGATGGACAATCATGACACTGACCGTTGCAGAAGGAAACCTGTGTATATGGCAACCCTTCAGGTCAGGTCGACCTCAAGACAGGAGGAGGATATTATGTTAGATACCACTCCAGAAGAGATGAGGAAGGCACAGGCTGGGGATAAAACACTCAAGCCTTGTTTCAGAAAATTGTCAACTTGTCATACAACTCCAGGCAAGGGAGATTTTTACATGAAAAACAAGTTGATGTATAGGAAGACTGGAGCTAGATCCAAAGGTCACGGACAGCTGGTTCTTCCAAAAAGATATAGGGCAGACTTAATAAGGAGCCTACATGTGAAACCAGATGGGGACCATGAGAAGATAGGTACCATCATTCAAAAGGTGGCTCACAATTATTATTGGCCCAAAGCAAGATGGGACATTGAAAATTTTGTAGAAAGGTGTAGCATAGCACATGAGGGAACACCCACAAGTGGGAACATGGATCAGGACCTGGACACGCCATGGGGCAAAATCAGGCCTGACAATAAAAGGAAAAATAGATTTGATAAAGTGGACCAAATGGAATGGGAAGCCCCTTTTCACGGACAAGCTTCACTTAACTGTTTTACAATGGCCACTATGCGGAGAGTGCAAAAAGATGTCTTACCCCAGGATAAGCCGAAAATCCCTCAATCGGACTTAAACAAACTGGAGGAAGAAGATGTAGAGAGGAAATCTCTCATCAAGAATTTTAAGTGGGGAGAAAGCCCCAAAAGAAAAATTGGTAGCGGTCGTTTTGTGAATGATAATTCTGGGAGGAAAAATCATCACTATAAGCTTCGAGTGGAAGAGACCATACCGGTGCATGGACAAATAGGTCCACACAATTAAAGGTCCATATGTAGCTTTGTTAAGAACGTGGACTGATGAAAAGGCAGAGGAAAACATTACATCTTCATACCAATATGTGAATGAGCTGACCACTCGGTTGAAAACTGGCTGGAAACTTGCCAATGAAAATTTGAAACAAGCCAGGAAGAAACATGCTGCCTATTATAACAGGAAGGCGAAAGACAGAAATTTGGCTGTGGGAGAGAAAGTACTGCTTCTTTTGCCTGGGAGTCAGAATAAGTTACAAATTGGATGGCAGGGTCCATATACAGTTTTAGAGAAGGTGTCTAGAACAAATTATAAGATAGATAAGAAGGGGAAAGAAAAAATCTATCATGTGAATCTCCTGAAGAAATATTTGGAAAGAGAACATCAGGAAGAGACACACTTGTTGACCTTGTCCATCGCCATGGAGATGAAAAAGGAACCACTTTCATCATTTGAATATCCATTACACCCCTGTGAGACAGCAGCACAGGTGAAAATCAGTACACATTTAACGAAAACTCAGAAAGAGAGAGTGCAACAGGTTCTAAATAATCATGCAGAGGTGTTAACAGACCGACCAGGGCATACAAACCTATTGGAATATGATATGAAACTGATAGACCCCACACCTGTCTGTATGAAACCATATTCGATTCCGTTTGCTAAGGAGAAAGCTTTGAAGGAAGAGATAGACTATCTGTTGAAGGAAGGAATTATTTCGCACAGTGAGTCTTCGTATAGTTCCGGTGTTGTACTCTTAAGGAAGCCCTCTGGAGAACATAGACTCTGTATAGATTACAGGAGACTGAATGCTATTACAGAAGGACAGGTGGATCCATTGCCGGATACAAATCAGCTGTTTGCCAGACTAAATAAAGCTAAATATTTCTCAAAAGTGGATTTGAGTAAAGGATACTATCAGATCCCAGTAAAGCCTGAGGTTAGACCATACTTAGCTTTTAGTACCTCAGAAGGACACTATGAGTTTAATAGATTGCCATTTGGATTGAAGAATGCGCCTAGTGTCTTCTCTAGAATGATGAGAAAATTATTGGATCCTCTGAATAATCCCTGTATAACAAATTTTATGGATGATATCCTTATAGCAACAGAAACATTTGAGGAACACATTGACTCTCTGAACATGCTGTTTGATCGACTTAGGGAGGCAAATTTAACAGCCCGACCAACAAAATGTTGCGTTGGATGTAAAGAATTGGAATTTTTGGGACACACAGTTTATCAGGGAAACATGACCCCTGACCCAAAGAATTTAGAAAAACTACAGAAAGCCCCGAGACCACAAACCAAGAAGGACGTGAGATCCTTTGTCTCATTATGTGGTTTCTACCAGAAGTATATCAAAAACTTTAATTCCATATGTGCACCTTTAACGGAATTGACACGTAAAGGACTTCCAGATCGCATTACATGGACACCACAATGTGAAATGACTTACCAAGAATTGAAGGAAAAGCTCACAAGTAAACCCATTTTGAAATTACCTGACTTAAGTCAAGAATTCATAGTAAGGACGGATGCAAGTAATATTGGGTTAGGTGCAACTCTACTACAGAAATCAGATGCATTGGATGGGGAATTAAGCCCAGTGGCATATGCTAGCAGAAAGTTGAATAAAGCTGAAATCAACTACTCAACTAGCGAAAAAGAATGTCTTGCAGTAATATGGGCAATAAAGAAATTCAATATTTATCTATATGGGAAGGCATTTAAGTTGCAAACAGATCACAAACCTTTATCGTTTCTAGCACAGGCTAAGCATGAGAACTCCAGGCTACTCCGATGGTCTTTACTTTTGGCTCCATATAATTTTAGCATTGAGTATATATCTGGAAAAACCAATTTGGGAGCGGATTTTTTAAGCCGCCATCCGTGTGATGAGAATCACCGTAAACCCCAGAAATAATAATAAATTTCTCTATGTGTATATAGAATAAAGGACTGACATATAATGTCTGTTTTAAGAGGGGAGGTGTCATGGAATATTCTAATCCACATATATAAATTATCAAGTAAATATAAAGCCTAATAAATACATATAATAAATAAAGAGAAGAGCAATGGTAAAGAACAGTGCTGTCACAATGACTGTACTCGAAATCCCCCTTGTTTTATGCTTCGTCTGCAAATTGTAACGCTTTCACGTTGATAGTAAAAGCTTACTGTATTATTACCCGCTTTCTTCAATGAAACGTGTGCTGCATTTCTAAGAAAAACATTGAGAGGCCCTGCGTAATGACCTAAATTAATCCTAACATTAATTATATTACGTTACCAAAACGAACGAACAGATGGACAAAAGGATAAAGAGAGAGGGGAGGGCTGAAAATCAGGAACGCATGCAACACGCTTCGCGCGATACACAAATGCTGCCATCACGCGTGTAAGACTACAAGCACTAACTTTTTTTCAGACGGACAGTGATAAAATACACTACCCTTTCCCAGAGTTAGGTTTATAAATCATAAAAAAACTCTTATTAGAAAAGATAACATTAGATGGGTTTACGGTTGAAAACATAACAGTACCCAGACAGCACATCTTCGAAACAGGAGGTAGAAGAAATTGCATATTTTGAATGCAGCCACGTAGCTCCTTTAAATTTGTATTTTTGGGTTCCTTAGGGCTTGCTGACAAATAATATGTAAAACGTTACGCAAATAGTCCAGGAATTAATAAATTATACCCAGAATAAAATATTGGGGGTGCCTGACAGCCTAAAATCATTTCTGCTCATAAGATTTTTTTTATAACGTGTTTGAAAAAAATTTACGTTACAGAAATAGCCTACCATGTAAACTCCAAATTGATTGGAGCGCAACAAATGAAAGCCTAACCACGATTGGTCGGGCTATAAATACTATCTTGGTTGTTAGGGGAAACGGGGAAAGGTAACATTTTTTCAAACACTTGTCGAAACGGGGATCATTGGTCAGACTCGCTGATATACACACTTGGGAGCGTTAGTTCGAAACCACTTGTTTAAATAAGATTGATAAAGCATCAGTGCGTTGAAGCCAGCTTATATTTGGCTAAATAAAAGCCTGGAAGATAAGCAGATGGGAATTTGTGCCAGTTTGTGCCAGAATTCATTGCTAATCAACGTATCTGTGTTTATTCGTATGAATTGTGGTAAGCTTGAACCATTCAATATCTTTTAATGAAAATTGAATGTGAATTGTTGATTTATGCCTGTATATATATATGTGTAGTTCAGTGGCCAACGTGAGGTAAAGCCTGTAATGCTCCAGCCTGAACAGAGGGTGTCGGAGAGAAGTAAAACGGCATGGAATGGCCAAACAGTACACTGACACCTGGATGATTGAATAGAAAGAAATAATGCTGGAATTGCAGAGGCGTAGTAACCATTAAGAAGGGTAATACTGGAATAAAGTATTTCAAATGAAGCTGACAGTTGGCCTAATGCTCTGAACTCAATGTTTGTGCTGTGTTGTGATCAGTGTAACAAGAGAGTTTAAGTTAGTTATGAAGTAGAAGGTACATCCTTCTTGATTTCAGGGACAGTGGTCTTGATGGTACTGAGCAGCACCTAGTCAGAGCTTTGCTGAATCCAGTGTCGGACAGCATACTCCTTGGTCCTTTTAGCTATCAGTGAGGTGTCTCCAGAGCCCAGAGGAGAATTCGAGCAGAGGAGTCCTTTCCTGCCGCCATCACGCCAGATAAGCTAACTTGGCCAGCTGAGCTCAACATTATGTCCCCTCATCTTGAACTGACTTTGTAAAATTAACATTAAGAGGGGAATTTAATTGTCTTAATATCAGGAACTGAGAACATCTCCAATACTAGTCCCAAAAGACAAACTATTGAAGTCATGATGACAAATACCAACAGAGCTTGAACAAAACAAAACCAGTATTACCTCATTTTACTACTACACAACTGACACACATAGAATATTTGTAATAATATATGTCACTACAATATTCATATTAAATACATTCTGTACATAACTTGTAATTTAAATTGATTGTGATTCCTGGTTCCCTTGTAGTTGAATCAGGACACATATTCATTCATGCCAGTAATGAATACATATTGTTATTTGAAAAGTTACGAGTGACTTCTTTAAGATATTCTCATAGAGTGTTATATGTATGTGAGTGTCACAGTGTTGTTAAGAGTAGTGGATTAAATTAAATTGTTTATCTGTCTGTTGTTGTGACTTACACTTCATCATACACATACCCTAGACACATAACGTAGTCATCACACTATTGCAGAATAATTCTGACTGAGATATATAGATATGTGGTAGCAAGTAAGGTTATATATAATACACTACTCTTATTAGATATATATACCTTCACAGCTGATCTCAGTCAGTACACTAAGTCCCCTATAAATATTTATAACATCCCACTTCACCACACAGGGTCATGTTTCTCTTCGACTTCCACCTTACCATTCTCACCTTAACCCAATAGAGTTGGTTTGGGCTAGAGTTAAAAGGCAAGTGGCCGCCCAGAATACCACTTTTAAAATGTGCGATGTTAAAGTCATGACTCGTGAGGCCCTTTCACGAATAGACACAGAGTACTGGGCTAAATGTGAAGAACACGTGCTACAGGGAGAAGAAGATTACTGGCAGCGAGATGGCTTGCAGTTTATCCAACCAATAACTGTTGTGAACTTATTGGAGTCGTCCGATTCGGAATGAGGCACGTCGATCGCATTCCTTCGTTTGTGATAAACTAATTTCATATGCCAATCTATAATAACACATAAACAGTTACGATTTGTCATAGCTTCCTGATGATTTACTGCTATCATGGTTCATTATCAGAACATCATTCCTCGTATCAAAATCACGTGAACAACCAATCACACATTTAGGACACGCCTTTGAACCGTCTTGTCGCACAAATGTTGTGATTTACTGTAAGAATTAATGTTACGGGCAGATTTAGGCAAATGTTCCAAGAAGATCAAAGAAAATCGCCGTTTTGCAAATTTCGCGACAGCTGTGGATGTAATGATCGCAAAATCTTAACTGCAAGGAGAATCTAAGACTGCATGCAAAAATTCATGTCCATACAACAAACAGTTTTGGAGAAAATTGACGCTTTCTGTGGGCAAGAATTTCCGAACGGACTATAGCTGTTTTATTACACCTTTATGTACCTTTGGCAGATAAAGTTTGATCAGACCATAATATACCATTTAATGATAAAGTTGCAAGTAGTGTGATCAAACTGCTATGTACTGTTCAAAGAAAAAGTTGCAAATAATTTAGTCAGATCGTTATGTACTGTTCAGAGAAGATTTGTAAGTAATTTAGTCAGACTGTCATGTAACGTTCAGAGAAAAGTTGCAAATAATTTAGTCAGATAGTTCTAGACCATTTAGAGAAAAATCGCAAGTAGTTTGGTCAGACTGCCATGTACCTTTGAGAGAAAAAGTTGCAAGTAGTTTCATCAGACTGCCGTGTACCTTTGAGAGAAAAAATCGCAAGTACCTTGTAGTTTCATCAGACTGCCATGTATCTTTGAGAGAAAAAGTTGCAAGTAGTTTCATCAGACTACCATGTACCTTTGAGAGATAAAGTTGCAAGTAGTTTCATCAGACTGCCATGTACCTTTGAGAGAAAAAGTTGCAAGTAATTTCATCAGACTGCCATGTACCTTTGAGAGAAAAAGTTGCAAGTAGTTTTATCAGACCATTATGTCTGTCTGTTATTGAGAGACAAAGTTGCAAAGAGTTAATTCAAACCGTTGTGTAACGTTCAGAGAAAAAAGTGGTACATAGTTTATTTAATCAGACCGTTATGTACTCGTATTATTCAGAAGGCAAGTTGCAAGTAGTTTTATCAGACCATTATGTCTGACGATTATTCTGCGAAAACGTTGAGCATAGTGTGAACCAGCTTTTCTCAACCTTTTTATTCTAGAGGAACGCTTGAAATATTTGTAATTTTCATGTCTCAGGGAACCCTTGCATAAAATGATTATGTCTAGAGCTCATGGTACCTTAGCGTGATTAGTAAGTTGTAAATATAATAAATAAGGTTCTCACGTCTTTATTCATTGTTTTTTCGATCTATCTTCTTATGTTTTTGTTTTGGTTCGTTTTGTATCTTTTTAAATTGTCGCTATCTTATACGTCACTTCCTTAGACGATTTCTTGGACAAGATACCTCAGTGTTCTATTCCAAGCATCTACAGATCTAGCTAAGTGACCTTTTACTTGTTCCGAAGTTTTGTTCATTCTTTTTTTCGTTTCGTTGATTATTTACTTTCTTGTTTCGGTATTTCTTTCAGGTTTTACGATTTTCTTATATTATTGTTGTTCTTTTTTCGCTCATCGCTGTGGGTGTTTACTTTTTCCATCTGCTTGTATCGCTCATTTGGTGTATGTTTCTCATCATCGTATGTTTTTGTAGTACCTATATGTAATTCTTGTCCTTGTCACCTGTTTGTAACTGTGGCTTACTTACTTACTTACTTAGTCGTTCCCCTTCTACCGTGAGGTGTAGAGGTTTGGAAGAGAGAGCGCCAGACTATCCTATCGGCTGTCTTCCTCCTGGCCTGGTTCCATTCTAGTCCTCGATCCTTCAAAGATTGTCTAATGTTGTCCTCCCAGCGGACTCTGGATCCTTGGCTCTTTGTTTCCCATGCTTGTCGTGGTATCCGATCTTCTCCCATTCTGCAGACATGGCCAAACCATCTTAATTGGGACTGTTCTACTTAGGTCTGCAGGGGGTAGGATTTAAGGCCTTGACGTATCGTCTGGTTGCGTACCATGTCTCTTCTTGTTACTTCAACCACCTTCCTCAGATACCTCATTTCTGAGGTTTGGATCTGGCTTTTATGGGTTGTAGTCATTGCCCATGACTCGCATCCGTAAGTCAAGACTGGGACATAGGTGGAGCGGTATACAGCCATCTTCGTTTTCTTACCAACCTCTCTCTTGCTGAGGAATCCTCGATTTATGGCCTGAAAAAGTCTCCCAGCTGCTGCTTTTCGGGTGGCCAACTCTTCTTTGATGCCTCCCTTTCGGTCTATAATAGCTCCGAGGTATTTAAAGTGGTAACTGTGGCTTACGAAGGGTAAAACCCGAAACGTCCCTTGTTTCATGTGAACCGTTATTTGTACAACTTATTCAATACCGTTTTATTGGTTTATATACTTATTTAAATATAATCATCCAACAAAATCGTCAATGCTCTTTTGTGTAGAGAATGATTTCATTGTCTGTGGATCTGTTTATTTTGGCCAACTTATTAGCCTACTCTTGTTGTGTTACCCTGCCCCATCCCCACAACAAATGTCAACTCTAATGCAAGCCAGTAGTGTAGGTAGAAGAAACTTCAGTTTTTCCATTTTGTCAAAATATTCTACTTGATTTTTTTTTAAATTTTGTCCACGTAGGCCTAAATGTCTCATTTTTAAAAATTGTACTATACACGTTTCTAATGATATTTAGTATGTGCAAAAGTAAACACAGTCTTATGGCGCACTGCCATACGGGGCTGCTCGGTCACTGCCTATCTATGCAATTGCTATCATAGCACGGGCTTAAAGGTAAAAAAACGACGTTTATTTTATATAATGCTTCAGTCACGTGGTCTCGAGATACCTCTAGCGACTTTTAGGGTTATGTGGAACTCCGGTTGAGAAACCTTGGATTAGACCGTTATGTACCATTGACAAAATAAGTTGCAAGTAGTTTGATCAGACCAATACATACTATTCAGAGACAAAGTTGCAAGGTAGTTTGATCAAATTGCTATGTACCTGTCAAAGAGAAAGTTGCAAATATTTTAGTTAGATAGTTCTGGGCACTTCTGAGAAAATGTTGCAAGTACTTATGAGTGACCACTGGTGAGAGATAAAGTTGCAATGAGTATATCAAACAATTATGTACCGTTGAGAGAAAACGTTGCGTACAGTTTAGACATACCGTTATCCATCCATCCATCCGTCCGTCCGTCCGTCTATCTATCTATCTATCTATCTATCTATCTATCTATCTATCTATCTATCTATCTATCTATCTATCTATCTATCTATCTATCTATCTATCTATCTATCTATCTATCTATCTATCTATCTATTTATCTATTTATCTGTTTGTCTGTATGTCCGTAACTGTCAGTCAATGTCTGTCTGCCAGTCTGTCTATGTTTGTCTGTCAATGTATGCCAATCTATCAATGTATGCCGCTCTATCAATGCCTGTCTTTCTGTCTATGTATGTGTTGCGAACTTCCTCCTGTTGCCCTTCAGAGTATTATGTCTTTAGTAGACATGGCCAATCTAGCATCTAGAGTTACTAGCTAACAGCAAAGAATGTTCCAACTTCTTAAATAACTCCGCCACTCCAGGTTACGTTTGGGACAAAGACTTTATTCATGACGAAACGATACAGCTCCATTAATGATCATACTCCTGTAGTATACAATTCCTAGAAACACATCTGTCTATACTTCTTATATCACTTAGACAGTCCGTCATTGTCGAAGGACGATGTCGTCTTCTTTTTCAACATTTTAAATATATATTCACACTCGACATTGAGAAGCTATACTCCCTGTAAAATGAAGATAACTAAATACACCTCACAGAAGATCTTGATGTATTAGTGATGGAATAACATAGGGATGTACAATATATATATATATATATATATATATATATATATATATATATATATATATATATATATATATATATATATATATATATATATATATATATATATATATTCAGAAGCTCAAACACATGCATCCACTCGCCATGACACACAATGGTAGAAGGCTTGCAGACAATCTCCTCACTTCTGCATTTTCAGTTTCACGTCTGCCAAAAAAACCATATCGGCATGACGTCACTTCCTGCATTAATAAATGACTCCGTATAAAATAAACAAACAAGGAGCCCTGTCGAGCTACCTAATTATACCGACACAATCGTTATGAATTTTAATCATAACAGTGTGTTTGCATGTCTATCTAAGAGCACGTGATAGGACCAATGTATCCTGTCGCTATAACATTCTGCATAAAGATGTCCATTTCATCAGTCAAAACAATTTGCAGCAGAGATTACCACTGCAAAAGCTTAACAAGTGTTCTAATATGAGTCATCCATCAAGCGGGGGACTCATATTTATTTAGTAAGAAGTAAACGTGGACATAGAAAAGCAAAGAAAAAAGTTCCGACAAATGTATTTTATTAGACAACAGGTAAAACGCAAATTACTAGACTAAAAGTGCTTGACAATTTATAACTCACTGCATGTACATGAAAGCGTTTGTTCTTGTCTTAATTAGACTACAGACACACAGGTTTATTACAGTAATGTGAGCGAAGTTTACGTTCAGGTTCCAACGAGTGGGGGTGCTGATGGTTTTACTGTACAACAAAGTGATTTTGTTGACTGAATGTCGATCCGTTTTGTGTCAAGGGAAATTTACTTTCCGATAACGAAGTCTGGGTACAACAATAGACAGAAACAATTTTTAATTCTAACGATTGATGATTTAGGAGAAGAAATTAACACCGGTGTTAATGGTGAAAGATTAGGTCGCAAGACAACCCAATAGGACAAACGCCATCTTGACATCTTGACATTATTAAAGTTGCAAGCTGGAATGTTCGAGAAATTTGTGGCGCGACCAGGACTGCTCGAACAGTTAAAGCAGACAACAAAGAATCTATATTACACTGTATTATCGTTTCACGTTTTGATTGTAAGTTTAGTGGGAACATATTTTTTAAAATGTTGTCCCATAGTACATACTACCGTAGGGGGGTGAAGCGTTGGAGACGTTACCTATAATGTGTCTCAGTTTTATGAGATGGCGTTACTGATTCCCTACATCTCTGCCTTTTGGCTTTCCTAACTCAAAAGCAGAGTTATGCATGTGGCGCTGGCTATTGCACGCCACACGCCAGAAGCTAAACATGATTTTGGTGCTGATGAGTGCGGCACGATGATGATTTTATCGCTATGTGTATTGCGCACATGACGTGAGCAGTTTGGAGGAAAAATGGACAGAGTTTGTGTTTACCCTGAAGGGGTGGCTTGTGTGTTACTACCAGATGGTAGATACTCGAGAAGTGTCGAATGATCAATAGATCGGCAGATAATAATGTTTACATATTTCTAGTCAGGGATGGAAGAGGAACGGATTATGAACATTGCTGAATTTAACTAACTTGTCATGCCTTGTAATAAATGTCCGTGTCATGTGATTAAACGGGAAAAGTTAACGGAGTTTAACGTTGATCTGTTGCCTGTTGATATGGGTCTTTGGAAGTACAGTTATATAGATGGATTGTGGCGGTAATGAACCCTGAGGACACTTGGTAAAATAATCCTAGACACAGGCAGCCATCTTGCTTCACATGTGACTGGACCCAAGGGAGTTTTTTTTCTCTTATTTTTATAGTTTCATGTTCTCTACTTAATTCTCATTTTCTTTCCCTCCTGTCTCTTGTTTGTCTGTCCCTGACGAAGGCCTTGTGGCTGCAACGTAGGTTTTTCTTGTCCTTCTCCTTGTAAGACGTATTACTATTTGTGTTTGTTTGTTTGTTGTTTTTTTCCCCATTCAACTGAAAGAAAAACGAGTACAATTGCTCAACGGAATAATATAAACATATAACGCCACAGATATGGGGGCTGCGTCCTTTGATTATGAAGTAATCGTATGAAGTGGTATACAAGGCTGTACTGTGGAAACTGCTCAAGAAAACGAATGTTTGAAATCACAGTTTTGGTGCGAGGCCATGCCAAGACCTTGGACTGTTTTTGAAGACATTAATGCCAAACAGCATATATTCGATTAAAGTCGCTGATCATGCATTTGACTGCCTGGACATATCTTAAGATTATCGGCACCATATGTTGCGGTCACAGGTTATTATGATGAATCTTGTCGCCTCGCGGCCATTCCGCGTTGAATCGTTATAATGAACCGTTACATCAAGGTCAACTTAACGGACTTTTACATCCTAAAGTAAACTTACCAGTGGACATTTATTATACGAATAACAACTATAGTAATACGAATCGTGAGGATCGTGACGGTATCCAGAACATTCTTTCAAGTCTTTCAAGTCTGACAAGTCTTTCAATCCTGATGTCCGAGAAATCATTTCGTTTGTCTGCAATGGTCAAGAAGGATGATTTAATCTTTTACGTACGTCATCAAACAGATTTACTGACCACTTCGATTTCGTAATCAGGAACGTGGAACGTCTTGAACAGGACGCTCATACGTGTTTTGGAACTCGACTTTACATTCTGTCGTTGACCCTGGTGTATTGCATAGATTCAAGGCTACAGTGCGAGGTTGAATGCTCTTGTCTACAGCGAGGATTGGCGGTCGTGGATTTTTTTAGTCAGATAAGTGAATATATGTTGTGTAATGTCATGGTCTCCAGTCCTAACAATGTCAGGCACATCTTGTTTTGTGTATCTTTTGTGTTTTATGTTTTCGTGTGGGCGACACTCAATTATATCTTTGGATGAGTTTAGTTGTCGTCGTTCTATAGATTTTGATTGTATTGATCTCTTTCAGGGATTCAGCATTTAGTGCTGTCGTATTTCCGCTCTGACTGAGATTAATATTTTCTTATTTGTTTAGCTGTGCTGTTAAATAACATACTGTCGTGTATTTCTTATTTAGTTCAGTATGGTTACGTTTGTACCCGTAGGTCTCCTCTGACTTTCTTTTTATAATGTACAGCAGTTCTATGGGATTGTATCTCGTCCTGTATTGTTCATTGGCGGTGGAAACGGTTGTTTTATTACACTGCATAATTTTATGACTTTTTACACTGTTGTCTTTTCCTTATTTGTTTCCAGCTTTGTCTTTTAGTCTTTTGTCTAATGTGATGTTATGGCATGCTTTTAAATAGGTATTAATGGCAATATTTATTATTGCAGGTGATTATATAAGATTTTATCTGCTGACATATTTATATGTAAGATTATTACGGATACATTAGGAGATTGGTTGATAAGTATCATATACTTCATAGGAAAGTATATCACACAAAACGAAGAAATACTGTAAATACAGTGGGTTTTGAAAAGGTTTAAATTACCTTACGACTAAGTATAGTCATTTAGCAACAATTGTGAGCGATATTTTGCATCTCTATCCCATTACTTTTGACTTTATAATGGCTGACTTTGTAAAAGTGAAAGCAGGATTTATACAAAATGGGAAGGACTGTGGTTTCTCGGGTGATGATTTGATATCTTATGTAGATAAAGAAATTGCAGAATACAAAGTAAGAGAAGAAAGAGAGAGAGAAGAAAAAAGAGAAAGAGAAGAAAAAGAGAGAAGAAAAAAGAGAAAGAGAAGAAAAAGAGAGAGAAGAAAAAAGAGAAAGAGAAGAAAAAGAGAGAGAAGAAAAAAGAGAAAGAAGAAAGAGAGCGAGAAGAAAAAAGAGAAGTAAGAGATAGAGAAGAGAGGGAACGTGAGAGAATGGAGAGAATTCGTTTAGCTGAAATTGCTGCAGAACAAGCGAAATTTGAAAGAGAAAAAACTTTTGAGTTAGAAAAATTGCGTTTACAATCTTCTTGTTCTAGAGAATCTTCTGGTACAGGATCGTCTAAGATCATTAATTTAAAATTACCAAATTTTTCTTCATTACATGACGATATAGGATTTGTTGCTGTCATTTTCGACGGAGTCATCTGTCAAGTTATTTGCTTATGTTTGTATCATAAGAATAATTGTGTCTTTACCTGCGATGTCAGGTTGATTAGGGGTTGTCTTCCCTTGTTTATTCATTCATTGTGTTTGACCTTTAGGGTCAGAGGTTGACAGTTCGGCGTAGGCCTATGGGAAGGTTTTTTAAGCGGGAGTGAGATATACTTCCGGGAAGCCGGGAGGTCCTGTTTTTCTGAAGGGACCAAGAGTCCATTGTTTTTCGGGGAGAATCTTCGAAGTAACTGCTATGGCAGTTTTCCCCAGTGAATCTCTGTGCGTCGGGATGACGACAGAATTCCTTGTTTAGTTCTGAGGATTCATTTTCCAGGTAATACCGACCTTTATGCATTATTACGCTTTTCGGTGGCAGAACATGTAAAGGATTACCTAGGGTGAACAGCAGCTCACTGATCCGCCATTTCAGAACTTATATATTTGTGCTCGAGGTAGCCATCCAAGACTGTTAGTCTTATATTGTCCAGAAATCCAGTGACGAAGATATATTGTGGGAGCCGCAGATTGGCGGAACTTCTATCTACAATAAGTATTACTGCAGGGTTGATGATAACCTATTTAACAGAAGTACACGGCCGACGTCAGAACGAGGCCTGTGCTTTCGGCTATTATACTACAGCCTGATATGTGCAATTGGCGGGGAGTGCCAAGTTGCACCTGTGTGTCATAGTAACTAAGGCATCTGACGCGTTTAGTCAGAGACGCCAAGGGCGACGTTACGAACTGTCATTATTGAAGAACTTTGCTATTGACCATGCACGTCTATTCTGATGTTTACCTTTTTGAATGCCAAATGTATACCTATCGATGTCAGGTCAGCATGACCTTGTTACACTGACTGTTCCTGTTGATATTATGTGTGTTCCCGTCAATAAATGTCTTGAAACATGCCTGCAGTGTCAAAGCATCCTTGATTACTGCATGTGAGAGTATGGGTTGCAGGATCTACATCTATACGAGCCTAAACACATTCGCGCCTTCATTCGCACCCACACTCAATTCATCATACGCTCGCACTACACATCTAACAACATGTATACTGTCTTGGGCCAGTGATCACCTCAACAAGAAAAAAAAGACAGTTACATTTCTGGTGGACCAGTTACGTGGGCTCTTATGATACATTTCTTGTCGCCAATGTGGCCTAGAAACTTACATTTCTGATGGACCAGATCTGTGGGTTTAAAAAGAACAGAGCGAGCATTTGACATTATTGTTGACATTTATGGATCCAGAAATTTACATTCCTGGTTGGCTGTGACATGTATGATGTCTCCAGTTTTGTCGAGAAAGTTACAAGAACGACAAGTACACATTACACTTCTGATCTGTGGGTCTAAGCTACACACGGGACAGCCGTAACACACAGCGCTAATTCTACACTTGCAAGTTTTGGCTACTACAGGACAGATATAGGTCATCAACGGTTGACACAAATAAACAGTACGAGCATTTATATTATAATGCTACATAAAGCATAACAAGACATGTACTGAAGTTAACTACTAGGCATTTGCTACGTGGACCATAACTGCATAGAAGGCGGGTTCCTATTGTAAACAGTACTGCTGGTTGTTACACGTTTCATTCAACAACAGACTTTTCTAGGTCAGAGCATTCAAGCTACATTGTTGGAGGTCAAGTGTTTGTAAACAGTACGTGGAAATTGTAAACATTCAATGTGCAAGGCGTAATTTGAGAAGGTCATAGTAACTTTGGTTCGTGAATACCACTTTATGTTACAGTGGATTTGACGTTCAGTGCGCGTTTGACATTTCGTTTCTGTGTTCGCAAGGAGCAAGAAATTTATTTTAGTTTCAGCTGTGACTGAACTTGTTCTGCAACACATTGAAATTGATTGCTATATGTTTATGTCACTTCTACTGTTTTGTGTATTTTTCTGCGGGTTTTTCGGTTGGTGGGTCTTACGGTAAATATGCCACTTGATCGAGGCTTACTGTAAGCGTTCTGTAGGTGCAAATTTTCTTAATTTGGAAATTTGCTAGTGACAATTGGTCGCTATTGATGTTAGCTGTGATGTAATTGTACTTAACATTGTTTTTGTAATATTTTGTCTGTTTTTCAGTTTTGATTGTCGATTTGTTTTGTTTGTATTCTGTAGGTCTCTCCTTTCTTGTGTATTTCTCTACACATTTTTGGTTAAAACAGTGTTGCCATTTGTATTGTTTTGTATCTTTGTCTTTGTATTTTTTTTTTTTTGTTTGTACTACATTACTGTCATACACAGTCTACATACACATACTTGGTCATGTTTTGATATTATTGATAAGGTAGACTCTTCATATAGAGTTTCTTAATAAAATATTATTATATAAGATATTTATACAAGTTCTTTGATAAAAGACTTGTTATCTACAAAGATTGAGACAAGGTGAAATACATATTCAAGTTCTTTATAAAAAAGACTTGTGCCCATAGTGAGTGGGATATAAGGGAATTTTTTTTTCCACAGGTACTCAGGTGATTTTTTGGGTACATTATAAACAAGACTAAGACAGTAAAATAAAGTGAAGTGAGTATACAAGTCTAGCATTTCAGACTTGTCTCCCATTGAAGTGGGATAAGGTAATTTATTTAATTTTTTTCAGGTTTCTGATCTCATTAGACAAGATGTCTACATTGGACTACTTTATTACACAAGGGAGAGCCCTTGATATGACTGGTCAACAGTTAGAACAATGGGTTGTTGCTCAGTATGACAAAGCATTAGCTGCTGAAGAGAGAAGGGCTGCTGCAGAGGAAAAAAAAACTATGGCTGAAGAGAAGAGATTAGAAAGAGAAGCAGCTGCTGAACAAAAAAGGCTAGACAGAGAAGCTGATATTGCTGCTGAACAAAAGAAATTGCAGATGCAGGTGGAGGAAAGGAGATTTGAAGCTGAACAAAAGAGATTAGACAAAGAGGCTGCTGCAGAGGAGAGGAAAGCTCAAGCTGCTGCAGAGGAGAGGAAAGCTCAAGCTGCTGCAGAGGAGAGGAAAGCTCAAGCTGCTGCAGAGGAGAGGAAAGCTCAAGCTGCTGCAGAGGAGAGGAAAGCTCAAGCTGCTACAGAGGAGAGGAAAGCTCAAGCCGAGGCTGAAATTAGGAAAATGGAACACGAGGAAAGACTCGCAACTTTGGAGTTAGAGAAATTGAAATTGGCGAGTACGGGTGCTCAGCAAACAACTTCGAGTACGACAAAAGAGTTTGTTAGTAGGATTAAATTGCCTCATTTCAATCCTTTAAAGGATGACGTAGCAGATTATCTAGATAGATTCCAATTTTTGTGCGATACGCATAACATAAAAAAGGAAAAAATATGTTGAACAACTGATGCCATTTTTTACAGGTGACACAGTGACTACTCTTATGACAATAGACGAACATGAGAGGACTAATTATGATGTTGTCAGGGCAGCATTGCTAAAAAAATATCAACTAAAACAAGAAGACTATCGTCTTCGTTTTAGGACAATGTTGCCAGAAAATGGAGTAGATTTCTCTGATTTTGTTACAAAGATACGTCGTACATTTACACGATGGGTTGAGTTGTCTCAGATTGAGAAAACATATGAAGGTCTAATGGACTTATTATTGCGAGATAAGGTTTTGTCATCTGTTAATGATTCTTTTCTTGCATTCCTTCATGAGCGTAAGCCTAAAAACTTAAAAGAAATGGAGGAATACTGTTGTCAGTATGCCACAGCACATCCCCATGCTACAGTTAGCAATTCTAAAGTGAAAGAAGGGTTGCCAGCTGCTTCGGCAACACCATATGGCCCTAATTTCAGAAAAAAAATTTCAGGGTGCTCAACAAAATTGGAATAGGGGAAGTAATCAAAATTACACTCAGAAGCGGAGTAATCCAACACATGATGGTTCTTCGTCTATGCAGTGGAGACAGGATGGTAGTTCTCGTAATTTTAGTGGTAATAATTTGAGACACTTTCGCAAAGGCTATCCAAATAATAACTATTCAAATTTTCGAGGTAATCATTCTCGACGTCAAGATTATGACGATGGTGAATTTAGAAACCGGGATTCAAACCGGAATGATGATTACAATAGGCAATATGATAACAATTACAGGGGAAATGATAGTCGAAATAATTACACAGGGGAAATGATAATCGAGGTAGACCTAGGTTTAACAAGAAAAGACCTTACCAACAGGCAAACTCTGCGCAACAAGAGTTTGATGGAGCCTGTAATACAGCAAATGATAGTGGTAACTCTAGGGCTATCACTGGTTGTGCTTTCGATTTTGGGAGAGCAACTGAATGCCCCCAATGCTTAACATTGTTTGACTCATCAACTGTATCTACGCTAAGTTGTGGTCACCCTCTTCCTGCTCTACCTGCTACAGTTGCGCATGATGGGAGAGGATCTCTCATCTTACATAAAGGTCTAATAAATGATAGGCTAGTCTCAGTACTTTTCGATTCGGGATGTACTACCGTCGGGGTTAAGGAGTCTCTGATAGATCCTTGCTGTGCCACTGGAAAAACAATCAAATGTGTTACATTTGGTGGTACTATGGAAAGCTATCCTACTGCTATTATTAGGATTGACACTCCTTTCTTCACAGGAGATGTCCATGCATGTCTTCTTCCTAATCCTATTGCGGATCTTATAATCGGTCGTATTCATGGGGTTAAGGAATGCACCCCGCAACAAATTTCTAGTTGGGAAGAAAAAAAACATTCAAACGGTCAATGCAGTGATGACAAGAGCTCAAGCTCTTAATCCCCCAACTTCATCTGATAATAGTAATGAAGTTGATAGCCAAGACGAGCACTTGGTGATTTCCCATGACTCGTTTGTTAAACGTCAAGAAGAGGATCCTTCTTTGAAGAAATACTTCCTTCTTGCAAAGAAAGGGGATCCCAATCAAAATACGAATCACAAATCGTATATTACTATGAAGAATGGTATATTGGTACGAATGGTACAAAAACTCGGACAAGTCTATGCATTCGCAAATTCTTGTGCCTAAGTGTATGAGAGCCTTAATTCTTCGGCATGCACACGATTCTCAGTGTGCTGGACACATGGGTTTTTCCAGAACTAAAACTAGAGTCCTTGCGTCATTCTTTTGGCCATTCGTGAATAAAGACATCCGAATTTATTGCCGATCTTGCAAAATTTGTCAAGAGGTCAAGTCTAGGGGTCCGAGACATGCTGCTCCTATTCAGGCTGCAGATATTCCGATTCGGCCGTTTCAGAAAATGGCTATAGACATCATTGGTCCGTTCAAAATTAAGTCAGCCAGAGGACACCAATTTATCCTCACTTGCGTGGACATGTGCACGCGTTGGCCAGAGGCTATTCCTCTGAAGAGCATATCAACTGTCGATATCGCTGATGCTCTTTGGCTCGTATTTTCTCGTCTGGGATTCCCCGGAGAAATACTGTCGGATCACGGCACTCAGTTAATTTCGGACGTTATGTCTCAGGTAATGGCTACGCTAGACATTAAAAGGTCTCTCAGTAGTATTTATCATCCAATGTCCAATGGATTGGTAGAACGTCTTAACAGGACACTAAAGAACTTACTTGGCAAGATAACGGAGGATCATCCTGAAGATTGGGACAGGGTTTTACCTGCAGTCCTCTTTGCCTATAGAGAGGTTCCCAACGAGCATACAGGGTTTTCTCCTTTCGAACTTGTCTTTGGCGCGCAACCGCGCGGGCCAATGTCCTTGTTACACGATTTGATAACTTCCGATAATATTGACGATGATACACAATCGTCATATGAATATGTTATAGCTCTTAGAGAAAAGATTATCGAATCGTGCAGGTTAGCAACTTCATCTTCCGAATTTGCGAAAGAAAAAGCTAGGCGATTTGCTAATAAGAAAAGACGCCTACGTCAACTTTGTCCTGGAGACAAAGCATATGTCTTACTGCCCTCAAGAGAGAATAGACTTCTCATTTCTTGGAAGGGTCCATACACTATAGTCTCGAAAATTTCTGATGTCGACTATATTGTCGATGTGGATGGAAGGCATAAAACCTTCCATATAAATATGCTAACAGAGTTTATTGAACGTCCAGACTATTTACAGCCTATTTTCCAGGCGACGGACGACTCTCCGTTCAACATGGTCACATCTCATCCCTGTCTGTTATACAGGATGAGGAAACTATTTTTTCTGACGTGAACTTACCTCTTCCTGCGATTCCACTTACTTCAACGGAATCGTGGAGAGACGTTACAGTCTCTTCCAACTTGTCTTTTGAGGAACAGCGTCAAGTATCCTCTACGTTACAATCATATCAGGATGTCCTTACCGACATTCCTGGACACACAGATGTCATAGAACATGACATCATACTTACTGATCGTAATCCGATCAGAGTAAGACCATACCCAATACCTATTCATTTTCAAGCACAAGTCGAGAAAGAATTGGATGAAATGATTCAACTACAAATAATTGAACCATCCACTTCAGCTTATTCTTCGTCGATAGTTATTGTTCGAAAGAAAGACAATAACATACGTCTTTGCGTTGATTATCGCAAATTAAATCAAGTTACGAAGTTCGATGCTGAACCTATGCCGTTATTAGATGATCTACTTATTAGACTTTCTAAAGCTAAATTCTTTACTAAACTAGACTTGTCGAAAGGTTATTGGCAAGTCCCACTGACGGAACACGCCAAACCTCTCACTCACTGCTTTTTCGACACCTAGGGGTCTGTTTCAATGGAATTTTATGCCTTTCGGGCTTATGAACGCCCCAGCGACTTTCGTGCGCATGATGCGACGAATTCTATCAGATCGTGCAGATGTCATTGCATATTTAGACGACATCTGTCTTTTCAGCGATACTTGGGAAGAACACTATGTGGGTCTAAAGGAATTGCTATCTACTCTACGTGAGCATAGATTGACTGCTAAACCCTCTAAAGCTTTTGTTGGGTTTAGTGAAATTTCCTTCCTAGGTCATCGAGTTGGTCATGGTCTGTTGAAGACAGAGGACCAAAACATTTCAAAGATATTAAATATCTCGGTTCCGAAGACAAAAAAGCAAGTGCGTAGTCTCTTGGGATTGATACAATTCTATGGAAGATTCATTGAGAATCTGTCCTCCATTATGGCACCACTTTCAACGTTATTGAAAAAAGGTTCTCCTAATATGGTGCGTTGGTCCCAAGAATGCCAATCTTCATTGGATCAGGTTAAGAATTTGTTCTCATCTCATCCTATCTTAAGACTACCGACGATTGATAAGACTTTTGTCCTTCGTAGTGATGCCTCTTCCACTGGCATTGGAGCGGCACTAATGCAGGAATATTCAGGAACTCTGCATCCTGTAATGTATATTTCTAGGAAGCTGAATGCGGCAGAAAGGAATTACTCGGTTTTGGACCGTGAATTGTTGGCTATGGTTTGGTCCATTCTTAAGCTACAAAGGTTCCTTCTGGGCGCGCATTTCTTTATGGAAACCGACCAAAAAGCTCTTACGGCTATGCAAAGTAAGGATTTGAAGAGCTCGAGATCTACTCGTTATGCTATTGCTCTTCAGCCTTTCCATTTCACGGTGCGAGCTATCCGTGGTTCGGATAATGTGATGGCGGACATATTGTCTAGATGCCCACATGATTCCAGTTAAATCTTGTGTCCTAGTTTTTCCTGATATATTTTCAGACTTAGGTCTGTCCTTAATATCATAATATGTTGTAATACAAATGTATTTGGATGATGTTTAGATAATTTAACAAATTTCATTTTGTCCATCCATCAGTGATATGTTGCTAAAATAGCATTGACATTTGTATATTGCTATGATTATATTATTTAGTAATGTTTGATATATGATTGGTATTGCCAGCAACTTAGGTTTCTTGAATGGTATCCCTTAGTTTGTTTGGCTTAAAGGAAATATTTTCTCCTATGTTGGGAGATGATTTGTACCCTCTTCTATTGTACCTGATATTAGGTTCATTGTTTGCATGAGCACAGAAGTGATACTGGTGCTATCTTGCTCATGAACATATTAAAAAAAAAAAAATTGCATTTTTTTTTTACAGGGGGGTGGTAGTAATGTTGCTGTCATTTTCGACGGAGTCATCTGTCAAGTTATTTGCTTATGTTTGTATCATAAGAATAATTGTGTCTTTACCTGCGATGTCAGGTTGATGAGGGGTTGTCTTCCCTTGTTTATTCATTCATTGTGTTTGACCTTTAGGGTCAGAGGTTGACAGTTCGGCGTAGGCCTATGGGAAGGTTTTTTTAAGCGGGAGTGAGATATACTTCCGGGAAGCCGGGAGGTCCTGTTTTTCTGAAGGGACCAAGAGTCCATTGTTTTTCGGGGAGAATCTTCGAAGTAACTGCTATGGCAGTTTTCCCCAGTGAATCTCTGTGCGTCGGGATGACGACAGAATTCCTTGTTTAGTTCTGAGGATTCATTTTCCAGGTAATACCGACCTTTATGCATTATTACGCTTTTCGGTGGCAGAACATGTAAAGGATTACCTAGGGTGAACAGCAGCTCACTGATCCGCCATTTCAGAACTTATATATTTGTGCTCGAGGTAGCCATCCAAGACTGTTAGTCTTATATTGTCCAGAAATCCAGTGACGAAGATATATTGTGGGAGCCGCAGATTGGCGGAACTTCTATCTACAATAAGTATTACTGCAGGGTTGATGATAACCTATTTAACAGAAGTACACGGTCGACGTCAGAACGAGGCCTGTGCTTTCGGCTATTATACTACAGCCTGATATGTGCAATTGGCGGGGAGTGCCAAGTTGCACCTGTGTGTCATAGTAACTAAGGCATCTGACGCGTTTAGTCAGAGACGCCAAGGGCGACGTTACGAACTGTCATTATTGAAGAACTTTGCTATTGACCATGCACGTCTATTCTGATGTTTACCTTTTTGAATGCCAAATGTATACCTATCGATGTCAGGTCAGCATGACCTTGTTACACTGACTGTTCCTGTTGATATTATGTGTGTTCCCGTCAATAAATGTCTTGAAACATGCCTGCAGTGTCAAAGCATCCTTGATTACTGCATGTGAGAGTATGGGTTGCAGGATCTACATCTATACGAGCCTAAACACATTCGCGCCTTCATTCGCACCCACACTCAATTCATCATACGCTCGCACTACACATCTAACAACATGTATACTGTCTTGGGCCAGTGATCACCTCAACAAGAAAAAAAAGACAGTTACAGGATTCTTTCTTTTGAGATTTGAATCAAGAGTTACTGCTTTAAATTTACCTAAGGCCTCATGGCCTGAACATTTTGTCGGGTTACTTACTGGTGAAAGTTTACATACTTTTTTTAACATTGCCGATGACAAAAGAAATGAATATGAATCCATAAAATCAGTATTTCTTCGCAAATATTGTTTGGACGAGGAAGGATATCGTCTAAAATTTAAATCGATGGGTCCTGTGGAAGGTAAGGATATCGAAGACTTTGTGTCTTCAGTGAAGATGTGTCTAAACAGATGGATCGAACTGTCTAATATTACTAATTCTTTTGAAGGTCTTTATGATCTCGTCTTAAGAGACAAAATTTTATCTTCTGTAAATACTGAAATTTTCTCATTCATTCAAGAAAGGAAGCCCACAAATATAGAAGAAATGGAAAAATTAGCTCAACAATTTTCGGTCGCACACCCAAACTTACCTTTAAGCAAGACGAGGGTCATGGAAACTTTGCCTGCGTGTGCTGGCACTCATGATAGATCACGCACGCGTAGCATGGACCGGCGGTATAGGGACGATTATCAAAACTCCTAAAGAGGTAGATATAATTTCCATCATAATCGCTCGCCCTCACGGGGTGAAGAGAGGCGAAACTTTAACTACCATAATAAAAATGCATGGCACAGAAATAATCAATATGCAAATAATGGACACACTAACATACATCATTTCTCGGCACCTTCGCGTCATGATTTTTCTCGCACTGACAGTAAGAGGTACTCTCGTTCTGACCGTCCAGTGGATCGGAAAGAACCACATTTTTCTAGAAGTCAAAGTAGAGCAAGATCACAAGCTCATGCTTGTCAGATTAAGGTTGATAAGGTTAAAAATGACAATAATGATAATAACACTCACGCCAATGCATGTAATGTTGATCTGGAAAATAGTAGTAATTGCTCAGAATGTATGACGCTGTTTCAACCTGGATCTACTACACACCTGAGTTGCGGGCATGCCCTTCCAGTTTTGGCTTTAAATGATGGGGTCGGCTCCTTCGTCATACATAGGGGTTTTGTGTTTGACAGACCAGTTTCTATTTTACGTGACAGTGGATGCTCCACCATTGGACTAAGGAAGGCACTAATTCCTCCTTATTGTTTCACGGGTACTTCAGTGAAGTGCGTAATTTTCGGTGGAACTATTGAATCTTATCCGCTGGCAGATGTGGAAATAAATAATCCTTTCTTTTCAGGACATGTTAGAGTGTGTGGTCTCGATCGACCTTGTTATGATTTGATTATTGGTAACATAAAGGGTGTTAAAGAATGATGTGAACATGGTATTCTTAAGTGGGAGAGAGATCACCCGTCTTTGGCTAACGCTAGAACACAACAAGCTGCAGAAACAAGTAAATTAAATTCTGCTATTCACACACAAATCAGTGCAACTTGTCAGTACATTGACAAAAATATATCTATTTCTCACCAACAACAAGATTCTTCTTTGGGACATTTATTGCCACCAGCGAATGCTAGAAAGTATGTCAATAAATATACACAAGATAACAAAAGGAAAGTCTCTTTTCGAGGGAGATATAATTTCCATCCATCCAGTGCTTCATATCGTAAGCATGGTTTTTCTGATGGTTCATGGAGACGACAGGCCAGTGACATTGATATTGATTTCTCAGATCATTATATATCTATTGAGAAGAAAGAGTTATTTGATCAACCTGATCATTATAACGTATGCCATAAAAAGATAGAGAGATGTGATAAGGATGACACACATTTGACTAACAATATTAAGGTTAATTCTTCTTTTATTGAGGTAGTGCAGGCTGAACCTATTGTTAGATTGGGTACGACATGCCCAAAGACTGCATGCTCTGGTAATATTCATTCTAATAATATTGAAGATCCACATACACGTCAGTCAAACACGACACATAATGAAGTAATAATAAATAATAAATTCTTTAAGCGCCAAACACGGCGCATAAGGCAGAAACCAGTGCTCTCCAGGTTGTTCGTTGTGACGCCACTCCTCTTAGCTCTTGCACATTATTTAGGCCCAACGTTCTTCCTTCTCTTATTATTGTTCTTCTGAGTGTTTCTTTTGGTCTTCCTTTTTTCTGCTTACCCTCAGGAACCCAAGTGAGCGCCTGTAGTGGTATTCTGTTGTTTTGCATTCGTAGGACATGACCGATATATGACCATCGTCTTTTCCTTATATAGTCGGAGACATATTTCTGCCTAGAGTCTTCTCTTATTTGTCGATTAGTCTTGAATTCTTTCCAACTGATGTTCATGAGTTTTCTAAGACATTTGTTCTCGAATGTATTCAGCTTGTTCTCCAATGATTTTGTTATTTTCCAACTCTCACAGCCGTATGTTAACACTGAGATAACATTTGAATTAAACAGACGAAGCTTGGTATGTATATTCAATGATCGTAATTTCCAAATGTTAGATAATCTATTGAAGGCGCTAGCTGCCAAAGCAATTCTAGTATGGATTTCTCTTGTTGTGTCACCATCCTGAGTCATTTTACTGCCTAAATAATTGAAACTTTCAACTTTCTGTAGTTTTTCCCCGTTCAAGATGATATCAAAGGTCTCGTTAGAAAAGTTCATAATGAAGTGACTGAGGACAATTCTATTCAGTCCAGTATAACCAGGAACAACTTTTGTTTCCCACCTAGCTCTGGCCGAAGTTTCTCTTGAGGTGAAGGACTGCACAGACCCGCACCGTGCAGATGCGACACTTACCACATCGCACAATCTGATGCTTACGTGCATATTTCCTGCTCACGGCTGATGTTCTGTATAAGCATTTTTTTCCTGTGCATAATTCTATGCGCATTTATTTTCCTTTGTCTTAATATCGATGCGCACGAAGCTATTAGTCTTCCAAATCGATCTTCGTGTTTGTATTACTGCCTAGATGTCAGATTGGTGCACGATTTAGCACCACGCGTCTGGTTTCATTCTTCCGGAAGTTGACTTCACTTATTCATCTATATATTCTGGTGAGTCATTTTTATTATTATTTTTTCGGTGAGTTGGTACTTTCTTATCCATTCTTTTCATTTCGACCTTCAGATTGGTGTGATCTTTGCTACTTTTGTTATTTCTTTCACACTTCGTGGTTTTTGCAGAGGTGTATCTGTCTATTACAATTGCAGTAGCATTAAGTACTAATAAGCAAGTATGAAGCTTGCTGTGGCTTGTACCTTCTATCTTAGGTGTATAGTTTTCTTCTTTGACTTATATCCTATACGCTCTAAGATATGCCTGACAAAATAGATAGAACGGAACGATAAAATGACCATGTTTTACATAACATAATATCACAAATTTTATATTACGATTAAAAGTCCAATGTTGCGACAACCAGACCTACGACAACCTTTTCTCGTGTAGGTATGGCACTTTGATGGCAATTACCATCCTATTTTTTACTGGACAGAACATTATCTGATGCTGAGTCCAGGTACTCTTTGGTTGAGTGGAGAGTTGTCTAACCGTGGTATGGACTTTAAATAATTTACAGAAATTCCGGGTATGTACTTATTACACTTTACATACAGACCAACAATCACTCACATATTTACAGACTTTTACGTCCAATGCACGTCTTACCAGACGATCTTTACAAATTCAAGGATTTGACTTAGAAGTCATCCCTATAGCGGGAAAGGACAATGTCCTTGCTGACACCCTCTCAAGAGTTATGGAATAACGTATTTCATATTTAACGTGTAAACAAGGTTGATAGTGCATTTGTAACAACGGGCACTATAGACAGTTGGATCACTATGCAAACACAGACCAGATTGTTTAACTGTGATGATCACACTTATTAGACAATAATTTCTTATTTATTCATATTGTTATTACTGACATTATTTTTTTTCTTTAAATCTTGATTGCAATCTAGATAGATACCATTTAATTGTTTGATAGGTAATCATAAGTGCAGTAGTGATGATCTTAATGATTTAATCTCGCTCCATATTATATTTGCCTGTCTGAAAACCATGGTTTTCAGTCGTTCGATGGGGGGTAATGGGGCGCTGGCTATTGCACGCCACACGCCAGAAGCTAAACATGATTTTGGTGCTGATGAGTGCGGCACGATGATGATTTTATCGCTATGTGTATTGCGCACATGACGTGAGCAGTTTGGAGGAAAAATGGACAGAGTTTGTGTTTACCCTGAAGGGGCGGCTTGTGTGTTACTACCAGATGGTAGATATTCGAGAAGTGTCGAATGATCAATAGATCGGCAGATAATAATGTGTACATATTTCTAGTCAGGGATGGAAGAGGAACGGATTATGAACATTGCTGAATTTAACTAACTTGTCATGCCTTGTAATAAATGTCCGTGTCATGTGATTAAATGGGAAAAGTTAACGGAGTTTAACGTTGATCTGTTGCCTGTTGATATGGGTCTTTGGAAGTACAGTTATATAGATGGATTGTGGCGGTAATGAACCCTGAGGACACTTGGCATAATAATCCTAGAAACATGAAAGAAAAACGAGTACAATTGCTCAACGGAATAATATAAACTTATAACTCCACAATGCACTCTTTTACAGTCAGTTAGACTGCAGTGTGACTGTCATGTTTCGAAGGAGAGATAAACGTTTTTGTTTCCTAAAACGAGTTGCGCCTAGTTTTAGTGAGCAACCCGTTTTTTCTACCTAGACATAAATTCCTTCGGTTTTAATAACGAATATCTAATCTCACAGAAGTCATATATTAGCAGCTGAGAAGATATAAACTCCCTTTTACCAGAAATACCTTTTACCTTTTACACACTTCCGACTTACCAGGTATTTTACAATGGTGAAGTCAACTGAGGTTGAACCCCAGTCACCCGCACGAAATGTGGGACTAACGACAGATATACTACTGGCAGCTACATGTATTTGTCAAAATTATGCTCCAGTTTGAAAACATGTAATGTGTCTTAATCACAGGGAATGAAATGCAAGTTAAGTAACACGAATAAATCAAAGATGTGTCATCAATGCTCTATTTCTAGCGCAAAGATTAAACATTTAAATCGGTTAAATTAAACAAACACCGTTTTAAAATGCGTAACTTAAAAAAATTTGCACAAAAAAAAAAAAATTAAATACGTAAAACGCCCAATCAACATTTGAGAAGTAAACAATTATGATCAAGTAGTTCTGCTGTCACGACTCGGGTTATTAATATTGATGGATTAATTTTACAGGTCTTTATTTAAGTTTGGATTACATTGAACACAGAAATAATAATTTTCAACACAAATGTCAAGGTTGTCTAACCGTATGGCTCTGAAACATGGAGAACAACAAATACAACAGCCACGCAGGATTTCATAAAGGGGCGCTATTGTAGGATAGAGAGTGATAGCACAAGATTATAAATATTTATTAACAAATAGAACAAGTATTGAATCGGTTTGACAAATTAACCGTTTACGGGAAACAGGGACGTTTCGGGTTTCACCCTTTGTCAGCCACAGTTACATAGAGGCAACAAGGACAAGAAATATAGAAAGGTTAAAGAAAAATAATATAGCCACTTCAAACACGTGATATATACATGTATTTGAAATATAACAACACAGGTGAGGAGCAATATTAATGCATGGAAAATACAAAACCGAAAAAAATAACAATACAAGAAATTCAACAATCAACGAAAATCAAAAGCAGAAAATGGAATAACCTAACAAGAAGTCCTGCTATGATAATATTCGCTAAAGATCCGGATTAGCTATGAACACTAATGGCGTCAATTAGCATGAATGAAACTGTCATCAGTCGGGTAAAACTAACCTGTCTCACGACGGCCTAAGCCCAGCTCACGTTTCCTGCATGTGAGAAGTACAGAGAAAGCCAGGTTTCAATATTAGCATTCATTTTATATTTCGGGAAATAATCACTGTCAAATCAAATAATTTAACCTCTGCTGTGTTACGGTACTCAATTTGTTGTGGTAGAAGAACTGGTGTGTTCCCATGATCCCAAGAGCTATGCCGACGGTATCATAACTACCATCAGGGACTCCCAAGGAGGACAGGTCGAAGGGTAGGGACCAGACAAAGAGAGAGACGCACTGGTTTCCTTGTAGATAGACTGGGGACAGTCAAAGGCTAAGGAAGGCGACCCGACAGAAATGCCTGTTGAAATAGGATGCACTGGGCTACATGCTTAACGAAATAGGGTTACTTACTTTGCTTGATGATGACGTCACGAATTAAAATTACGCAGAGTGGTGCTCGTCCCGTGGAGTCCTACCAGGCGGTGAGATTGCTGGATCCCCTGCCTCAAAGGAGCCCAACCCATGCTATTGGTACCAAAGAATACGCTTATGGCTATCGCCAGTTCCATTACGGGAAAAACTGTACGGAAATACTAACGGCCTCAGGCGGACCACTGCTCTCTTTGAACATATATAAGTCGACGTCTGAGAGTGAACGAGAAGATGGAGAAGAAGAAGAAATGAAATATTTGTAAAGCCTCAAATGACGATTTGTTACTCTAGTAACCTGTCCTATTCGGCTGCAAAGAGATGAACTTCTTTTAAACTATTAACATTTCGAAATGAATGTTTTCAGTTGAAATGGAACAAAGAGGTAAATTAATCAATTATTTTTAAAATAGAAGATATTTATATAAACAAAGTGCACCAATAATTGTAAAATGATATTATATAGCGTGGGAATGGGAGAATGTAATTAAAAATACTATTAACATTTCGAAATGAATGTTGTTCAGTCAAAATCGAAGAAAGAACTTAAATAAACAGTTTTTATGAAAATTAAGGAATTCACATACACAAACTGCACTGAAAACTGAAAATATAGCGAACACTTTATTGAATAAAAACATTTCAACCAGCTCAAGTATTCCACATATGAGGATTGGATTTTTAAAAGAAAGATTTTTCTATTTGGCTGTTATACAAAGTATATCATCATCGTTATCATCATCATTATCATCATCATTATTATCATCATCATCGTTATCATCATCATTATGATCATCATCATCATTATCATTATCACTATTATCATCACCATCGTTATCATCATCATTATAATCATCATCATCATCATCATCGTTATCATCATCATTATTCTCTTATGCGCCCATAATGGAGCCACCACTACAACTGATCCCCTTGCAGGAAGCCTGCACCAAGCACTCTCATGCTCATGCAGTTGTAGCCGTGTATATCGGGATTTCTTCAGAAATAGACTATACCCTACCAGTAACGGAGGAAGCACAGATTAGCAGAAACAGAGAATAAAATAAATCTTGACACAGATTTTTAATTAGGCCAGCTTCGCTTGTAGATGCCAATGATTGGTCATGTGATATCCCCAACCAATCGGAGGGCTCAGTTCTTTCCCCAGATTAATCAGAAGCGACGCCATAGAACCAGTCGTGAATTTAGAGCGGTCAAGAGAAGGCATATTTTTCCTGCTCAGTGAAATTCTAGTTGAGGAGATCGACTTCGCACTATAAATGCAAATGTGTAATTTCGAAACGTAGAATGATTTGTTTGTGAATTCATGAAAACTGTAAGTATTGCTAAATACTGAATGCAATAACTGTTAGAGCTCACAGTCATAACTGAAGCAGAGCTACGCTCAAAGATTTGGTAAAAATGAAAACCCAAGCATATATCTGAATCTTTTACCAAGGAAGAAGGTCCTTAAGCTGAGAGAACGTTAAACTTAAGGAATACTAAGGAGTAAGAGAAAGTTTGGCTCTTTATCAAGAATGAAGAGATGAGATAATGTCGTTGAATCTAGAACACATTAACTAAATGAAGGAACACTAGAAGGATAGAGGAGCCACGGATATATGGTGCCCGTGACCACTTCTCTTTGATAAAGCGAATAACGTTTGACCAGTCCAATAAAAGATGATGGAGCAAATAAGCAGATAAGCGGAGATTATCATACCACCAAAATCAACCCCAGTGCATAAGGAAACCACGATTAACAAGGAATAAATAAGACTGGAAAATGCATCGACAACAAGGGTATAGGCAGGCCAGCCCATACAGCTATCGTTTTACCCATGAAAATACCTGGACAATGCATAACAAACACGTTCCGCGCCACCCGCCCAATTTCAACAAGAGAAATGAATATTGTCTGCCAGGAAGTTATCCTAAAGTAGACGCACATCCCACTGCCCCAGATAAATATGTATATGGCTCGCATACTGGAAGCTATTATGCTGTAGACCTACAGAAACCTAATGCATGTTCTACTGAAAAGGAAGAAATGTTGTACAACTCTACAACGGGAGGTTACTATACCTCTAAGAACGTACACAGACGAAGCGAAAACCCTTCATATGAAGGAAACAGAAAATCCTACATCCCAGATGAAGATAATAACAGTTGTTCACCCCGTCGTAGAGTAACATACGCGGATAGGCGAAGTTACAGTGTTTACAGTAGAAACAACATATATCAACGTAAAAGTCGTCCTCAGCTTGACAGAGATAGACGATTTATTGATTACCGGACATACGAAAAACCACATAGCACATGGCAGAAACGGAGGTATCCGATCCACGCTGTTCCCCGTTCGAATCCCCAGCTCACAAAATCCCATGCCCCCATGAGACAAACACCTCCATATTATCGCCACAGAGAAACAGAAAGCAGACCACGTATACTATCATCGATCAGGTATAATGACAACAAGACAAGGCACACGACGGCAGCTAACAAACACTGGAACACATTGAATAAACGAGCTCAAAGAATGACTGTACGAAATTTCATAAATGAAGTCAAAACAAGAAAAATTTGGGAGTTTCGTAACATAACATCTAGGAACGGACAAGTTTGCCTCCTAACAACAGGCGGATGGAGAGCACTCATCGGTCCCATAACACCAGGAAAGACAGCCAAGACATACCAACAAATAAATTTAGCACAATCAACTTATTGGAATACTCAACCCAGGCCAACAAAACAAGTACCAACAACAAATAAAACCAAGTTTCATTTGTGCAAAAACAACGATGGTTTGTGTAGCAACACAAACTGACAATATCAAGTCAACGTTTATCCACACTCAAACTTACTCCCGCAGTGACCATTCGTCAGTCGATACGTACCACACTCCCAGTTCAGGCAGCTCCAGCTGGAATATTAGTGAAGAACAACCACTGCTATACAACAGGAACACAGCTGATCACCCTGAACAATCAGATCCTGAAGAAACTATCCCCAAACAGTTTGTGGAACCATATACCCCAAATCCTTATGCAGACGAAACGCAACAAGAAATGAGAAACTACAGTGTCAACCCCAGTGCAATTTTGTCAGACCCCAACGAACAAAATGACAGAGAAATGGTAGAAGCATATGAACGAGAAACAGACATTGATTTACCAGACACAGCCAGTTCTATTGAAACCAGTGATGCGGATAGCACATTATTTATACCAGTCAGCTCCAGTGTCAAACGCGCCTATAAAGCAGAATCCGATGACTTACCTCCTGTCATTAAGTGCATGAAATTACCACAAAATGAGATCAGACGAAAAATTATGAAGAAACGCAGGAATGTTTCAAAGCCAAGCCGAGAAGTCCTAGCCATACATCCCCCGGCAACATCACAATCGGTACCATTTTCTTCAGCGTACCACCAACATGTCAAAAGCAACAGTGTGCAAATTACTGTGCCCACTGCAAACGATGTTAACGTACCACAGACCCAAGTCAGACGAAAAATCAAGGCGAAACATACACCAACTTCCAAATCAAAAGATGTTAAACCATCACCGCATTCGTCGATGTCTTCAGAGCCCCAACAATCAGCCAATGCAGTGTCGCCTACCACACCCATCACCACTGCTACCCAATATGATGCTCGCCTATCCAGTCGGGAAATCACAATGCTCGAAATGATGAAAGAAATGGCAAAATTTCTATAAACACGCCCCTCATATCTTCATGTACATGCCATCCCATGTACGGTCAACGCAAATGTGAACTTACTGTTTAACAATGTTCTAACTTTCACATGTACTTTCTTTTCAGACTATGTTCAGATTGACAGTTCTAGATGACTTAATGCCAGAAAGTTTTTCCCAGCCATACCACTACTGATGACCAGCGAACACTCAAGAACAGCCCACAGATGATTCTAGTTAGACATTTTATGGTTTTGTGAAATAAAGATGACACAAAAGATACAATGTTCCTTGTTTACAGACACACTTATTAGTCAGACAGTTTTTGATGTTTAAAATGTTAACTTACACAACCTCACTTATAGCACATGTGTCCCACTGATTCTGTTGTAACATTGATCTATACTTTTATAACTGATCATATTCCACGCTTCATTCACTAGACTTCTTGTCCTTACAGTTCCAGAGCCCGGTGATTCATTTTCCGTGCATCTTAGTGCATCTTCATGCAGGCACCTTGCACGAGTAATGTTCGTCTTACCTGATACTAATATCTTTGTTCCCAATTATCTTACCTCATCTATTATATATCACTTAGATCCATCACACTGACACCACTATGACATCTGTAATTATTATGCCATGCTATCCTATTTTCTCCACAGGATTTATTTAGTTTAGCATGTTCACAAAAATTTGTTTACTTCGCATAAGAAATTGTATATCCAACCTTTAACTCACTATTGTAAGAGTTTCCTCACTCCACTATCACACCTCCCTAACTTACTATTTTTCTTTCCACTTTTTTGAGATGACATTCTAAACATGAGTTTTTCTATCCAAATCATCTTCCATCCTTTCGAATTACAATAATGTTGTAATCAGGAGATCTTAAATTTTTCCCCTAGCTATCAAGAACTTACAGTACCCTCTCATTACTCCTTTTTTTGACAACAGATACCACTATGTTAATTCTTTTCTGACCTACTGCTTGCAGCCCTATTGTTTAGAATTGGTAGTATCTCTAGTGTTTCGTAGACTGATTACTATCATTCTCCTGTAATTGTGATACATTGACAGAAAGGAATTGAAATTTTGATATATTGAAAAGAAAGAAAAAAAAATTTGCAAACCAGAAAAGATGAACAAAACAGAAAATGCAAAGAAAAGAGAAATCGAACAGAAAATGCAAAGAAAAGAGAAATGAAACTGAAAAAAATGAAAAGAGAAATGAAAAGAAGAGAACACATTTTGAATGTTGTTATAGGATGTGTTATAAGTTTAAAAATAAATCACCATATCAGAGTGAGCAACTAGTTTTTGTTCATACTGCCTATGCCAGTCATACCCCTCCCAGCATGATCTCTAATACTCCAGCAGTATTTTGTTGATACTGCCTATGACAAGTACCCCAATGAGATTTGCGCATGCTGAATTTTTGCAAATGAAATATCCTTTGAGAGCATTTGTATATGCTGACCCCAGATTGAACAAATTGCAACTATTTGTTGATGCTGCCTTTGCCCCATGTTAAAGAAATGACATTTGCACATGCTGACTTAGCAAATGAAATACCCTTCTATAGCATTTGTATATGCTGACCCCACATTGAATATCCCATTACCGGATGATACTACTGATGTCCTATTTAAGGAAGAAGCAACTGTTTTGTGATGATGAAGATGCCATTTTCTATTATGGTGAAATTTTATGTTGACACAACTAATGTTTTGCTGTGCGGTTTATGCACTAATGCTCACATTAGAATGGGATAATGAATAATTTTGAGTAGTTACAAAGATAACAGAAAAAAATAATTGAAATTTTCTGGAATCTAGGAACATAGAGCAAATCAAGGAATATGATTGCTACATATGAGAACCATAAATGCATGGATTATCATTGGACAAGAGACACAAATGAATTATGATAATCCTATGGAACCAAAAGTGTTAAGGACACAATGGAGATTAAATGAAAAAAAAAAGATTGAATGCTGATGCACCCAGAACATAATGGAACTATATGAGATTTGGATCACCCATGGACAAAGGATATACAAATGGACTATGCATATCCCATAGAACCACAGAGGTTATGGACAAAATAATACTAACAGAATGAACTGATTAAATATCTCCACATTTTGGGAGAAGAAAATTGTTGATATTTTTTGCCACTTGCCTTACATTGTGAACCTGATTAATATAGCACATGAATATGGCTTGCCGATGATTATATCGAAATGCTTATGGTATTTTAAACTAAATAATAAAACAAACCAGAAGATTGGAATATGATTGAAACATTGTGACAATACTAGATTGGATCGCCCTTGTGATATATGGACCAAGAACAATGTAACCCCACGGACTGACGTGTCATGGATCCATATACAATGGATGGATATAATATTATAAAAGAGTACCCAGATTGGACATCCATACTGCTGAATCACGGATTACCATTGGAGTACATGTACCCTCATGCCCCATAATAATAATAAACTTAAATTATTATAAATTTAAGAAATATAAATTGATCATCTGGCTGTAGCAGCAGATGTTATAAACACCATAGAGTTCTGAAAAACCTTCGACCTGCGAAGGCAGAACTGGTGTTGACAATGTAAATGTTATATATATGATTGATTGTATGATGTGTTGTTGAAAAATATTGACAGCTCATAATGTTCACTAAGGATATATTTCTAGTTATAACAAGAGAACTAGACAGGATCCACATAGCATGGAATTGTGGAAAGACATAAAATGTTACATGGAACCAGAGATTAGTAAGGATACATAGTCGTCAGACTGCCAGGAACCTTGTCTTGAAAAAAGAAGAAAAATAGGAATATTAAAATAACATGTTGTATTCTGTTGATGATGTATGATAATTGCAAGGTTGATTTTTGCAAAAGACTAGTAATAATAAATAATTTTAAGCTATGGCTCATATATGAAAATAACGTGTTGACAGAAAACAGGAAAGAAAAAGAAGGATTTCAAACAATTAGAAATGGCTAAATCATAAATGGACAGGATCACCGCCAGAAGTATTACCTGTATGGATATTAGAGACAAATGTCACATATTTTGAAAAAAAAAGAAGGTAATATAGAACACTCTCTACAGTGATGGACTTGGAACGAATTCATACACTCACCATTTGAAAAATGTCAAATACAGGAAACATTCAGACACAATTAAATAAAGATAAGCTATGAGGTTTTAATGCTTTTATTGTGAACAATATGATTACAGGTTAATGGTTACATTATAATTTAGAAGTCTTCACCCATATGACTAGAAATTTTTTTTAATAATAACAATGACCAACCAGATCATTTACTGGAAAAGAAAACATGATGGATAACCAAGGAAGGATAAACTGTTTCAGAAGATCAACATGACAATAAGGATGTGGACACCTTCAAAAACTCTACGAATAAAGTGTAAATTACTTGGAAACTAAATAAATAAATTACACCCATGATTATGGCACATCAGGAAGAAAATTACTTCAACATTTTTAGAGTACTTGAAGCCTTGGGATGTGGAACCAATGACAGAAACAGAAATGATATTGCACCTTGCTCCCCGCAATGACAAATAAAATGTTGTCAACATGCATTTAGATTATGATTAAGTTATGCAAATGAATACTATTGCTCATATTTCCCAGTGTTGCCACTCGTCACATTTTTTTAGTGACGACCTTCTGTATTAGGATGAAGTTGGGAATATTTTTGTTGGTCAGTGTTGCCAATTTGAAAATGTGATGAAAAATGTTGTAAAATGCTGGATAGTTAAAATTTTTTTTTTGAAGTTGATCTCCAATGCTAAGTTTTTTTAAATAGAGGACGATCTCATATAGACATAGGACCCCAGTGTAGGAATTAGATTAAATTTTTCCGAAACATTTTTGGACTTAGAAAATTTTTTTTCAAATTTAAATTTTTCTGAAAATTTGTTTAACTTACAAATTTTGGGATATTTTTGGGATATTGATAGTATACAAATGTCTCCCTACGGGATACATTTGCAGGGCCCCGGGATCTGTATGTAGCCGTGTATATCGGGATTTCTTCAGAAATAGACTATACCCTACCAGTAACGGAGGAAGCACAGATTAGCAGAAACAGAGAATAAAATAAATCTTGACACAGATTTTTAATTAGGCCAGCTTCGCTTGTAGATGCCAATGGTTGGTCATGTGATATCCCCAACCAATCGGAGGGCTCAGTTCTTTCCCCAGATTAATCAGAAGCGACGCCATAGAACCAGTCGTGAATTTAGAGCGGTCAAGAGAAGGCATATTTTTCCTTCTCAGTGAAATTCTAGTTGAGGAGATCGACTTCGCACTATAAATGCAAATGTGTAATTTCGAAACGTAGAATTATTTGTTTGTGAATTCATGAAAACTGTAAGTATTGCTAAATACTGAATGCAATAACTGTTAGAGCTCACAGTCATAACTGAAGCAGAGCTACGCTCGAAGATTTGGTAAAAATGAAAACCCAAGCATATATCTGAATCTTTTACCAAGGAAGAAGGTCCTTAAGCTGAGAGAACGTTAAACTTAAGGAATACTAAGGAGTAAGAGAAAGTTTAGCTCTTTATCAAGAATGAAGAGATGAGATAATGTCGTTGAATCTAGAACACATTAACTGACTTAAGGAACACTGGGAGGGCCATATACAGAAATATATATATTGCCTTAGGACTAGTCAGTACACAAGAGATACACCCTTCCCCGGTCACACGGTGTCGGTTTTAGTGGTAATTTGTTTTCCGTGATGAGGTTCCCAGCCCCACGCCCACACTCAGATGAGTCGCCCTGTACAACGTTCCTGAGGGTGGAGTAGTCCTGTTCTTTCTTTAGCATGTCCTTGACCCCTGGGACGACAGACAGAAATACAACATTGAAGTACTTACGTATGAGATCATTGGAACATTATAGGCAGCGGCTAGTCTAGCTTCATGAACGCACGTTTCTTGAGGCCCTATTATGGCATGGATTTTTTTAAAGATCATCTCCGCAGTGTGGTATAAACTTTCATTTTCCTCGCCATGTGTATCTGATACAACAAACTGCAACGTTGTGTTGGGCAAAATTTCTGGGTTATCGTTAATCCGTTTCACAGCATACGTTATCGCCCCTGAAATCAACTGCCCAGGAGGGATGTACAAAGCTCCAGATTTTTTGGTGACGCTTGTGATATAGCCAAGGATTATTTCCTTTGGAGGGTCGTATTTAATATCTGACGATGATGAGTTTGTGGAATCATTGTTCAGAGTGTCATTAGGAAAAATCCAGCTGTCGTTATATCCGATCTCTCTGGAAAAATTCCAAACATTGTCCTGTTCAGAAATGCTTTGCAGTGAGATTAGAGGCTGACCATTGCGTTCTTTGTTGATTTGCGAGCAGCCTCCATGGGGGTAGATATGAAGTAAGCTGTAAATGAAAACGTTCACAACCAGTTGGAGAGTTACATGCTGTAACAAAATGTGAAAACACAGGTTAAAAATCACAGTTACATTTCTGAAAGAAGCTGGAGTGTGTCCTAGTCGTAATGTTGGCATTGCTTCCATAAGGTATGGAGCTATTTGTATACGCCTATGAGAAGGCACGGCTAAGCTTGAAGGTTTAGCAATAGCTCTGACGACCTATTGGCTATGCTTACATATTTGAAAACTGCTGTGACGACATGGTGACTATAACTGCAGGCGTGGACACCACTCTGACGTCATGTTAACTGTAAGCGGCGGCCAATCCTGCGAAAAAGAAATTAAAAAACAGTTTTTGAGTCAGTGACGTCACTAATTCATGAGTTAGGAAATTCATCATCATCATCATAGTTTTCCTGGGGCTCCCTGGGGAGCATGGAGCCAACCCTGCAGCTGGTCTCTTTACAGGACGTCTGCATCAAGCTATTCCCTGCTCTTGTAGCGGTGAGTTATGTGGCAGTTGGTTTTTCTTGATTATGTTACCAGCCCCATGCACAGTCTCATATGAGTCGCCTTGTACGACACGCTTGAGATGCAGTAGCCTGATTCTATCTTTGTCTCTTTATAAACCAAAAAAAATACACTGGGCGAGTTAAAACATTGTACAAATGTAAATAAAATAACAAATGGAAGTGTATCTTCATATTCCATTATGTAAAACCTTTGTGGAAGCAAACTGAGTCAAGTCCAACACAAAAATAAGAATCTTCAATCCAGAACGCAAGGTAGTCCTGTTAAATGGCCGTCTAATATAGAAAACAAGAAAAATAGAATTCCAAGAAGTAACGAACTTTCATATCCGGGTTCTCCACCGAGAATGAAATAACTGAAAGGAGATTAAAAGATCCCTAGTGCGAAAGTGATGGAAAACACCAGACAGACTGTGGACCAAGAGCAGAGAAGAACGACGCCCAGTATGAACCCAGCTCATAGCCTTAACATGCAGTCTTTGTTTTGAAATTCCCAGGTTCAGAGAAATAGAGCCTTAAACACCCATTGAGAAGGAAATTGGAGACATACAAGATAGGGACTTACACCTTATCTTAATACCTCGCTTATCCTAATAATCCGGAGCGTGTTTCTGTAATCTGTCAAAGTGTATCTCGGTGTCTACTTATTATCATTTGTTCCTAGTTTTTGTTTTAGAACATTGTTTCTTCCTCTTCTGTCTCCAAGCCAACCAGTAATCCCTATGTCACAGGTGGTATTCACTAGGTGGCAGATGGCAGGCCTAGTGATGTAATTCAAGTTTTACAAGTTCTCTTTTATCTAGGCTATCTTCCAAGTATTAGAATATAGATATGTGTGTACTGGCCATCTCCACCAGAGATGTTGATTCTTGGATGAGACACTTTTCCTTCTTCATCGACCTCAAGATCCGTTCTATTCCTTCTTTGGTTTACTAGTGACTTTGTATAGTGGTAGTTTTAAATAGACATGGCCTACATACAGCAACGATCAAAGGATGAAATCAAATCCATACTTATCCTTCAAAACATTTATTTACATGGTGCGAACACCCAGCAAGGCAAGTAATTCAAATAATAGAGCTCGCATATAATCATCTCCGAGATACTTTGTACATAGGCTCTATATCTCGTGAACATACATATTCTTCCTTTGACATTTTATCATCTCTAGTACACTTTCTTAGTCTTCCCCAAAATCTGTTACTGTTTATTCATATTTTCTATGCTCCATATTAGCATTTCATACTCATTGTATATGTAATTATTTTTCTCCCTGACAAACTTATCAGACCTGTCTCTACTACAGTTCCTGAAAGCAAAATTCAACTCATGCATAACATATCAAGGTTCCCAGGCATATACTTACATGCGAGAGCATGTTGGCGATTCTCATATGGAAGTCGACTCTCATAGTCGCTTAAATGTCATATATATTTCTGAATAGATCATACTTTGCTTATCGTAACTTCACGATGATACATATAGTTTTCTTCCTATAGCTCATAACCATCCATTTATTCATAATTAGTCGTAATGCGCTTGATCAACTATTGCTTCTTAAATAGCCATAATGTCTTCATATTACCTGTTTTTTCACTTAGTCATAAAGTGCTCATAGCGACTTGTCAACCTTGTGCTTCTGTGTTATCTCTCCAGTATACAATATTCTATCTCGTGCAAATTATAAATTCAGTCAATACTTACAGCCAAATCGCTGAATTCCTTAAGAAATACACTAATTCACAACTCACTGAGTCTATAAGGAACTTCTTATTCATATAACACTGACTAGTGATGGCGGAACTTCTGAATATCTCCATATACCTATTCTCTATCTGTAAAACCACATCTTGTCAGCTCAGCGAACACACCTTCCTTCTTCAAGCATAAACTCAGGACTGCCCCAATGACCTCTGGTCATTTTTCTATGGTGTGTTTTTCTCGCCACTTCTGATTCGCTGCTCTAAATGGTTTCACTTAAATTTATTGGTCGAGCTTTTTATTTACAACTCAAGACAATTACTCACTTTTAGTTAACGCGAGCCGATTTACTGAGCTGTTGTCTGTTATTTTCATACATTATTTCCCCCCTTGTGAGCTGTCCTAAGCGTTTATCTGACCTTGCCAATAGCATGAATAATGCTTGGGCAAACCCCACGGCGACACCTACATATACATGACCATTCAGTAAAATGGCCTCATTACTAAGGCTGGATCGCTCCTCAGTACATATCCAGTGTTACGTGTTGAAAGTCGTGCTAATGACCCCTGTCCCCGAGGCACTGTTTTTGTGGTGCCTAGTTGGCAGAGAGGATAGTGCGATTCGCTTCGATAGCTAGGCGGTGTTGCCGTTCTGATGGTCCTGGGTTAAATTCTCCGGTAAGCCTCTCTCTTCTGTTGTATAGTTTTCTACTTCTTTATGTCTCCCTAGTGCCTGAAACATACCTTTAAGTGTGTAATATTTTGTATCGTTTTTCCCCCTGTTTCTCCCCCTGCGATCTATCTATCTATCTATCTATCTATCTATCTATCTATCTATCTATCTATCTATCTATCTATCTATCTATCTATCTATCTATCTATCTATCTATCTATCTATCTATCTATCTATCTATCTATCTATCTATCTATCTATCTATCTATCTATCTATCTATCTATCTATCTATCTATCCGCATCGCCATTAAACTAATACCTTAAGTATGTTGGAGAATGTATGGATAACTAGCAATAAAAGATGAGTAAGAGGAAGGGCAAAATGCAATCGGGCATATATGCACGATTCTCATCTATCAGTCAATACCCTTTACCTCCCTAAGGAGCATATGTCATAAAGCTGGATCTCGTATAGTGGAGGCGTCAACAATTCACTCCCTGTGGCAGTATCTGCTTGGGACACTTCTTCTTCTTCCTTAACCAGCGGCACTTGGGCTTTCAGCCCTTCGGCCCAATGACATGTCATTGCCAGGCTGGGGAACCTGAGGACTTTCCTTCCAACCCGGTCAGGAGCTTCGCTCCTTCCCATCCACAGAGGGTTTATCTCAGGAGCCGTTCAGATTATTCAGTCAAAATCCCGGTAGTTGACACTCCTTCAAGCGCCGACGGCCGGGCTTGAACCTTGAAAACCTGGTCGCCAGTACCACGTTGTAACCATTACACCAGCGCGGCTCCCTGCTTGGGACTCAAAGATGCTCACCTGTGGGAACATTTTCCGCATGCGCTGACAACACATGAAGTCCCAGGTCATTCAGCAGATTTCCAAAATGTCACGAGTTCTTATTATATGCCACCATTATCTGATTACGTTTCAAATTATGTCTAATTTACTGTATGAATGGTTTAGATTGTGTTTGTTTGTATGTTTTCCCCTCTTAAATTTGATTATGTCTGGATGTTACAAATGTATGTTATTATTTTACCTTGATAATGTTGTATGCTTAAATAATGCTCAAAATATATGTGCTATTGAAAGGATACGGTATGTAAGATGACAGAGAGAAGAAGGGCAGAATGTAAGTCGGGCCTGCGTGGCCAATTCTTAACCCTTTGAAAATAACGTTCGTTCGTTCGTTCTGTCTGTTTGTCTGTCTACGTCATCTCCTTTCTATCAACTACATCTCCTGCCAGTTGCTCAGCAGAGAAAGGTCAGAGATCAGAATTAAATCGTGATGTAATTATGAAAATATCCCATCCAGTTACTAAATAAGAAACTGTGGGAAACTAGAGACCTTCTTGGAGGTAGAATGCCATGTAAGATTGCATTGAAAACGAAATATTGGACCTGACATGACTTACTATTGTGGGTTATCTCTAGCAACTTTGGACTGCGTAGGGTTAAATGTGGGACCAAGCAGCTCACGTCGCGCATTGCAATGGCTGCACGATGTTCCCAAAAAGAGATTATCGGTCAAGTGTCTGGGAAAAAAACATTTCCGTTTTTCTTCTTCTCAAATAGAGTGTCTTATTTATTATAGCGGGAAGGAACGAAAGGCGGACACACTTGCGGCGAAACTAAAAAACTGCAGACACGAAGAGCAGCATCTGCCACAAGCTTCATTGCCATCTGCATATGTGTGAGCAGACTGTTATAATTCTTGAAAGCCTGTCTGTCTGAGATTGAGGGTAAGAGAGATATTAATTTTTAAAATAAATAAATATATATATATATATATATATATATATATATATATATATATATATATATATATATATATATATATATATATATATATATATATATATATATATATATATATATATATATATATATATATATATATATATATATATATATATATATATAATCAATTTGTGCTTTACAGAAATGGTGACATTAGTGTAAAATCTCAGTATACAGTTCCTGGAAGGAATCCCGGCCTGTGTTAGCTAAATTTATTTGTGTAATCTAATCAGAAGAAAGCATGGAATGAGATAGTAGGATTCAGAAAGCCTTTACAGATTTTATGCTAGCTGTATCGGACTAAAAACTGGAAGAAGGAATGAATGAAAAGAATTGATTTTCTGTATTGTTTGAGATAGCATACAACATTTATCATAAGGCCTATGTTTTGGTAATGAAGACAATCATGGACATAGATGTAAAAGTGGTTTTATTGGAATATTGTGCAAGTATTTGGATAAATCGTGTTATTTATGACTTACTCTGTCACTAATGGTTAACCCCAGCTCGTTTGAACTGTCTCACTATACCTCCTGTCTGGATAGGGAGATAGTAGGACGATACTACCTAGGAAATATTATATTTCAGGTTATATCCTGCCCTGAGTGTCATAACAAATCCTGTGGAGACATAGTCAGCAATTGGATGGTCATGTTGTACCAGTGTCTTACTTTGAAAAACTGAGGCCACAAACATTGTCATCTCAACCCATTGGGAAACCCGCAGCTGTGGGGCTTTCTCAAGTCATCTTATGCTGCAAGAGTCCTAAGTGGGAACTTCAAAAGTTAAGTGGCTCAAATTCTGGCTGCCTCATATTACATATATTACCACACCTGACAGAACCTTATATGATGAAATATAGTCTGGTGCAGTGGCGGTTCCAGGGGGTTGTCATTGGGGTGCTGCACTGTTCATTCATTTAAAATACTATACATAACACTCACAAATTGTGACCACCATGTAAAATATCAACCCAGACACAAATGTGTCTAACCTATTTAAAAGTCCATTTTTCTGTCTTTCTTTGTTACAAAAACTTCAATAACTCTGCTCATAACGAAAAACAAGAACTTGTTGTGTCGTTGCTGCAACATCTGTTGTGTCGTCCATCATAACAGCAAGGAATTTTGCTTTGCTTATGTCGCTAGCAGTTTGAGCTCTGCACACTTCTAGGATACATTGTAGAAGCTCGTTTTGAATTGTTTTTGAATGTCCTTTGAAAACAGTGGCAGTTTCAAAATGAGTTCGCAATGTATCATCCGGTTTAGAAGCAAAGTCTAGTAATCCTCTAAAGACGCCCTGATTAGCAGACTCCAAACTTTCATCATGACCACGCAGTGGAAGTTCAAATTTCCCACAAAACTTTATGCAGTCAATTATTTTTGACAGAATGTTTCTGTTTCTTTTCACCTCTTCATTGTGTTTATTAATATTTAATTTGTATGCCTCGCTTAACTGTGAAGAAATATCCACTGTCCCCAGCATCCCCAATGCAACAACGTATCTAACGTAGACTGTGCTATTTTCGTGTTTCTGAAGCTTGCTATGCAAATGTATCAGATCCGTTACGCCTGTCTTTGTCCATGTAGTATCACCGTTGACAAGTAAACAAGGAAAACAAAATAATGCATTCTTTACATTACAGCCATGATGTTCATAAATTTCTCTGTTAAATTTTCTCTGGTATGTACTGTTCCTGCTAGTCGAGGTCTGGATAATTTTTAGATTCGGAAGAAGCCGACCTAGTGTTTTTACACGGCATTTTTCAGCCAACGACAATCGCGAAAAAACAATTTTTTTGTAAATATGTAACAGTTACTTCACTCATTTCTATAAGAATTCAGCACACAAGAAAATATCAGCATTAAATTAATCTCAAAACAATGCAATTGAACCACGTTTTGCGGTATTGTGGTGAACGCGTACGTAAACCGTCGCTTGATAGAGATAGCTTCCACTTGAGCTGTGTTTCCGTTGCAGCACTAGTTAAATAAATTCAACCCAATCGCAGCTGACCTCTTGCTGTGTGTATAACAAGCATTCGCTTATAAGAGGTCAAGGTCACCTGAACTGTCATCGTTTACAGCACTTGCCACAATACAGTGTTGGATAATTTTTTGTTTGTTTTGTATTTAACCCTTCCGGTGTAACCTCAATTTTTTGTATTTTTTGGTCTGTCCGGATTATGTATTATAATGTAGTAGAGACAGTATGCAGTCCTATTTTTTTTAACAGGGGGTACTGCAGCTCAACAGCTCATTAAAGAAAGCCGCCACTGGTCAGGTGGTGTAAACCAAGGGAATAAAGACAGTCATTATTAGTCTATGTGAAATTCTAATTAAATAACATTGAAGGAATAATTCAATACTAGTACAAGTGAGAGACAGATTGTAATAACAGTTAATTGTGGAACCGAGTTACTTCAAGGATCAAGATCACAGAAGAAAGATTGACATTGATAATTAAATTCAGTTAACTGTGAAATATTTATTGTAATTGAACCATATTTTTATTTTATTTGATTTTGAGTTCTATTTGAGTTTTCAAAGAAAATCAAAAAAAAAAAAGAAAAAAAAGATCATGTATATAAATAAAATTACCAATTGTATCCACAGTTTTAAGTAAATCATTTACGATGGTTCAAGGTACTTATTTGATAATTAATTACCCCTAGATAAGCTGTAGTCTTAGGTTGGTCTGGGAGAGGAGGCATCATAGGTGACCGGGATTGCACATTACCATCTCACTCCGTAATCTATACAGCCTGACTTTAACCTTTGACCTCGATACACCTTTACTCTTTTCAGAGAATGGGGTATTTCTTTTAAGACCAGTCTCTTATCTGGCACTATCCTGGTATCATCTTATAAACCTAATTGTCCATTATCTTACACACTAAATAACCTCTCGTCACAGGTGTCTAACCGAGTGCATTTGAAGTTGCATCCTAGAACTTAAGGCTCAAAGTGATGCCCCTGGGGTTACTCTCTTCTAATCTTAGAATTCCCTTCCAGCCCTATGACCTGTCCTATTTGTGGGTCCTAATATTCCGTGTTTCTTGCTGTTTATGATTCATTCTTTACGAAATTGGAAGTAAGTGAAGTAGTCTTACTACGCTGTAGACTGTTAGCAAAATTTCGCCTACACACCCAGATTGCTACTTAGCGGAGAATTCCATTCAGGAGCAGTCTATCGTAGCATCTCTAACGCCAAATCAATTATGAATAACTGTCTAATTTTGGTAGACGTCGCCCCACTACGCTCATGGAGAACATTATTGCATGACAAAATAAGATATTGCCTTGTACATTTTTAAACTCCATGGACATATAAGGTCTTGATTCTTCCGTTTCGCCTGTTATGGTTACAAACTCACTACTTCACAGATCTAACATTATAATCTCTTCCAAGAGATTACTTTGATGTAGTTTATAATCACAACACATTCCATCTGCCTGACGTATTACATCACTGTCAGTGTCTTAAACTTTACCAAAATTGTCATCATCTGACATCCCAATGATCGGTCGTGTATTTGGAAACGTCAAGTTTGCAAACTAGCACCTTAGCATGCGACAGCATGGTTTCGTGTATCTTCCAAGACAAAAAGTATTGATTAACAATAGAAATGTCGCACAGAGTATACTCTTACTCCGTCTGGAGCTGGCAGTAAGCGAAAAGTCAATGTGGCTATTCGCTCCTTCGTAAGCGTCGCCGATAACAAAGAAGATAATAACCAAGCGAGAGGGGTGGGTTAGAGGTGTGACAAGATATGATTAAAAAAAACAGTAAACGCTGAAAGCGAAAACAACAAATACTGGAAGAATTAGCATGTACAAGAAATAGCAAAGTATTTCGTGACAGTGCTGCAAAATAAAATGTATATCTCTGTGTAGTCTTTGATTATTACTACATTTCTCATGGAAGCCTGAGCAGTTTCGACTCTGTACGCAATTGAAGTACGTACGGTTTCATGTTTGTAAAACTTCTGACTGTGTATGCTTCCCGAATGTATGAATCCGTAGATCAGTGTTTCTGAACCTGTTAGAAGTCCCGCAACCCTTTATATCATTTTAAGAAGCATCGCAATACCTTGCATCACCTTAAGAAGCCTCGCACGCCATTATCTTCTATCTCACAAAATATGCCAACAATGAGAACAAGAGATGCAAGTATGTTTTGGGAAAATATCATTTACAAAATGTGAGTAAGGTTCGGTATCTAATTCACGTTGTCAATGTTTTATTTTGTATAAATACATTTGAGTTCTGCGTATTATATAAAGTTAGTGATGATTTGTCTTCTAAAATAGAAGCATGTCTCACACCTCTTGAAGGTAGGTCTCACACCTCAAAAGGGTGCGTGCACCCCTTTTTAAGAAGCACTGCTGTAAACTGAACACATGTCAAATAACAGTAAGCTCTCAGGTTACGAACGAGTTTCGCTAGTAAGCTGATTGTATATGTAAGTCGGAATTTGCAAGTCCAATAAATGTGCTTCAAACTAAAAAAAAAAAAAAAAACGTATTTCATGATATCTTAAACTTACGCGAGACAAAAGTAAATGAGAAAACGACTTGACTTGACTTACATCAATGGCACATTCCTAGCGCCAGCGTCAGTGACAACCGGAGTATGTCTGCTATTCACCCTCACAGAACTGATCTGCCTCGTTTTAAGAGACGCACGGATATCGCTACAGTAGTTGAAAATTAATTTCAATTTAATCGAAATATACAATTACTAGGTCTTATTGAGCTGGGACGTATCGGCGGTTCAGTTAGACTTTGTACGTCCTCACCAGGCCAGTCTCATCTGGGAAAGCTGTTGCCTCGGGTAGGCCTAACGTACCTGGAGAGTCATCCTTCTTTTCACTTCGTCTCAATTCTCTGCCAGTGACTCTAATCATCGGACTTGCTCGATCTGTCCGTTGGATGACATATGGACCTCCTGTCATTGTGGGATCCCGAACAAATATATACTCCTCTTCTGATCACATGTGACGAATTTTAAACCTTTCAGCGTAGTGTATTTTCTTCCTCGCCAATTCTCCCACATGTAAGGGAATAGAACACGGCAACTTGTCACATCTCTCTTTCCTGACTGTAGCTAACCTCTGTAACTGTGCCTCTGCTCTTACGTGCGCCTCTCGTAGACTGGTAATGTATCGTTCAAGCCATTGGTCAACCTTTGCGGTTCTTCTTCATGCGATGAATGGCCATATATGAAATCGATGGACATTTTCGGCTCCCTCCCAAATAAATCCTTCCGGGCCAGTTCGCTGCTTGTCTGAGAGATGATTTACTAAGAAAGTTTGCAAAGAAAATAATAATTAAAGAGCCTACAACATCCTTCATGTCGACGAGAGACTATGCCCTACGGTTTTCAGAGACTGAACACGCTCCCGGGGCTGGTGTTGCCAGTGTCGAAGTAGCAAGTACAGAGACGGTGCCAGATACCTATGCATTAAACACAGAAGTAGAGTGGCTGAGGGCACAGGTGGCTCATTTACAGGCTAAGATTGACGAGATGTCTCAGCAACAGGGGAGACGTACCAGGACAATCCGCTGTTTTAGATGTAGAAGGCAAGGCCATGTACAGAATCGATGCCCACAGGCACTAAACTATACCCTTCTATGGCTGGGGGTCACATCTCTCTTTCCTGACTTGTAGCCAGCCTCTGTAACTGTGCCTTTACTCTTACATGCGCCTCTTGTAGACTGGTAATGTACCATTCAAGCCATTGGTCAACCTTTGCTGTTTCTTCTTCACGCGATGAATAGCCCAATATGAAATCGATGGGCATTTTTGGCTCCCTCCCAAACAAATCCTTCGAGACCAGTTTGCTGCTTGTCTGAGAGATGATTTACTAAGAAAGTTTGCAAAGGAAATAATAATTAAAGAGCATACAGCATCCTTCATGTCGATGAGAGACAATGCCCTACGGTTTTCAGAGACTGAACCCGCGTCCGGGGCTGGTGTTGCCAGTGTCGAAGGAGCAAGTACAGAGACAGTGCCAGATACCCATGCATTAAACGCAGAAGTAGAGCGGCTGAGAGCACAGGGGGCTCATTTACAGGCTAAGGTTGACGAGATGTCCCATGAACAGAGGAGACGTACCAGGACAGCCCGCTGTTTTAGATGTAGAAGGCGGCTAGGCCATGTACAGAATCGATGCCCACAGGCACTAAACTAGACCCCTCTATTGCTGGGGGTCAGGCTACAGAAGGGTAGCAGAAAGACTCAAAGATAAAGAGGAATGGTGGCCGACTTGAATGTGATGTACTGATAGCAGGAAAGAATGTCAGATGTATTCTTGACACGGGGTCCCAAGTTTCAACTATTTCCGAACAGTGCTTTCAGCAGCTTTTTGGAGATATGGCCCTGGATGAAAGTAAATGGTCGCGACTAACCGCTGCCAATGGTGTCACAATTCCATATGCTGGCCATCTAGTGGTTTATATTAAGATTGAAGAGCGTCATGTCAAGAACTAAGGCATCTATGTTGTTAAAAGTCATAATGGGCCTGACAAAGCACCTTGTATAATAGGCACCAACATACTGGCGGAATGGCGCTGTCACATATTAACCGCCTGATTTTGTTGTCGTCTCGACAACAGCACTACCTGTGGCTCCTCAGTCGTACTCTTTCAGATCTTCTCGGGTTAAGACTCTCTGGCGGCTGCAGGGTGTACCAGCCTGGTTCAAGAGTTAGACGCTGTGCGTTCTCACCAGGGCCTTTCTCATCTGGCAAAGCTGGTGCCTCGGGTAGGCCTAACGTCGCATCCATCGTACCTGAAAGTCACCATTCTCTTCACTTCGTCTCAATTCATTGCCAGTGACTCTAATGATAGGACTTGCTCCATCTGTCCGTTGGATGGCATTTGGACCTCCTGTCATTGTGGGAGCACGAACAATAATGTACTCTTCTTCTGACCACATGTCACGAATTTTAGACCTTTCAGTGTAGTTGTTTCATCTTCCTTTGCGCACCACGACGTGTTCGTTTGTGTGAATCGCTGTTGTGCTCAAACTAAGTTGCTATTGAACGGAACACTACCGCATTAAACAATGACGTCGTGTAATTTATGCAAGCAGATGCGAACAGAGAGCAGAAGTGTTTAACGTCTGCTGGAGGGGTCTTTTGGAATGTGTTCTTGAGGAGACAAGTCGTGTCGGTGTGAGCTCTTTGCTCAAGTGTTTGATGTCCGCAGATCTACTCTCATTTGCTAGAGGATGTCTGTATTTATTGATTACCAGAGATGTGTGCTTGTCAGGAGAGTATACTTAAGCTACTGCCTCGTTATAATGTGAACATATCGATGTAAAAGACTGTGTCACGGACTTACGTAGATAGGAAGACAGCTACATTTATTTTGATGTGTATAGACTTTAGGCCTAGTGCAAATGGCCAGTACCACTTTCATGCATCAGTGATTTGTCATATGTAAATGGGAGCTTCGTTGTGTGCATTAAAATACAGTCTCTGTCAAAGAGAGTGGTTCATTTATTTGCAGTTTCACTGTTAGCGTTGTACCTCTGGACTTTACTTGGCTAAATTAAAACTATAGTTCTATGAATCTCTACATAATTAAATTCACAACGCAACAGTAGTATATTTTCTTCCTCACCAATTCTCCCACTTGTAGGAAAATAGAACACGGTAACTTTTCACATCTCTTTCCTGACTGTAGCCAACCTCTGTAACTGTGCTTCTGCTCATACGTACGCCTCTCGTAGCCTGGTAATGTGCCCTTCACGCCATTGGTCAACAGTTGCTGGTTCTTATTCACCCGATGAATGGCCCAATATGAAATCGATGGGCATTTTTGGCTCCCTCCCAAATAAAAGGTAATAAGGGGAGTAACCCGTGGATGCATGAGGAGTAGCGTTGTAAACTGCAAGGATTTCTGCCTGATGGTCAGACCATCTCCTTTTCTTATTGTTGGACAATGGCCTCAAGAGATCATGCAATGTCCTGTTAAACCGCTCACACTGGCCATTCCCACGAGGATTTTATGGTGTTGTTCGACTTTTCTCGATGTCATATACTTTGATCAGCTCTGAAATGACAGCTGATTCAAAATTTCTGCCACTTTTTTACCAACGCACGGGCCACGGTGGTTGCGTTTTGGTCCCTGGTTGGTACAGCAGCGGCAAACCTACTGAACTCATCAGTTATAATAAGTACATTCTCGTAGCCTGGTGCGTCTCTTTCCAGTAGCGTAAAATCAATTGCGACTACTTCAAAAGGCTTGGATGCCAGCAGGGCCTATGCGCGTCCCAAAGCACCACACTTTCTTGTGAGTAGGTACCATAATGCACTGCAATTGCTCTGGTTGACGCTCTAGTTCCACTACAGGGTCATCCACTTTAGCTATATCTTCATTATCCAACCTACTAGTGTGTTTCATGCCGCCATCTTGTTGCTAGTAGAGTTGACTGGATATAACAAAAAGCTGGGCGATCCTGTTCCCTGCCTTGCACTGACCTGGGTGTTCAACTGTTCCGGCTGTTATTGCCGTGATTACCGAAGAGTTGCTTCACTGCGTGGTCTGTCAATCCTGCCGACAACGCCACGTGACAGGGGCTAAGGTGGTTTAGGCGAACTTGTGTCGAAGTGGCCCTCACACCCAAGACCCATGCACTAAGAAAATTTAATTCAGGATCGTTTGACACGGGTTTCAATTATTGGTTGCTTGCAACCCTTTCAGCAGCAAGCTTAGTAAATCAGGCCATATAAAGCGCTATATGGAACAAACTTTAATTTTACCGAACACCCAGACAGTGTTCGTGGACGTTATGTCCACGGCAACTGCAGATTTCGACAGCGAGTTAGCGGCCTGTTCTCTCTTGGCGTCTTGCTATGGTAATGACTCAAAGAATATTTAAAGGCTAAACCGTGGCGCGGTTAGCATCCAGGCAGTTTTAGTGTAACTCTCCACGGATTGGCTGGTGTTTCGTCAGCGGCCAGGTTGGTGTTCAATTTTTAGATCCTGATTAACGATATAATGGCGGCCATGTCGGAAGAACAGAATGGCGGAATGGTGCTGTCACGTACCTATTATATGACAGACATTCACTTCTATGTAGAGTTACTGAAAAGTATTCAATGCATATCTGCTGACGTAGCAAACGTAAAAATAATAATGTAACTAGATCTATCTATCTATCTATCTATCTATCTATCTATCTATCTATCTATCTATCTATCTATCTATCTATCTATCTATCTATCTATCTATCTATCTATCTATCTATCTATCTATCTATCTATCTATCTATCTATCTATCTATCTATCTATCTATCTATCTATCTATCTATCTATCTCAGTCCTGTATGCCTTCCTGCTTGCCTGCCTACCTGGTTGTCTGTCCGTATGTCCGACAGTCCTTCCGAGCCTACCCGAGCTCTTTAAACATTTATTGTTATTGTGGTTCAGAATCGATGCCACTGCACTCCGGGCAAACTAATGGGTCCTCAGTCTCCCTCAGAAAATGTCGAAGGGTATGAATGACGATTGTTCCTGTCACGTGCTGTTTGTATTTAGTATACTACCTACACAATTTAAATTTTAAAATGAATTAGTCTATGTTAAAAATATAATTATAGAATAAACCGATGGAACATTAAACAGGGGAGTAGACGGGATCAATTAAAAATACGGAGATGGAGTATCGGATAAATAGTTTAGCTTCTAACTGCTCTTGCTAAATTCATCAAGCAGATTAATTAAGCGTGCACCACCTAAGTGATTCATCATGTAGCATGTCCTTTGCAGAACGTCGCTCTCATCACAGCACGCCTGAAAGACTCTCGATCTCTAGCCAGCCCTCCTGACTCCTCCATTGTCATGTTCAAGGTGTCTTCAATGTCCTGTGTCCACCGTCGTCTTGGTCGGCCCCTGCCTCGCCTTCCAACTACCATAACTACCATCACTGCTCTCTCTAAGCCACTATGATGTTTAATGTGGCCAAAATATTTCAGTTTCCGGGACATGATATTGTTTATGAGCCAGTTTTCCTCGATGTTCAGGTCGTGTAGGATGTCTATATTTTTCTTCTTCTTGGTCCAAGATACTCTGAGAATTTTTCTGTAACACTTTGCTTCGAAAGATTCGATTTTTTTCTTTAATGTTTGAGTAATGGTCCATGATTCACATCCATATGTTGCTACCGGAAAAATGCAAGTTCTCAGAAGTTTTACTTTTATTAATTTGCTGGTATTATGCCATAGGTTCTTCATTTTATTTAACCTCTGCATTGCTATGGCCAGTCTCCTTCTGACCTCTTTTGAGCAGTCTCCATTGTTGTTAATTATGGAGCCAAGATATTCAAAATTTGTGACATTTTCAATTTCCTCATCATTGATGGTAATTTTTGGTTGGCATCTTGTTTTGTCTGTGGACATTATCTTTGTTTTTTTGTTTTTTGTTTTTTTGTGTTCAGAAAAAGGTTCTGATCCTCACTGTGTCTTTTGACAGACAGGATTAACTGTTCTAGTCCCTTGGCACTGTTTGAAAGAATAACTGTGTCATCTGCGTACCTGAGTTCTGGGATCGTATTTCCACCAATTGTGAACGGATCGCAATGTTCACATTCTTGGTCACTCCAAACATTTATCATTATATTTTCTGCATAGATGTTAAATAAGTATGGAGAGAGGATGCAACCCTAAGTGATAGAGTTTTGAAATTAAGAGTGCATGTTTCCTTTAGTAATAGCCCACTTCAGTCATAACTGACTATGGAAATGCGCCCCTGAGGTGATAGACCTCAGCTGATTTTTTTTTTTTTAGGTGCTCCTTTCGGGGTGTTATTTTCTCTTTTACAACTGACGTTGTGATTAAAACAGTTGTTAAGCAATTAGTCAAAATATTTACTTAGGGTTTTCTGGCTTTGTTACTATCCTAAACACCACCGGTTTAATGTGACCTTTAACAAATATTCTATACTTAGGGACTAAAGCCGGCCGTTTAAGATCTACCAATAAATCACGCGGAAGTAGTTGGTAGATCCCTGTGTGAACTAGGAGGTAACAAAAACAATTCTTAAGCCAGGGAAATGTCGTGCTAGCCCTTGCAGTATCCTCAGAACTAAGGCCTCTTACAGACGAGCGTTTCTTGACGCGCGTATCTCGCGCGTGACGAATGAAAGAGTACGGATTTACAGACAGTCTCGCTCGGCTGAGCAGCCTGTAAATCCCTTACTCCTTCATTCGTCACGCACGAGAAACGCGCGGCAAGAAACGCTCGTGTGTAAGGGCCCTTAAGGTTCTTTTTTGAGTTCCCAGTAAAATTCCACGAGCTCTAAATGGTAAAGGTAGTCCCATAGCAAATACTGGCGTAGGGGAGTGAAGTGTTAGAGATTTCACCATACTAGGTCCAAGATCGGAAGATTAGGTGACCAGTTATCTCCTTCTCTGCCTTTTCCTTCCCTAACTCAGAGAGTAGAGTCAGGTACCCATTTACAGCTGGGTAGAATAGAACGTGTCGGTACTGTGATTCGAACCTGGCACGTTTGCCGTGATAGACCAGAGCTCTAACCACTTTTTTTAAACAGTAAAATCCCACGACCTAAGTTACTAAAGCTCACTTCATTCGTGAAGTGTATACGATAAAAGCACGATTTGTTTTTAAAATGAAAGTTAACATTCCATAAAATATCATTTAGGTGGACTTTTCCTCAGCTTTGTTGATAACATTGCAGGTAGCATTCCGTCTGGCAGAGATACTAGTCGTATTGTTTGAGTTTATAAGTGTGTTGCGACGATTGTTGCAACGTTTTTTCGACTATGTATTTATTTTCTAATGCATCGGAAATAACTCATGTATTGTAGTCACTTTTTTATTTCTACTAGTTGTCTAATCGTGTGACGATAGTTGCCGATAGTTTGTGCGAACGATTTTGAGTCATGTCCATATACGGAGCGCTCAGGTCGTCAGTTCTTAGAAACAGTTGGCAATCGCAATGTTTCAAGATTCATTTCCTTATTAGGTTCGAATCTGTACGATTGTTCTCCAGAATATTCTTTGGTTCGTAAGTTGGCTGAACACCGTTCGAGTCGTGCTTGTCTGCGCATGTCTGGTCTTGATCGTTTTTGCACGGGTTCCGCCCCAACATTGAGAGACTGGGCAGAATTGCTGGTGAAGCGAGACGTAGCTTTGTGCTGGCGTCTTCGCTTATATTATTCAGGAAAGAGTCCTCATCATTGTTGTTCCTTTTTTGAGATGATATATCTCTATGCTATTCAAAATACCGGGAGGCCTATGTGATCTATGTGATTTAATTCCTGATGAACAGGTAATTGAATTTTTCTGAGTAACTTTATCGCCATCTTGTGATGTTGACATTTTTGCCTAGCCTGCCTTAATGAAGAGTCTATGATATGACAAGTTTGCTCAGCTCACGATCCACTTATATTGTCACGCATCGATTGATGCCTGTCCTAAGGACCATTTGCTTCCTGAAGTTTATTGATGGATCTAGGTTTGATACCTTTGTTGTTTAAGGAACATAGAGGACGATAATATGACGCTCAGAAGATATGCCTGTCTTGTTGAGGTCGAATATAGGAGACTAGATTTAATCTCCCATTTGATATCTACTAGCTATGATGGAAAGGGAAAGCTTACCACCTGACTACATGCACAGCTCTTTATGATATCCTAAGAAGGCATATAATGTACCATTATTATTGATGCTGTCTGCCGTTCCTGCTGTATTGACTACGTCGATGATGTAATGACTATTGTTCTATACCAGTGATGTTACTGCATAATTATCTTCATGTATCTCGTCGTTGTGGCGTATATTATATGTTACCAACAACATCACTTGCTGTTCAACGATTTATTGACTTTATACGTTATGAATTGATGTGACGTCCCTATCTGATACTTGACTTCATAAACACGTCACACATAAACCAGACCACGACACCATAAGATCTCGCCTCATCCTCCTTGGTGTCCGAGGGCGATAACCCTCCATGTTGAGTGATGCTACTACCAAGATACATCAACATTTTATAGCTCCACATCAACATATCCTGTAGAGTACTGTTACACACCTCTAAATAGACACTCTACATATATCTGGTGGATTCAGCACTCTACATATTTGGTGGCCAGTGTGGGGACATTCCATAAGCCCACCACATCTCAACATTGATTTGGTGAGCAGACACGGGGTCCCTTACCCACTTCATTCAACAAACAGCATTCTTCAAGAAATTCTACATCTACATACAGAATTATGAAAGTACTCGGCGTTGCCCGGAAAAGGTCGAAATGGCAACTTTTTGCCTGAAGCGAGAAATTTGACAGTACCCGGCGTTGTTACATATTGCCGGATATCACAGACTGTTGCTGTCGTTAACTCAAGTGAAGCCAGTCGCTGCTGTCAAGGTGCCAAGTTGCTGTCGTTGTATTAAGGTCAAGTGCCGTAACTACACTACCTGTACACTGCCTGTACCGTTTAGAAGCTCAAGTCTCAACCATCGTCGTAGCTGTTTTGATGCAAGTACAGATAGCAATCAACGTTGGATCTTTGATCTCAGAATGCTGATTACATCCTGTTTGCTGTACTGACGATTAGGGTTCCATAAGTTAAGTGGCCTATTTGTTCGTGAACTGTGCCCTTATACTTCTACTGAGTCTTCCGTATTTCTAATTCTTTTGTTTACATGTTATATGTTTATTTGTTATTTGTATATTTATATTTAAATGTTTATGTTTCTGCGGGTCTGGATGGGTGGCGACTCCTATAGATCATACCACGTCATAGAGGTCTTCTATTGAGAGTGTTCTGTAGGGTAGGCAAATTTCCTATAGCGAAATTTGCTAAGCGACTTCTGTTGCTATTCATATTAGCTGTGATGACATGTGTTAGTGTTGTTTTCGTTATTTTTCCGCATTCTTTAGTTCTGTTTTGATTTGTTTGTATTTGTAGATCTTCTCTTTTCTATTGTTTATTTTTATATACACCATTTATATTTATACACTGTGGTGTCTTGTATTTGTATCATATTGTCGCAGATATCATCACATTTTTTGTGATATTCCTTTAATTTTCGCTTTATTTTTTGTTGATTTCTGCGAATGTTTTCGTATTGTTGCTAAATCTTTGTTATTGTTTACATTGTATTGTTTACATTGTTAATTTTTACATTGTGATTATGTTTACATAGTCATTGGTTACACTTATAGTAGTTAATTCACATTTGATAATGGATTATGCTGATGCACTACTACTACACTGATGATAAATAAATGATGAATAATATTACTTATGGTAATTAATTCAGATTTGATAATGGATTATGCTGATGCACTACTACTATACTGATGATAAATAAATGATGAATAGTATTGTGCACTATTGAATGGGAAGTGCACCTATGATCAAGAGTTGATTGATGATATTTCAAAAAGGTCTATACACAAGGTCTTTGATTTAAGACTTGTTTCCCACAGAGATTGGGATGATAATATGGTGTTGTGAGTAAACAAGTGCTGATTCAAGACTTGTTATTATTAAGTTTGAAATAAGGTAATTAATTATTTCAGGTTGTGGACTCAGATTTTAGACAACATGTCTACACTTGAATACTTTATTGAGCAGGGTAAATCGCTTGGGAAGGCTGGTGATAAGTTAGAAGAATTTGCAACTACTCAATATGATAAAGCATTAAAAATGGAAGCTGAACAAAAGAAACTGCAGATGCAGGTGGATGAAAAAAGATTCCAAATGGAAATGGAAAAACAAAAAAGAGAAGCAGAAGCAAAAGCTGAAGAGAAGAGACTACAGATTGAGTCTGAAAATAAGAGACTACAGATTGAGTCTGAAAATAAAAGACTTGAAAAAGAGGCTGAAAATAAAAGTCTTGAAAAAGAGGCTGAAAATAAAAGATTAGAAAAACAAGCTGAAGCTGAAGAAAGGAAGTTACAAAGAGAGGTTGATGAGAGAAAAGCAAAAATGGAGCATGAAGAAAAACTTTTAGCTTTGGAGTTAGAAAAGTTAAAGTTGATGAACATGGGTAATGCTAATGATCCAAATAAGGGGTCATCTTCTAATACGTCTAATGCTGTTGATTTCAAGCTTAATCTACAAGCATTCAATGCTTCCATTGACGATATAACGTTTTATCTAGATAGATTTGAACGTTCGTGTAAAATACATAACTTGGATAAATCACTGTACGTGTTTAATTTGTCCAAAATACTTAAAGGTGATGCTTTGACTATGTTGGGCATGGTAGATGAACCTGATAAGGACAATTATGAGATTGTGAGGGCTATCTTGTTAAAGAAATACCAACTTAACGAGGACGGCTATCGTCTTCAATTTAAAAATATGTTGCCTGAAACTGGAGTAGAATTCTCTGAATTCATATCAAAGATACGTATTACTTTTAGACGTTGGGTTGAATTGTCTAAGATAGAAAATACGTATGAAGCACTTATGGACTTACTGCTAAGAGACAAAATAATGTCTTCTGTCAATGAATCTTTTCTTGCTTTTCTTCATGAGCGTAAGCCTAAAAACATAAAAGAAATGGAAGAATACTGTTGCCAGTATATTACTGCGCATCCTCATGTAACCATTAGCAACTCTAAAGTAAAAGAAGGTCTGCCAGTTGCTTCGGCAGCACCCTATGGCCCAAATTTCATACGTAAATTTCAGGGTAGCCAACAAAACTTTAATAAGAGGAGTAACCGTAATTATGCTCAGATTCATAGCAATCAATTTCAAGGTGATTCTTCTTTGATGAATTGGAGACAAGCTGACAGTCCTCGTTACTACCAACCTAATAATTTTAGGCATTTCAGAAGAGGATATGGTAACAGAGGTTATTCCTCGAGAAGACCTCAAAACCAAACAAATAGATGTTCGCATCAATGTGGACATGATAATAATCATGGAAACTGTAGTTCAAAACAGGATAACAGTTATAATAGAGACACTAATAACTACAGAGATAATAACAACAGTGATAACTTCAGAGGTAATAGTAGTCGCGGTAGATCTCAATACAAAAAAAAGAGATATCAGCAGGCTAACTCTGTTCAACAAGAATCTCAGGGAGCTTGTAATCAGGTTTCTGATAATAAAAACTCTGACGCTGTCACTTGTTCTTCTTTTGACTTTGGGAGGGCAAACAAATGCCCCCAATGCAGTACTCTGTTCGAACCGACTACAATATCGACTTTGAGTTGTGGTCACCCTCTCCCCGCTCTTCCTGCTTCGGTTGCGCATGACGGGAGAGGTTCTCTAATCCTACATAAGGGTCTTGTTAATAATACTCCGGTCTCACTACTTTTCGATTCCGGATGCACCACTATTGGTGTTAGACAATCGCTTGTAGAACCATCCTGTGCTACAGGAAAGGTTATCAAATGTGTCACATTTGGCGGCACTCTAGAGAAATATCCTACTGCTGTAATTCACATTGCCACTCCTTTCTTTACGGGAGATGTGCATGCCTGTCTCTTACCTAATCCTATTGCGGACCTTATTATTGGTCGTATCCACGGAGTTAGGGAATGTACCCCACAGCAGATTGCTGCTTGGGAAGATGATAATATGCAAGCTACCAATGCAGTGGTTACAAGAGCACAAGCTCTACAAACACCACAAACTTCATTGAATAATGATAATGAAGTTCATAGCCAAGATAGTCACTTGGTTATTTCTCGTGACTCTTTCATAAAGTTGCAAGAAGAAGATTCTTCTCTAAAAAAAATTCTTCATTCTTACGAAGAAGGGTGATCCAAATAAGGATACACAAAAGAAATCCTGGATTGCAATGAGAAACGGCGTACTTGTACGTATGGTACAAGACTCGACAACGTCGGCACATTCACAGATTCTGGTTCCCAAGAGTATGAGAGTGCAAATATTGCAACATGCTCATGACTCGCAATGTGCCGGACATATGGGGTTTTCCCGTACAAAGTCGAGAGTCCTTGCGGCTTTCTTTTGGCCTTTTGTCAACAAGGACATTCGTACCTACTGCCGATCATGTCAGGTATGTCAGGAGGTCAAATCTAGAGGACCACGACATGCTGCGCCTATTTAGGCTGCTGACATCCCTATTCGGCCATTTCAGAAAATGGCCATAGATATTATTGGCCCTTTTAAGATAAAGTCGGCCAGAGGACATCAGTTTATCCTTACATGTGTCGATATGTGCACACGTTGGCCAGAGGCTATTCCTCTAAAGAGCATATCTACTACAGATATCGCAGATGCTCTTTGGCTGATATTTTCTCGCTTGGGGTTCCCCAGAGAAATACTATCAGACCATGGCACTCAACTCATATCTGATACTATGTCTCAAGTAATGTCTACCTTACACATTAAAAGATCTCTCAGTAGCATCTATCATCCTATGTCTAATGGGTTAGTTGAGCGTCTGAATATAACGCTCAAGACTTTACTTGGTAAGATAACTGAAGATCATCCTCAAGATTGGGACAGGGTTTTACCCGCGGCTCTCTTTGCCTATAGAGAGGTCCCAAACGAACACACAGGATTTTCTCCCTTTGAACTTGTCTTTGGCGCGCGTCCGCGCGGCCCTATGTCTTTGTTAACACGATCTCATCACTGCCGATGATATTAGTGATGACACTCAATCCTCATATGAGTATGTCATTGCTCTTAGGCAAAAGATCATTGGGGCATGCAAACTAGCAACTGCTTCATCAGAAATTGCTAAAGAAAAAGCAAGACAGTTTGCTAACAAGAACAGTTGTCTACGACAACTTTGTCCAGGTGACAAAGCATTCGTCCTACTCCCCAGTAGGGAAAATAGACTTCTGATTGCATGGAAAGGTCCATATGCAATAGTCTCGCGAATTTCCGATGTTGACTATGTGGTCGATATAGATGGAAAGCATAAAACTTTCCATATCAACATGCTGACGGAATTTCATGAGCGTCCAGACTATTTGCTGCCTATTTTCCAGGCAACGGACGAATCCTCTGTATCCCATGGTCAATACTCATCCCTGTCTGTCATACAGGATGAGGAATCTGTTTTTTCTGATGTCAATCTTCCTCTTCCAGTGGTTCCACTACATTCCATGGAATCTTGGAAAAACGTTTCCATCTCTCCTAATCTTTCTGTTGATGAACATCGTCAAGTCTCGTCGATGTTACAGACATTTAAGGATGTTCTAACCGACATCCCTGGTCACACGCATGTCATAGAACATGACATAATTCTTACCGACAATAATCTTATTAGGGTTAGACCATATCCTATCCCTATACACTTTCAGTCACAAGTGGAAAAGGAATTGGATGAAATGATTCAATTAAACATAATTGAACCATCGACTTCTCCATATTCTTCTTCCATGGTTATTGTCCGGAAGAAAGATAAGAACATACGAATTTGCGTTGATTATCGCAAATTAAATCAAGTCACAAAGTTCGATGCTGAACCTATGCCTTTACTAGAAGATCTACTTATTAGACTTTCTAATTCTAGATTCTTCACTAAACTTGACTTTTCGAAAGGTTATTGGCAGGTGCCTTTAGCAGATCATGCCAAACCTCTTACTGCTTTCTCAACACCTAGGGGTCTATTTCAATGGAATGTTATGCCTTTCGGTCTTATGAACGCCCCTGCTACTTTCGTTCGCATGATGCGTCGAATTCTTTCTCATCGTTCAGATGTCATCGCATACTTAGATGATATCTGTCTCTTCAGTGATTCCTGGGAAGATCACTATTGGGTTTATATGACCTACTGTCCACTCTACGTGAGTATAATCTGACAGCAAAACCTTCTAAAGCTTATATTGGTTTTGGTGAAATTTCTTTCCTGGGTCATCGTGTTGGTCATGGTCTCTTGAAGACAGAAGACCACAATACTTCGAAAATATTAAACATCTCTGTACCTAAGACGAAGAAACAAGTCCGTAGTCTCTTGGGTTTAATTCAATTTTATGGGAGATTCATCCCGAATCTATCTTCGATCATGGCACCTCTCTCAACGTTGTTGAAGAAAGGATCGCCTAATCTGGTTCGTTGGTCTCAGGAATGTCATTCTTCCTTAGACCAAATTAAGAATATATTTTCATCTCCTCCCATTCTAAGATTACCTACTCTTGATAGGACTTTTGTTCTTCGAAGTGATGCTTCATCCACTGGGATCGGAGCAGCACTTATGCAGGAATATTCAAAAATTCTGCATCCTGTTATGTACATTTCTAGAAAACTAAATGCGGCAGAGAGGAACTACTTGGTTTTAGACCGTGAATTGTTGGCTATGGTTTGGGCAATTCTCAAACTACAAAGATTCCTCCTGGGCGCACATTTCATTCTAGAAACTGATCAAAAAGCTCTTACAGCTATTCAGACTAAGAACTTGAAGAGTTCGAGATCAACTCGATATGCTATTGCTCTTCAACCTTTTCACTTCACGGTACGAGCTATCCGTGGTTCGGATAATGTGATGGCTGACATTCTGTCTAGATGCCCACATGATTCCAACTAATACTTCTGTCCTATATTCCTATATATATATTACAGAGTAATAACACATCTATATTGCTACAATACATTAGCACATCTGTCCTCACTTTATGTGAACACATAATATTGTGCTTTGTTTTCATCTTTTTCTGTTACCTTCTTTTATAACAAAGGAAGGCTGAGTAGTTAATATAAGGGCCGAAAGTTCACTCGGCCACAATTGTTAATAATAATGTATTGTATAGTATGAAACATAATGGCTATTAAATAGAATTATATTGGTTGTTTTTTTCTCAGCATGTCATTGATGATCTGAGAAGCTACCTTTCTGTTGTCAAACATGGAGAGTTCCACATTGTGTATTTACCCTTGGAACTACAGAAGATGTGTCCTGGATCGTCATTTATGTTTAATTTCATTATGTAATGATATTATTAAACGTTTAGATAATATACTATTTAATATTCACTATCAGATGTGTACATCCATTTTAAAGCGGTGTTAGTATATGACACCGCTATTTGATAACGATTGTATTACACGTGCATATGTATATTGTACTTACATGCTAACGTAGTGTGTGTTGGTGGCACCTCCCCGATAGGTATATTTTTTCTGTTGAGATATATTCTCACCAGACACTATATGTGTCAATTTAGCCTCATATTAGGCAATTTAATCCATTATCCGCGCATAATTCGTGCGTTGTTAGGCCGCTTTTGGCTTTACTCTTGGATATTTAAAAAAAAAATGTTGCACATTTTTTTTATCGGGAGGTTGCGGTAATGTTGCGACGATTGTTGCAACGTTTTTTCGACTATGTATTTATTTTCTAATGCATGGGAAATAACTCATGTATTGTAGTCACTTTTTTATTTCTACTAGTTGTCTAATCGTGTGACGATAGTTGCCGATAGTTTGTGCGAACGATTTTGAGTCATGTCCATATACGGAGCGCTCAGGTCGTCAGTTCTTAGAAACAGTTGGCAATCGCAATGTTTCAAGATTCATTTCCTTATTAGGTTCGAATCTGTACGATTGTTCTCCAGAATATTCTTTGGTTCGTAAGTTGGCTGAACACCGTTCGAGTCGTGCTTGTCTGCGCATGTCTGGTCTTGATCGTTTTTGCACGGGTTCCGCCCCAACATTGAGAGACTGGGCAGAATTGCTGGTGAAGCGAGACGTAGCTTTGTGCTGGCGTCTTCGCTTATATTATTCAGGAAAGAGTCCTCATCATTGTTGTTCCTTTTTTGAGATGATATATCTCTATGCTATTCAAAGTGCCGGGAGGCCTATGTGATCTATGTGATTTAATTCCTGATGAACAGGTAATTGAATTTTTCTGAGTAACTTTATCGCCATCTTGTGATGTTGACATTTTTGCCTAGCCTGCCTTAATGAAGAGTCTATGATATGACAAGTTTGCTCAGCTCACAATCCACTTATATTGTCCCGCATCGATTGATGCCTGTCCTAAGGACCATTTGCTTCCTGAAGTTTATTGATGGATCTAGGTTTGATACCTTTGTTGTTTAAGGAACATAGAGGACGATAATATGACGCCGAGAAGACATGCCTGTCTTGTTGAGGTCGAATATAGGAGACTAGATTTAATCTCCCATTTGATATCTACTAGCTATGATGGAAAGGGAAAGCTTACCACCTGACTACATGCACAGCTGTTTATGATATCCTAAGAAGGCATATAATGTACCATTATTATTGATGCTGTCTGCTGTTCCTGCTGTATTGACTACGTCGATGATGTAATGGCTATTGTTCTATACCAGTGATGTTACTGCATAATTATCTTCATGTATCTCGTCGTTGTGGCGTATATTATATGTTACCAACAACATCACTTGCTGTTCAACGATTTATTGACTTTATACGTTATGAATTGATGTGACGTCCCTATCTGATACTTGACTTCATAAACACGTCACACATAAACCAGACCACGACACCATAAGATCTCGCCTCATCCTCCTTGGTGTCCGAGGGCGATAACCCTCCATGTTGAGTGGTGCTACTACCAAGACACATCAACACTTTATAGCTCCACATCAACATATCCAGTAGAGTACTGTTACACACCTCTAAATAGACACTCTACATATACAGTACTTTGCAAAAAAAAATGGCAGTCATATTGCTCAGCTAAATATGCTGAAATCTAATTAAATATGCATGTTCTGCCCCAAATTTGCACTCCACTTAAGTGAGCAAACACTACCAAAAGTAAAAAAAAATTAGCGAAGAGTAAAGTCCCTTGATAATAGAGCAGACGACAATTTCTAATGCTAGTGGCAGAAAATGGATACACAGTCAAAGTGTATGTTAATTTCACAGCTTTGGTATGATGGAAATCAAACATGTTCCAACATTTCTAAAACCTTGAACATTCCTGAGCGGACTGTCTACAGAGTTGTGAGTAAATTAAAAGCAGGTAATGGAATCGAGCGAAAAGAAGGTAGTGGGGGACCGAGAATTTTGGACACAAAGGACCATCGGCGTCTCGCCCAAATCGTTTGGGCTGGGCCAATGAAGAGTGTAGAAAACATGCGGCAGCGCATGATCGAGTTGGGAAGCCCAGAGGTATCTAATGCTTCTGTCAACCGGGAGCTACACAGGATGAATTACACAAAAAAGCCTGTAATTTCGTCACCATTGCTCACAGAGACTCACAAACAGATGCGCTTGAACTGGTGCCACGAGCACCAAAATTTGTCATGGGACAATGTGATGTTTTCAGATGAATGTTCTGTTTGGTCTTATCCTGCCCAAATAAATATTTGGACGAAAGACTCTTTAACGCCTGTGTACCAGCGACCGAAACATACCCAGAAATTCCATCTTTGGGGAGGGGTGTCAGCAAGAGGTGCCACCCCACTGTGTGTTTTCACAGGAATTCTCACGAAAGAATGGTACATCGACATACTAGAGGGACACCTTCTGCCATTTATGCAGGTCATGTACCCCGATGGGTGCACATATCAACATGACAATGACCCAAAGCATACAGCTCATACCACCAAAGCATGGCTGTAAGAGAAGAATGTGATAGTGCTGAAGTGGCTCAGCAACAGTCCCGACCTAAACCCAATTGAAAACGTTTGGGCACTACTCAAGAATCATTTAAAAAAGAGTGGACTCAGAGACGTTGAACAATTGAAGAAGGTAGCTGAAAAATAATGGGACAGTCTGACTCACAATTACCTACAAACACTTGTGGGAAGTATGCCTCGCCGCATCCAGGCTTGCCTTGCTGGAGAAGGCAACATTATATTGTACTGAAACCACTGTTAATAGATAGGGGAGATACCAATCTTCCTCTGGACATACAGTTTTTATTATTATTTGCTTCTATGAGTGTGCTGCGTTGCGAAAATATGACTGCCATTTTTTTTGCAAAGTACTGTATCTGGTGGATTCAGCACTCTACAAAGTGGTCTGACTGTGTGTGCTTGAGGGTAGTCTTTGTCACGAGTACATTATAAGTACATTTGTACTGTTTCTGTGTCCTATGTTGTTTTCATTTAGCGAATGGGGTTATTTGTTGTTGACAGGGTTTCTACGTGTCCATGTGTGTAACATTCAACTATTAACCAGACCATAAGGACTTTTATATTTGGACATGCGACCTAATGTGACTGTGAGGTATAATGGAAATATAGCCTCCTGTATCCTACAGCCTTTCGTGACCTCGGCGTAGTTTTAAGATTTGCTAACTAAGTCACTGATACAGAGTAAATATTATCAAAGGGAAGTGATCTTGAAAATGTTAAGCAAATAGATTCGATTACGGGTTACGTTGCTTGGTTAAGCTGATGTTATGTTAAAATAGTATTAGGGGAATTCCCTCGTGTGATCGAGAAGTTTCCAAGTGGCGAACACTGGTCAGTTCAAATCGCGGAGATGGTTTTTTCTCTGAACTGTCTTGAGCTGTGAGTAAGCTCGTGTGACTAGCCCATGCAGTTATCGAGACTGAGTTGTGTTTTTTAAACAACCGAGTCTCGTGTCTTTTTTGGCGGGTCTAGTGTGTGAACTAAGGGCAGTCTGTTTTTGGGTACCGACGGGAGAGGTCGGTCCTACAGTGTGTGTTTCGAGTATGCCTGCGCAGTGCAAAAGTTATAAAGGCCATTTTTTGTGTAGGCCTATAATTTCTGAGTTTATTGGAGAATTGTGTTTGTGAGTATTTTTGAAGAGGTAAGGATCCAAGACTTATGTTTGACTATATCAATGTCAAGATGAGTGAAGGCGAGATTACTGCAAACTGCCAGGGAGTGCAGTCTTGCGAGAAATTGCCGCGAGAATTCACTATTGATGTTAGAAGCATCGTTTGAGGCCGTTTATTATTGTCAGCACGGCGAGGATAACCGTTTGCTGGGAAAAGGATCCATATCTAAATTAAAGCGCCAATGTTGAGAGCGTCTTTGATGAAGCATATTTGAGGAGGCAATTGTTATTATTGAGAGGATCCATATCTAAATTAAAGCGCCATGTTGAGAGCGTCTTTGATGAAGCATATTTGAGGAGGCAATTGTTATTATTGAGAGGATCCATATCTAAATTAAAGCGCCAATGTTGAGAGCGTCTTTGATGAAGCATATTTGAGGAGGAAATTATTTATTACATTAGCACAGTGATGCCGACCGTTGCTGAGAGGATCTAGTGTTGATGTTGTAGAGCGCTAATGATTATGAGAAGTGGAGATGTGACTATAGTACTTTCTTGTTGTGAGTTATGTTTGACTGTATATTTCATGAACGTATTGTGACAAAAAATTATGTGATATGTCACCTGCAGTTCCACGACTTGTACGTGCGTATCTGTGACGTGTGAATGCACCCACGCACACTCACTACAACATTTAACACGGTAGGAGAACAGTAGGCGTGACGGTAGTCACGCATGACCATAAATAGCCTGGGTTGTGGAAATCTAGGTCAATAAACAGATTGAATTCACTAACAGTATCTCGTGTGTAGCAGTGGTATGTTAGTAGCACAGAATTTGATATTTTGACATTCGCGTGATATAAGAATTATGTTCTGCTCTGTGAGGGCGTATGAACAGAGTAACCATTAAAGAAACAATCATCACCATTTATTCAATCTCTAAGACCAGTCATCAGATAATAATAACATATTAAAACCCACCTTTTCAAGATCTCTACAGTCTGGTGGCCAGTATGGGGAAGTTGCATTTCTCTGCCTGTCTGACTCACCTTTTAATCCACGCCTCTTTGTACTTGACCATAACAAACGAGCTTGTTTACCAACTTTTGCAACCTGTCATTCATAGCAGGGGGCGAACCACGTTCGTTTACGCAAGTTTCTCACGTGAGCTGATCTGTCAATATTATGATAACGAACAGATCGCACGTCGAAAACACGTGGAAGAGTAACAGCCTTTGAAGATTCTCTATAAGGGGAGCTAATCCTTTTATGTTCGTGCATACAGGGAAAAGATAACTCTTTGATCTCGAGAAACAGGGAAAATCTCGGAAGGAAGCCGCTACACGGGTTAAGCTTCTGTTGTCGGTTAGCAGCGGCCGACAGAAGCCACCGTTAACATTTTATCTGGGAAACGTAGTTTCAGATTTCTCTGCTAGGATAACAGAGTGTGAAAATTCACATCTTCTAGAGATCATAACAACATGATCGTATATAAACTGCGTCTTTCTCAAATCAGTTATCAGTGTAGCTCAGAATTTTTCGGAGAGTCTAAACACGTTACCAAGAACCATTGGGAATAATTGTGTTAATAGTTCTTGGTGTTTTCTTTCTGGATTTCTGGTAATATAAATGTGTGCTTAAGCGGTTTAATGTGTAAAGTTTACAACTATAATTCACGGTGATTTTCTATTGTTAAAACTAGCGAATTAAATAACGCGTAGCTATTTTTATTCCAGAGGTTTCAGTTGTAATGTTAATTTTATCACCCTCTATTACATAGAAAGAGACGGTTTAGTTGACTAATTAATACACTAGGCGCGACTGATAATTGACGGAATACAATTCACTTTTATTTCATTGTGTGTAATTTAGTAAGTGACTGTGTTTGACTATCATGCGACTAAACAAACAGACGCCGACAATCTAATAGTTATTAATGATAGGCGATATTTGATGAGTGCGCGTAGGGATAATTAAATCATAATTGACATTATCCGCTGATCGTTGACCGGAGCAGGAGGGGGATAAGGCTGCATGCCTCAACCAAACTAGCACCCGCTAAGCGACGCGCAATAGGACAGGCTAGACACAACGGGCACCTTTTAACTTCAATCAGGACTGACAGAGAGGATGAGAGATCGTCTCGTCCCATTCCGTGTATATATATATATATATATATATATATATATATATATATATATAATATATATATATATATATATTATATATATATTAGATAAAAAAAAAAAAATTATATATATATATATATATATATATATATATATATATATATATATATATATATATATATATATATATTAGTAACTGTGATGATATACATGGCGTATTTATATAAAAGTAGAAATTACCAAATAATATGGAAAATATATGGAATTCTATTATTACTGGGAATGGGGCCATAAAACCTAATTAGTTTGATAGAATATGATCTCCTGATTAATAATATGTTACATTTCTCAAAATCGCCCCCTTAATACTAAAGATATTGACAAAATACTATATAAGTTCGTACAGACAGTCGGACAGACCCTCGTTTTTGCAATCACTATCGGTGACACATTTTTGCACGCGTTGTTAAAAAGAAGCAGAAGAGGGAGAGGTCAAAGTCCAAATAGGGAACTCTTTAGGAATGAGAGGCAAATGTATTAGGCCAAAAAGCAGGTCTTTTTTCAACTAACGCCAAGATCGGGACGGACCGACAGACAGAGGTAACCCGAAATTGGGCTGTAATTTTGGCTTTCTTTTCAAAGTTAAGTTAGAATTGGGAATCGTTCAATCTCATTGGCCAACATATTTAATATTACAGAAAACTTAGAAGGCTCGTCGCCATTTGCAGAAATACTGTCCCTCAGCCAGGACGATGTACTGAAGTATGAATTTTAACATAAACTAAAGTAAATACTTAAACAAATTCAGAGTCAAGCCAGCAGCAAAGCTGAATCTGTGCCATGGTCATCGTTCCTGTGTTTATTCATTGAATTCGTGGTAAGGCAGAAATTATTAATATTTTATTTAAAAATGTGAGTGAGAAATACTGCCATACGACAGTAAGTACACAGGTCCCTAGCTGACTTCTGCAGGGCCTAGAGGTTGGTTTATCTTATAACAAATTACCAGAGATGTAGAATACACATGTTTTCTTAGTTGGTCAGGTGGAAACATATCACCCACCTTATTATATGGAAAAAAGAGATTAATGATAATATGGCAGATACAGTGCAGCCATTAGATGAGAGGAATGTGAAAAAAACTGGTACACCTTGTTATGTGGATAAGTTGGGTTGGTCAGATAGATCTGACCCAGGTCTTTTATTTTGCATGTATTATAATTTGTGGAAATAGTATATTAAACATGATGTAAACAAGGAAACATAATTTCATGTTACAGGGTTTTTTTTGTCTGGCACTAGTCCAGTGCCAGATTTCTGAGTGGTGAATTTGAGAAGACTTTGTATTCCAGTAGTGATAGGTGTACACGCTGTCTACGCTATTACTTTTGGACAAGTACAACAGTGGCCGTTGGCCAGAGTGACAACTGACAGCTACTTCATGTGCTAGATAAGTATATCATCTGGCACATGACCGTTCATCAACGAAAATTAGTATTTCCTAACTGAAAGAAATAAAACTATTTCCACCCATTAAATTAAAATTAAAAGTTATGAAATAAAGACATAAGAGTGATTACAGAATCCCGACCCGTCATCCAGTGCTAGTTTAACAGTAGTATTAGAAATATTTTAACACCATTATTAGATTTTAGAATATGTGTTTGGACAGTTTGTCCCTTTTGTGAAATTGCCTTGCATAGATGTATATAAATTGATTCCATTTAAGTTGAAAGTCCTGACCAGAAGAATACTAGGTTCAGGACAAAATAAAATTGTAAAAAATAGTTTAATACCAAAATTTCAAACACGGTGTTAGCTCATTTGATCATAGACATTAATATTTGTTTATGTGTGTGTATTTTAGTATTAAATTACCATCACACCACATGTTCATAACCCTAGACACTATACGTAGTCATCATACATACTAGTCAGGAATAAGTCTGAATGAGATCATAAGGTGGTAGCAGAAAGGTTCTCTGAGAACTCACCCGAATAATTGTTATACTCAGGGGCCTTCACAGCTGACCTCATTCAGTACAATATAAATACATAACAACAACATTTCATAACATTTTAATCCGCCACATATATTGGGTAGCTCGCTCCGGGATTTAAATTTATCACTTATATGGGGTCTCCAGTCCCGGGATTTAAACCTATCATTTTGTATAGAATTCAAATATTGTATCAATAGTGTCCCTAAAGATATTCAATAATAAAAATATTTTAGGGTGGAGATTTATAGTTGATGAATTGTAACGGCCAGTAGTTAATTAAGTAATTAGAGTTGGTACTTTGTTAATTAGAGTTTTTAATTTGTCTTAGAACATTTTAAAACTGATCAGATGGCAGACTTGGCAAAATTCAGATCTGCTGCTGTGTTGGCTGCAAAAGAGATGGGTATGGATGGGCCAGATTTGGTTCAGTTTGTAACCTCAGAGGTTGATAAATTCATTGAACGTGATAGGGAAGATAGGAAGTTAGAAGCAGAACGAAAATTAGAGGCTGATAAAGAAATTAAAAGGTTGCAGATTGAGGCTGACATAGAGGCTATGGCATTGGAGGCGGATAGGGAAGCTGAAATAAGGCGGCTCCAATTTGAAGAGAAGAAATTGAAGGCTGAAGAGAAAAAGGCAGAAAGGGAAGCAGAAGATAGGGGATTACAGAGAGAGCACGAATTACGATTAAGGGAGTTGGAATTACAAGTCCATGCTCCCGAAAATGGTGCTAGCCCCTCTACCTCTGATGCCACTGCTAGTCAGGGAGCTTCAACCTCAGCCATGGGATTCCATTTAGATCATTTTGTTGAGAGGGGTGATGACATTGAATCATTTTTAAGCAGATTTGAGGTTTTAGCCACCACTTATGGGTTAGAAAAGAAAAGGTGGAGCTTAAAGTTATCCCAGGGTCTTAGGGGAACATCTTATGAAGTGTTTGCTAAGATGAGTAAAGACGACCAAGACAATTATGACATGCTAAAGCAGGCTTTGTTGTTAAGATATGAGAAGAATGGAGAATTTTATCGTAAGAAGTTTAGAAATGCCAAGCTTTTGTCTGGGAAGACATACCACCAATTCTCTGCCAGACTGGAAACCTATTTGGAGAAATGGACTGCTCTGGAGAAGACCCAAGATCTTATGGAGATGATCATGATAGAGCAATTAAGAGAGTCCATGGCTCCAGACCTGAGAAAGTTTCTCATGGAACAAGGTGCAGAGAGGTTGGTGAGGTACTTAATGTCGCTGAGAGGTATCAGGCGGCCCAGGCATAGGTAAACATGAAAAAGAAACATGTAGAGAATTACAAGGCCCCACTAAATTCTAATAAATTTGATAACAAAGAACAAGGTAACAAAGGTAAGCCCAACTTTGATAGGCCACGAAATGATTATCGAGATAGAAACCTACAGTTCAGTGACCAAAAATATAATGAAAGAAAACCTTTTAACCAAGGAAAGAAGTGGTGTCAATGGTGTAAGAGGGACAATCATAACACCGAAATTTGTAAAAGGAAACCTTCTAACTTTGCTGCAATGAAAACGAGGAACCAGAGATTAAAGGTTAAACCTACTGGACAGCAGGAACCTTATCACCCCCCCCCCCCAGTGTGTGAGGACGTTGTATGCAACGGGGTCACCGTGAGGTGCCTTTATGATACAGGTCTAGATTTTGGTTCTGTCGTGAGTTCTAGCCTAGTGAACCCAGGTCAGTATACCACAGAAACAGTGGAGATACAAGGGGCGACTAAGGACATACCACTCATGACACTTCCCATCGCAAGGATAACTGTGAAAACTCGCTATGTGGAAGGAGAAATCAGAGTAGCAGTGATAGATGAACCAATCTACCCTCTGATATTGGGGTGTAGATATGTCTTCTTGGAGAATCCAAAGAGACCTGTGATTATGGCAACAGTGCAGACCAGGTCACAGTCAAAGAAGGAAGAAGGTGATCCTATAAATACTCATCCAGAGGAGATGAGGAAGGTGCAGGCTGAGGATAGGTCACTCAAGCCATGTTTTAAAAAAATTGCCCAAATGTCACACACCTCCAAGCAAGGGAGATTACTATATGAAGAATAAATTGTTATATAGGAAGGCTGGAACTGGAGCAAATGGTCACGGACAGCTGGTTCTTCCCACTTCATATAGGAAGAAAGTGATGGAACTAGGGCATGCGATTCCCTTCAGTGGTCATATGGGGATCAGCGCCACAGGACAGCGTATAGCTTGTCATTATTTCTGGCCAGGCATAACGGAAGATATATAAAGATATGTAAAATCATGTCCAGAATGTCAACGGGTAGCTCCAAAGCATTGGACTGCTCCTGCAACTCTAGGGGAAATGCCCACAGTGGGAACACCTTTTGAGAGGGTTGCAGTGGATATTGTGGGACCTCTCACTTGTACCAAGAGGAGGAACAGTTACATCCTTACTCTTGTGGACACTTGTTCTATGTGGGGAGAGGCGGTAGCCCTGTCGTCAATCGATTCAAAGCATGTCGCAGAGGCATTACTTACAATATTCACACGAATAGGATTCCCACATCAAATCTTGACTGATAACGGCTCACAGTTCAAGGGGAAACTAACGGAAGAAGTTTTCAGGATCTTCCAGGCCAAGCACTTTCATTGTAGTCCGTATCACCCCCAAGGGAACGGCCAGGTGGAGAGGATCAATGGGACCCTCATCTCTATCCTGAGAAAGCTGGCCCATGAAAAACCTGATACGTGGGACCAATTTTTGCCCGCTGCGTTGTTTGCGTATCGGGAAGTTCCACATAATTCAACCGGAATGGCACCGACAACCTTGTTATTCGGGAGGCCAATCAAAGGTCCATTGGAAGCCTTGTTAAGGACGTGGACAGATGAGAAGGCAGAAGAGACTGTTACCTCATCATATCAATATGTCAACGAGCTGACCACTCGTCTTAAAACTGGGTGGAAACTGGCTAATGATAATCTCAGACAAGCCAGGAAAAAACATGCTGCATATTTTAATAAAAAAGCGAAGGATAGAGAACTAGCTGTGGGAGAGAAGGGGCTTCTTCTATTACCCGGCAGCAGTAACCAGTTGCGAAGAGGATGGCAAGGTCCATATACAGTTCTAGAGAAGGTGTCTAGAACAAATTATAAAATTGACAAGAAGGGGAAAGAAAAAAATATCATGTGAACCTTCTAAAGAAGTATCTGGACAGACAAATCCAGGTAGGAACACCTTTACTGACCTTAGCTATCGCAACGGAGATGAAAAAAAAACCACTCACCTCACACGAGTACCCCCTAAAACCATGTGAAACACCGGCACAGGTGAAAGTCATTAAGCACATGACTAAAAACCAGAGGGAGCGGGTTAAACAGGTTCTTCTTGAACATACAGACGTGTTAACGGATAAGCCGGGGCACACCAATTTGTTGGAATACGATATGAAGTTAACTCTTTAAGCCCCAAGAGCCAGTATACTGTACTTCCCGCTAGACCCATTTGGCCCAAGAGCCAGTATACTGGCTTTCGTATCTCTTGATTCTTTCTAGGGCTGTTTTCTAATTTTGACAACTCAAAAACGCTATCTTCTTAAAGTATAGCCATCCATTATGGACTTTTGTTATTTATGAATATGAACATTTTAAAATAATTATTTCCAAACAAAAACAATAAAAACATACTGGTATGGCCATTTTTGTTTGGGCCAAACCCACCTTTTTGCTTGGGGCTGAAAGAGTTAATGGACCCAACACCCATCTGTATGAGAGCCTATTCTATTCCGTTAGCTAAGGAAAAAGCTTTGAAAGAGGAGATAGAGTATTTATTGAAAGAAGGGATTATTTCTCACAGTGAATCTCCTTATAGCTCTAGTGTGGTTTTGCTGAGAAAACCCTCTGGGGAACATCGTCTGTGCATAGATTACAGGAAACTGAATGCTGTCATAGAAAATCAGATGGATCCATTACCTGACACTACTCAACTATTTGCCAGACTGAACAAGGCTACATATTTTTCTAAGGTGGATCTTAGCAAAGGCTATTATCAAATTCCAGTAAAGCCTGAGGTTCGACCTTATTTAGCCTTTAGCACATAGGAAGGACATTATGAGTTCAACATGTTGCCGTTTGGGTTGAAAAATGCTCCGAGTGTGTTTTCAAGGATGATGCGAAAATTGTTGGATCCACTGAATAATCCATGCATCACTAATTTTATGGATGATATCCTCATCGCTAGTGAAACGTTTGAGGAACACGTTTACTCTTTGACTATGTTGTTTGATAGACTCAGAGAGGCTAACTTGACTGCTAGACCAACAAAATGTTGTATTGGATGTAAAGAGTTGGAATTCTTGGGACATTCCGTATATCAGGGTAGCATGATCCCTGACCCCAATAACCTTGATAAATTGCAAAGGGCACCGAGACCACAGACAAAGAAAGATGTGAGATCTTTTGTGTCGTTGTGTGGATTTTATCAAAAGTACATTTAAAATTGTAACTCTATATGTGCTCCTTTGACTTATTTAACCCGTAAGGGACATCCTGATAAAATTGTTTGGTCCGCACAGTGTGAAGTGGCTTACCAGGAGTTAAAGGAAAAACTCACTAGCAAGCCTATTTTAAAATTGCCTGATTTGACTCGGGAATTCGTGGTAAGAACGGACGCAAGCAATGTGGGCCTGGGGGCCACTTTGTTACAAAGGTCCGCTTCACCAAATGGGGAACTGAACCCAGTCGCTTATGCTAGCCGCAAGTTGAACAAAGCGGAACAAAACTACTCAACAAGCGAAAAAGAATGTCTAGCTCTAATCTGGGCTATACAAAAGTTCCAGATCTATCTCTATGGTAGGACATTCGTGGTCCAAACGGATCATCAACCCCTCATATTCTTATCACAGGCCAAGCATGAAAATGCTCGTTTATTAAGGTGGTCGTTGCTCATACAGCCTTATTCAATCACTATTGAATATATTCCCGGGTCAGAATGTGGGTGCCGACTTTTTGAGTAGACATCCTGTTGACGAAAATCAGAGTATTCACAGGCCTATTGAGAAAATGTGATCTGTGTGTATCACTGATTATGAACTTCCATCAGTGCATGTTCTTAAGTGGCGAGATGTGTGATGATATACATTGATACACCGATCCCATTTGTAGTATTTGTATAGTTAAAATAATGTAGAAATAAAAATTAGTGGAGTTGTGAGGTTTCGTCTTCGCCCCGCCTGCAAACGCATCGGGTATTGTTAGACAGTAACGAAGAATAAATAATACTATCTTTCCCTAACGTCCTTGAAACTTTTTAGAGCATGGGACACGATCAATCCGGTTTTCATCTGGAGGGAGGGAGAGAGGAGCGACAGAAAAGTGATACTTTTAACACGTGTTGGTTGAAACAACACAAATTTGTAAGCAAACGCGAGTAGTATTGTTAGGCAGGTTTGAATAAAAAGGCGGAAACGCCCCATGCATGCCGCTTAATATAATCACATCGTGGGAAATGTATAAACACACAGACAGCGCATGGCCTGCCAAAGAGTACAGTTTATGACGTAACGGACTACTGGTTTCGGTTTGAACAACGGGGGAAAGGGGACAAAATGGCGTATTTATATAAAAGTAGAAATTACCAAATAATATGGAAAATATATGGAATTCATTATTACTGGGAATGGGGCCATAAAACCTAATTAGTTTGATAGTTTGATAGAATTTCTCAAAATCGCCCCCTTAATACTAAAGATATTGACAAAATACTATATAGGTTCGTACAGACAGTCGGACAGACCCTCGTTTTTGCATTCACTATCGGTGACACATTTTTGCACGCGTTGTTAAAAAGAAGCAGAAGAGGGAGAGGTCAAAGTCCAAATAGGGAACTCTTTAGGAATGAGAGGCAAATGTATTAGGCCAAATAGCAAGTCTATTTTCAACTAACGCCAAGATCGGGACGGACCGACAGACAGAGGTAACCCGAAATTGGGCTGTAATTTTGGCTTTCTTTTCAAATTTAAGTCAGAATTGGGAATCGTTCAATCTCATTGGCCAACACATTTAATATTACTGAAAATTTAGAAGGCTCGTTGCCATTTGCAGAAATACTGTCCCTCAGCCAGGACGATGTACTGAAGTATGAATTTTAACTAAGACTAAAGTAAATACTTAAACAAATTCAGAGTCAAGCCAGCAGCAAAGCTGAATCTGTGCCATGGTCATCGTTCCTGTGTTTATTCATTGAATTCGTGGTAAGGCAGAAATTATTAATATTTTATTTAAAAATGTGAGTGAGGGATACTGCCATACGACAGTAAGTACACAGGTCCCTAGCTGACTTCTGCAGGGCCTAGAGGTTGGTTTATCTTATAACAAATTACCAGAGATGTAGAATACACATGTTTTCTTAGTTGGTCAGGTGGAAACATATCACCCACCTTATTATATGGAAAAAAGAGATTAATGATAATATGGCAGATACAGTGCAGCCATTAGATGAGAGGAATGTGAAAAAAACTGGTACACCTTGTTATGTGGATGAGTTGGGTTGGTCAGATAGATCTGACCCAGGTCTTTTATTTTGCATGTATTATAATTTGTGGAAATAGTAGATTAAACATGATGTAAACAAGGAAACATAATTTCATTTTACAGGGTTTTTTTGTCTGGCACTAGTCCAGTGCCAGATTTCTGAGTGGTGAATTTAAGAAGACTGTGTATTCCAGTAGTGATAGGTGTACACGATGTCTACCCTATTACTTTTGGACAAATACAACAGTGGCCGTTGGCCGGAGTGACAACCGACAGCTACTTCATGTGCTAGATAAGTATATCATCTGGCACGTGACCGTTCATCAACGAAAATTAGTGTTTCTTAACTGAAAGAAATAAAACTATTTCCACCCAATAAATTAAAATTAAAGGTTGTGAAATAAAGACATGGGAGTGATTACAGAATCCCGACCAGTCATCCAGTGCTAGTTTAACAGTAGTATTAGAAATATTTTAACACCATTATTAGATTTTAGAATATGTGTTTGGACAGTTTGTCCCTTTTGTGAAATTGCCTTGCATAGATGTATATAAATTGATTCCATTTAAGTTGAAAGTCCTGACCAGAAGAATACTAGGTTCAGGACAAAATAAAATTGTAAAAAATAGTTTAATACCAAAATTTCAAACTCGGTGTTAGTTCATTTGATCATAGACATTAATATTTATTTATGTGTGTATGTTGTAGTATTAAATTACCATCACACCACAGGTTCATAACCCTAGACACTATACGTAGTCATCATACATACTAGTCAGGAATAAGTCTGAATGAGATCATAAGGTGGTAGCAGAAAGGTTCTCTGAGAACTCACCCGAATAATTGTTATACTCAGGGGCCTTCACAGCTGACCTCATTCAGTACAATATAAATACATAACAACAACATTTCATAACATCTAAATCCACCACAGTAACCTTATTTTTTCATAATGTTGTTCTTTCCTTAGGCATGACTTGATCAAACGGCGAGCAGCGGTTTTTTATGTGGCTTATTGTGGCATATATTTTGGTCCATTGTTGTCTATGTTGGTTTTTTCGCCATTTACTGATCGGTTTAAAGTAGTCTTCTTTTGGCTTACTCGTCTCCCAGTTTAGTTGTGAACAGGACGGGCCACAGAGACTAACTGACATTTTAAAGAGTAAAGAAACTGGACTATAATCACCAGAAAATATCTATTCAATTTTATCAGCCCATTGTGGAGTAAAACCAATAACTGTTCTCCCGACTTCTGATAGTCGTATCCAAGTGGGTTTGTATCCAGAAGAGTTACGCTATTTCAGAATGGGCACTCACCAGAGCCAGCCGATAGGATTTACCATCATCATCAAGTAACAATAATTAACAGTGTGTTAGCAATCAGAGGTTTTCCTACTGTTTACTCTGAACACCAGATCTCAGAGAGTCTCGGCATTAACTATCCAAGGTGACTCGGTTATCCAGGAAAATCAACCACCAAATTCTGCGCGCCCCTTATACAATTTAATGATTGAAAGGAGGGACTGGGGCCCAATTCGGACGATAAACACTCCGGACCTTAAATACATATTCCTGGATTATACATCCAACGGATTGTTTCACCAAGCATAGGGTAAGAAGCGAGATTGTGTGGCCACGTATGACAGAGAGAGTGAAATATTTTCTTTAGTACAGGAAACATTGTATCACATGCACTCTGTTTGACTATTGTTTAATTTTATTGGATAACGTTTAGTGGGAACTGTGTTCTTTTATATCAAGTGCCTTCATGTCTCTCTTGCACACATCTTTGAATCTCCCCGCAATGAAAAGTAACACTATAAACTAACACACAATAGTAAAAGCGACTAAGTTGGGTTTGGCATTGGGTCTGCATCTCCATCCTGTAGATATTATAAGCCACAACAACTTCAACAAATAATGTGGACAAGTCTACTAAATGTTATAAATGTGGAATTGATGACAAGAACTAGACAAGTGCTAGTGGATCACGAGTTGAGAAGAAGACGATGGCGATAGATAGGACACACATTGAGGAAACCGGCTGATAGCGTTACAAGGCAGTCCGTGTTCTGGAGTCCACAGGGAAAGAGAGGCAGAGGTAGACCAAAAACACACGGAGAAGAGAGCTTGATACAGAGGTGAAAACGATGAGGAAAACATGGAAAGAACTTAAGCGGCTGGCACAGGACAGGAAGACTTGGCATGTGTTTGTTGAAGGCCTATGCTCCCCGGGAAGCTAAAGGGTATTGACTGATTGGTCTACTAAAGAAATCAAACTCAGCCAACCAAATCAGAGGAAGAAGACAAAGAAAGACCTAGAGCTAATGGCATGCAATTGGAGGACTTTGTTATGCATTTGTTGAAGGCATAGGCTTCTTATGGAGCTAAATGGTGATGAATGAACATGCATTTTTTCGTTATTTTTTTCTAATTGTTTTAATTGGTCTGTCCCTGATGTAGACCCTGTGTTCGTGACGTAGGTGATATCTTTGTCCTCGTGTGACGTACACTACTGTGTTCTTAAACCCCACAATTATGTTTTTTTATCGTAAAGTGCAGGCTTCCAAATGTTTTTATTTATGTTCTCTCTTATTCTCTCTTAAATGCAACTATCCATCAGCTCAATTGCCAATTTTTGGACACACGTACGAATTCAGAAATACATGGGGAATATCTCACGTCAGCTATCAGCCTAAATTATGTAGCAACAACTGGAGATTTGAGGTCACTATATCGGATGTATACGGCAAGACCCCCCCCCCCTTCCCCCTCCCCCTCTCCCCCAGGAGGTCGGAAGCTCAGAGGTATGGCGTCCACCTCGAATTCTAAAAGTACCGAGTTCGATTCCCAGTTGAGGGAACATAGAAATATATTTTTTTTCAGAACCAGTTGTCCTAATGTTGTCATACTCCCTCCTGGTCTCATGGGTAGTGGGATCGGATGACTAGCCTTCTCGGATAAGGGCGAAAAACTAGTAGGTCCCGTGTGTAAGTTGTGCACTTTAAAAATCCTTCGGCAGTTAGAAATCGTAAAGAGTAGGCCTATCAGGCCGCTGCCCTGGCATAATTTAAAAATTAGAAACACCACAAAAATATTTATTGAATGTGTGATTCCTATATACACACATTTGGATTCTCGATGATACTAAGGAGTTCGTGCACTGTGCCGAGATTCTCCTTGTGTGATCTAAGGGAGGAGATCGGAGCACTGATGGAGTTGTCCGTGTGCAGTGAAGATAGTCCTTAAAACCAAACCAAACCATGCTACAAGAGCGCATGACTGCTTGGTACAGGCTGTCTGCAAAGGAACCGGCTTCAGGTGTGTCTTCATGCTCCGTAAGATACGCAGAGAATGGCGATGGGTATATATTTGGGATTCTAAAAAGTTATTTTTTAGTAGAAACTGCAGTAGGTGGGTGATAACATTTCATATCGTAAAGATGCTTTTAAAGAAACAGGAATCCTGACGAGAGAATCTGTCTAACCTTTTTCTTCTCAATTATTGAATGCGTGTAAATGTATATTTGCGTAACTGTGTGTCAAGTATGTAAAAAATCGGATGTTTGTGTGTGTGTGTGTGTGTGTGTGTGTGTGTATTACATAAAAATGTCCAGTGTCAGTTAAGATGGAGCATGTTTATTACCTATGCCCCACCAGGCATATCGGGAAATGACGAATTATATCTCATTTCCCTCCTTTATGAGTGGTTCTCAACCTGGGGGAAATTATGGTTTTATTGGCTATCTGACGGGGTAAGAACACCAAAATGATTTAGAACCAGGTTTAGCACAATCACTGTCCATGTTCATTAGCGATCCCTGAAGCATTAGCTAATAAAAATATCTTTCAAGATAATTAGGAAGAAGACGCGCAAAAAATATTAATAAAATAATTATTGTGTTTAAGAGAGAGAGAGAGAGAGAGAGAGAGAGAGAGAGAGAGAGAGAGAGAGAGAGAGAGAGAGAGAGAATTTTCTTAGATAGATTGAAAATTGGGCACTTAGACCCGGGCTAACAGTCTATCGCTCTTTTTATTCTGCCACATCTTGACGTATGTATGCAAAATTGTCAATACGTATACTTTCACATAGATCAAGAATATTATAATATCATGATATATACCATGGACACACATATAATATTGTGAAGTATTACTTTATCACAAACGATGATATACATTCACTCATAACCCTTCAGCTGCCCGTGAGTATAGGCCTACAACAAGTTCATACAAAACTTACCTATCCTGTCCCATCCATTCAATGTCTTTACATGTTTTCGTGAACCCTTTCAAGTCTCTCACCAGTTCCCTTCTCCGTGTATTATTTGGTCTCCCTCTCTGTCTCATGAGGATTCTAGAACAACGACTATCTTCTATGTGCTTATCCTGCGCCAGTGTTTTTTGTCCCTAACTCATAATCTACTGGTTCTTTAAGGGTCCTTTCAATCTGTTCGACATTGGTGATCTTACCATATTATTATAATCATTGTTTTTTTGATCTGCATGTTGCACAGCCATACAACAGAAATGCGTTGACTTTTGAGTTCGAACATCCCAGGTATACAATCTGGAGATTTCCCTGTAAGATAGGACAATGTGGTAGCAGCCCAGACTCTTTCCTGCTTCTTTGGGCTGCTTCATAAACCTCCTCAATGAAAGACATTCTTTCATCTTTGACGGTTGCGTTGAATTATCTGTATTACTTGTCCTGTGTGATTTGTTCATGTATTTTTTTATGTTTTTGTTTTTATGGCTTTCATTTTCTACAGCTTATGGTAGCCATCCGTCTTACCCAAACGTTTCTTTGCAGCCTTCAGCGGCATGCCAGGTCACGTAAAGTGTTCAAATCCTGTGCTCCACCATTCAGTCTCGGTAACCAGCGGGTGAAATGAGGATGTACGATCACATAATCATCATGGTCCTGAATCTTGCCCGCTGGTGCTGACGATCACATACCTCTGTGACAGAAGTTATGTTATCGATTTCGTATATCTTTCCCTTTGTCTTTATTTTCTTCTTCTACGTCTTCGTCACCCACTCCTGTAGGAATCGAGCCCTCCTATACTCTAACCTGTGTCTTTCTTATAATTTAGCAAGCAGTTTATGGCGGGTAGCATTTAATTGCTTTCTCTTTGACGCAGGCTAGCGAGCAGACCGGGTCCCGCTCACCTGTAATTATCTCGGCAGCGATCATAAGAATCGCCGTAATGAGATCAGTCGGTGATGGAAAGGGGTGACAATGGGTCTACCACCTCTGCCGGAATTCGTTCGTTGTAAGTTAAGTTACAACATGCGAACCGCCACATTATAGACTCTCGCTATTAATTCTTTTACGACCAACTCTGCAGATGGCGAGAGGAGGCGATAATATATGTAGATTCTATTTTATCTGGATCTTTGATTCCGCGTGTTTCACATAAATGGAACGTAGAACTAAACGTAGGTGCTAACATCAGGGAATCTTAGATCTAAGACGAGTTCGCGTGTATTACGTTTTATGGCCATAGTCTGCAAGCAGTATTCGTGTGATCCTGTAAGTCGAGGAAATCTTCGCACGGGGTCTGGTCTTTTACGTTACGTCGGTTCTCAAATGAGTGAATCTGGTTCGGCATGAGGGCGAAGAAATTTGTTTGATGCGCAGAACGAGTTTAAGGAATATGGAGATTTTCCCAAGGTGTAAACATCTGGAATCTGAGTTTGTCTCGGGTTTTAGACGTAACCTTTTTCCTTTCATCAGAAAGATATTTATACCTGAGCAGTTGAGACTCAGTATCCAGTATTCATTTAGACTCCGCAGTTCTCTAGACACATTCTAGCTTCGTTTCTAGATTTGCTGTATTAAGTAAAATCTCAGTTTTCGTTGGAGAATAGTCTTAGTAGGCTGTGCGAGGTAAATATATATATATATATATATATATATATATATATATATATATATATATATATATATATATATATATATATATATATATATATATATATATATATATATATATATATATATATATATATATAGTAGTGATTGAGTGATTTAAGTGATGATCGCCTATTATATTTCACTAGTTAATTTCTGTGTAGAGAGATTAAATGATAAGTCAGTTATATTTTCTCTAAGTTACTGCGTTACAGTGAAAAGCAGAATAAATTATAATTTCTAGCTAAACTCATTCGGCTATTAATAAATTTGATTAAATTGCTAGTAACCAGCAAGAGAATAGTTTAACTAACTAAGTAAATGCACTGATGACTCATGAGTAGTGACGAAATATATTTATATGTATTTCTAATTCATGATGATGGATTTTTTTAAATGACTAGAATTTATTTCACGGAAGTTTTAACGATGAGACTAGCTCTAAGCTTATGGTTTCTAATTTAAGTTGAATAACGAAGTGAATATTTTTTACGCGTAGGATTAGATATACTATTAGGGTTGAGTATTTATGTGTTTCTTTCTTCCCTATACAGTATTTGGGTCATAAACCCTAAATCTTACCAGCGGCTTTCAGTACCTATGTAACTGAGAAGAACTTTACTTAAAGAACATTCTGAATATAATTACCGGGTTTTGCAAGTGACCTGTCTGGCCTCGTGTTTTACACCCAGAAGAACGACAGAGTACTGGCCCAACAAAAAAATAATATTAAGAATAAATGGTAACTGGATTTACTAATATCCAGATTTCTTTCTCAAGTTCATATATATTTCGCCTATGGTGGCGACTGAAATAACATTTGACATTTCCCATATAATACCATTGTGTTGTGAAGGAGATTTATCCTAAACCGATTTATGTACCTGACATTCAACTTAACGAGTGAAGTTCCAAGCTATTGTACCCTGTGAACATTAGATATCATAAGTACTTTCCTAACTGGACAAAGATTGAAGTGACCTTCATCAGCCACCTATTACAACAGTGAGACAAACGTTTCCCAACATTTTGATTAATTAGTATTTGCAGAAACTGGGGTTTGACTCGCCAGTAAACTCAAACTTTGGTGGTCTGTGAGTGACTGAACAATTTGTTCCAGATGTTATGAAAAACAACGATTAGGTAAGAGTGCGCATGTTGTCTGTGAGCACAGCTGTCAGAGCGAGAGAATAACAGGGATCAATAATTCGTTTATGATTTAACCCATGTAATAACTTTGTATTTTCTCTTGTATGCAAGTTTTTTTGCTAATGCTGTTTTTCCTCTTAGGATAGATTAATATATATAAACTCTGTTCTTTTACTGAGAGAGGGAAAACCTTGGACCTTAGCGTATAAATCTGTGACTCTTTGGGCTATAACTTCTCTTATAACGGGATCTTGGCTACAGGGGGGAAGAATTTCACCGATTAGTCTATCTCTTTAATTGATTCTTAACCTATGTTTATTGTATTTGATTTGATATTCAATATTGTCGATGTAAAGTTTCTTTTATGATAAATAAAAATTTACATAACTTTATTTACGTGTGGCGTCAGCTTGTTCAAAAAGATCCCTATTTCATAGATATAGTTTTCACGTATGTGCGTCCAATTGTCGTCACTTATCTGTGTGTGTGTATATGTGAGTGGTTAAATATATCAATATATATATTTATAGGAAACTGTCCGATCAAAACGCTCAGTCGTAATCGATAGGCTGGTTTGATTACACAGCCCTAAAAAAAAAATTTTTTTTTTGGTGCCAAACATTTTAATCTTGATTGTACATAAATGAGGCCTGCTCAATCCAAATATCACATTTACTTGTCTGTAGCAGCTCTAGTTTTTGAGATACAGACATTTTTGTATTTCATTAATACAGGGTGACCCAAAAAAAAACGGGCCCGCGCGCGCACTTATTGTGCGCGCGCGGGCCCGATTTTTTTTTTTTGTGGGTCACCCTGTATTATTACAATATTTTCTATATAAGGCTATGTAAAAAAAACTATTGCTGTCTAGTCCTTTACAAAAGAAAACTGCTTGTTTACTCTCAGTTTTAGTTATCCAAGAATCTTCCCAGAATTGCCTTTTTTAGATTTTAAGCCACTGTATGCATGTTAGTATGCTACTTATTTTATTACACTTCTAACAGAGAATGGCATCATCTTCAAGAAGAGCATGTTTTCTTTCACCGCATTTATTTTGTTACATTTGTGGAGAGTTCACTTTCAAAGAAGAACATATGAAGCATATTACTGTTTTTGTGAAAAAGGCATACTTTGCTTACTTTAAAGTAAAACTAGGTAACCAGGTCAAGTCTTGGGCTCCTCATATTGTTTGAAATCATGTGTTGAACACCTGCGACAGTGGACTTGTGGGAAAAGAAAATGTTTAAAATTTGGAATTCCAATGGTTTGGAGAGAGCCCAAGAACCACTATGATGACTGTTATTTCTGTGTTGTGAATATTAAGGGAATTAATGGAAAAAAATCACAAAAAGTGGAAATATCCAGTTTTAGATTCTGCTAGGCGACCTGTTCCACACGGAGATGACATACCAATTCCAACTTTCAGTCAGATTTCGGATTCCCTGCTAGAAGATGAGACAGCAGTGGCATGTGGAACGACAAGTGACAGTGATAGTGATTTCGAAAATGATTTTTTAGATGTTCAACGCTTCGATCAGCTTGAACTAAATGATCTAATCCGAGATCTATATCTCTCCAAGGAATCTTCAGAACTTTTGGCTTCAAGATTGAAAGAAAAAAAATTACTGACTGCTGAAACAAAGGTTACATTTTATCGCAGCAGAGAGCAAGGTTTTATTCCATTCTTTTGTAAAGAAAACAACCTTGTGTTTTGTACTCATGTAGGAGGTCTTGTTAACAAAATGGGTGTAAGTTATACACCAGATGAGTGGCGACTTTTCATTGACAGCTCTAAAAGAAGTTTGAAGGGTGTTCTCTTTCACAATGGTAACAAATATGGCTCGATTCCAATTGCTCATTCTACTACAATGAAGGAGGAGTATGCTACAATAAGCACAGTTCTGGAAAAATTGAAGTATTTAGAACATAACTGGATGGTTTGTGTAGATCTTAAAATGATGAACTTCTTGCTTGGCCAGCAAATGGGATTCACCAAATATCCATGCTTTATATGTTTGTGGGATAGCAGGGCAAAAGATATGCACTGGACAAAGAAACAGTGGCCGTTGAGGGATGAATTTAAAGTTGGAGAAAACAATATTGTCAATAAGCCTCTCATTGATCGAAAAAGAGTTCTACTGCCACCATTACATATAAAGCTTGGCTTGATGAAGCAATTTGTTAAAGCACTGAACAAAGATGGTACCTGTTTTAATTACTTATGCAGAAAGTTTCCAGAATTGAGCATAGACAAACTTAAAGCTGGAATTTTTGATGGACCTCAAATTAGAAAGTTATAATAATAATAATAATAATAGCCCCTTCAGTCATAACTGACTATGGGAATGCGCCCCTGAGGTGACAGCCCTCAGCTGCTTATTTTCCTGGTGCTCCTTTCGACGTTTTCTCCTCACCTCTGCTTCTTGTGTGAGCCTCTCTTCGCCCAATCTGAGGTGGCGCCGTAAATAGCATCGCCACTTAGTGCGATCGGCAGCTTCATCCTCCCATGTTGCTGGATCCATGTCCAGTGCCCTCATATCTCTCTTGCACACATCTTTGAACCTCAGCTGTGGTCGCCCAACTGTTCTCTTGCCATCTGCTAATTGTCCGTAGAAGATATCTTTTGGGATGCGACCATCTTCCATGCGGCGAACATGGCCAAGCCAGCGAAGTCTGCGCTGTCTAAGAAGCGTATACATACTTTGAAGGCCAGCACGTGACAACACCTCGACATTTGTCACTTTATCTTTCCACGAGATGCCGAGGATGCGGCGTAGACACCGCAAATGGAAGGTATTGAGCCTTCTTTCTTGCTTAGCATAGGTCGTACAGGTCTCGCTGCCATATAGGAGTGTGCTGGTGACGCAGGCATTATATACCGCAGCTATGGTCTTCATTGTGAGTTTAGAGTTTCCCCAAACACTCGATGTGAGGCGGGCAAAGGTAGCTGCAGCTTTGCCAATGCGGCTGTCGATTTCTGTATCCAGTGAGAGTTTGTCATTGATGGTAGACCCTAGGTATGTGAAGTGGTGCACCACTGCCAATTCATAGTTATCGATAGTGATAACTGGTGCAGCACCCACATCCTGACTCAGCACATTCGTTTTCTTTAGACTTATTGTGAGGCCAAAGTCCTTGCATGCTTTAGTGAAGCGATTCATCAAGCTCTGAAGCTCCTGTTGGCTTTGAGTGACGACTGCAGCATCATCAGCGAACAACAAGTCTCTTATAGTGACCCTTCTGATTTTTGTTTTTGCCTTCAGCCTTGAAAGATTAAACAGACGGCCATCTGACCTAGTGTGAAGGCATATTCCTTCAGTTGCATCTCTGAATGCATGTTTCAAGAGTAAGGCAAAGAAGATTCCGAAGAGGGTCGGAGCCAGAACACAGCCTTGTTTAACGCCACTTCGTATATCAAAGGGCTGTGACGTGCTTCCAGCATATTGGACTGTTCCCTTCATGCCGTCATGAAATGACTTTATCATTTCCAGCATTTTAGAAGGGCAGCCTATTTTCAGGAGGATTTTAAAGAGTCCATCCCTACTAACCAGGTCGAATGCTTTTGTGAGGTCTATAAAGGCGATATATAATGGTCTTTTCTGCTCTCTTGATTTTTCCTGAAGCTGGCGGAGAGAGAAGATCATGTCAGTTGTTGATCTGCCAGCTCGGAATCCACACTGTGACTCTGGATATATGCGCTCAGCTAACTTGTGTAGTCGCATTAAGATGACTTTGGCAAAAACCTTACCAACAATACTAAGAAGAGAGATGCCTCTGTAGTTATTGCAATCACTTCTGTCTCCTTTATTTTTATACAGTGTTACAATCTTGGCATCTCGCATGTCTTGAGGAATAGTTGTCTCTTCCCAGCACTGGCACAGCATCCTATGCAGGGGATGTAATAGCGTGCTCTTACAGCATTTGAGTAAATCAGGAGGAATCCCATCACTGCCTGGTGCTTTGCCAGAGGCCAAGCTATCAATGGCCTTGCTGAGTTCTTCTAATGTTGGTTCGGCATCCAGCTCCTCCATAGTTGGCAGACTGTTGACACCATCAAGGGCTGCAGGCGTAACGGTATTGTGTCTAGCGTAAAGCTCAGAGTAGTGCTCAACCCACCTCTCCATCTTCTTACCCTTATCGGTTAGCTTCTCTCCGCTGATGGTTTTTAGCGGTGCCGTCTTACTTTTATGGGGGCCAAGTGCTTTCTTTATACCGTCATACATTTGTCTAATGTTGCCTGTTTGCGCTGCGATCTGGATGCTCTCACTGAGCTGGAGCCAGTAGTCATTTGCACAGCGTCGAGCAGTTTGTTGAACGTTGCTTCTCGTAGCTCTCAGGATCTGTAGGGTTCTGGCACTCGGTGAACGTTTGTATTCATTCATAGCACTGCGCTTAGCTTCAATGACAGGTGCCATCACATCTGATGAAGCATCAAACCAGTCATTTGACTTTGCTGTTTTCTTACCAAAGGTGGCAAGTGCAGTACTTTGAATGGTGTTCCGTAGATGCTCCCAGTTCTCTGTAATAGTATCACCATGCTGAGGGCTACTGAGCACTTTCTCGAAGGTCGCAGTGAACTGAGCGATCATGAAAGGGTCTGACATCTTGCTGGTATTAATGCGTGGTTTCCCTTCATGTCTGACACGATAGAGTTTTCTTGGTTGTGCTCTGATTTTGCAGCAAACCAAGGAGTGATCTGTATCACAGTCTGCACTATGGTACGAGCGCGTGGAGAGCACAGACCTTAGGAGTGGCCTTCTGACGAGAATCAGGTCAAGTTGGTGCCAGTGCTTGGATCGTGGGTGTCTCCATGACACCTTATGCTGGGGTTTTGTCTGAAAGTAGGTGTTGGTCACGCAGAGGTCATGGTGGACACACAACTCTAAGAGCCGTTGTCCATTTTCATTCATCTTGCCAATACCAAACCTGCCCAGACATGAAGGCCATGAAACATTATCGGCACCCACTCTAGCATTAAAGTCACCAAGGAGAACAAGCTGTTCTTGCCTAGGTATGCTTTTGATAATTGCTGTTAGATTCTCGTAGAACTCATCTTTAGCTTCTGAGGCAGAGTACAGAGTAGGAGCATACACACTGATAAGGGTGATGGGACCTGTGCTAGTTTGCAGGCGGAGCGTTAACAGGCGTTCTGATCCATTCTCGCCTGGTTCAACCATTTTAGTTAGCGATTTTTTGACCGCAAAACCTACTCCGTGTTCTCTAGCTTTATTAAGATCTTTCCCTTGCCAATAAAGTGTGTAGTCCTTCTCGCTCACCGTTCCAGAGCCCGACAGGCGCGTTTCCTGAAGTGCAGCTATATCCACCTGAAGTCGTTTAAGCTCATCATTAATTATGGCGGTCTTCCTTACATCGTTTACATCCTGTAGGTTTTCGGATAGTCCAGTCAACATAGTCCGGACGTTCCAGCATCCCAATCTGAGAGTTTGCTTATTTCTATTTTTTTCGATAATTGCTTGGTGCAAAATTTTCTGTCCACAGTTCGGGTTTGACCCTAATCCCCATGCACCCAATGGGGAAAGCAGACAGTGGCGGGACAACACCTTATTGACTGGGGGCTGCCCAGCTTGAAGCGGGCGGTAGCTGTCCAGTGAGATCCTAGAACCTCTCCCACATAGAAGTATTTTATCTGCAGTGAGAGCTTATCCTCACTACAACTCCCGGCAATAACAACCTTTGAAAATAGTTAATAAACGATCCAAACTTTATTGATTCCATGAACAAAACAGAGTCCACAGCCTGGTCATCATTTGTTTTAGTTGTGCAAAACTTTCTGGGTAACTTTAAAGCAGACAATTATTCTGAATTAGTTGGAAACATGCTGTCGAGTTTTTGTGAACTTGGATGCAACATGAGCATAAAATTGCATTACCTCCATAACCATTTACATTTATTTCCGGAGAATCTTGGCGACTTTAGTGAGGAGCAAGGTGGAAGATTTCACCAAGATATAAAAACAATGGAAGAGAGATACCAGGGACTTTGGGATGCCCACATGATGGCAGATTACTGTTGAACCCTTAAGCGTGACTGTCCGGGCATATCACATTCCAGGAAGTCCTCGAAAAGATCCTTTTTGCGTGTTGACTAAACAAGTGCTAGTGATAAAGTTTATTACATTTTTGGTAATATATGCACAGTAATTACATATAATATGAATGCAGACTAAAGTCAAAATGCCACTGATAGCACCTAACTCTAGGATTGTACATAACAATTGCCCTACTAATATGGTCATTCTTAGTTATCTCAAAAACTAGAGCTGATAGAAAAAATCTGATTACATTTTTGGAATCAGCAACCCACAATTACACAAGAACAGCTATAAAATTTAAGGTACCAAAATGTGTATATACCAGTGTTATTTATCAAATCCAGGGACAGATTTTACCTTTCATCATTTCACTTGTGAAGTTCTATTTCTTTACCTTATCTTCCACTGAGATATCACCTGTTCTAGTCCTATTCAGGAGGGACCAAAAGTGATCTTAATTACCCTATCGAAAATATTACGACAACCTCTACAACTATCTTTCAGGCATTCCAGTATTTCACGATACTCGCTGTTTTCTCACCTATCATCTTGACTACTGAGATATAATCATATATCCTTCCTAATTTCCCTGTCTGCTTCTCTGCTATTCTTTTTTTTATGTTATCGCTAAGTTTTCTATAACATGATGTGTCATAGACAGCTAAAATGTGCCGATATTATTGTGATTTGGGCTTCTTATAAATTTCCGTAAATTAGCCAATCGTAGAAAGGCTTATATATCAAGTATAAGGACAAATACAAAACTGTGTTGGTGCAGGATAAGACACCAACTGGCACATACAGTGTGGTTAATGAAGTTTGCCTACTCTCTTTTTTCACATATGTTAGCATTAAACTTGTATGCTTATTTATTCATGATTACTCTTCAGTTTCCCTTGCAGCAGTTCAAGTCAAACCTTTCTATGCTGTGCCATCCCTTAATACTCTTTCCCGTCTTGTTTAATCCTCTATTGAAAGTCTGACATCTACTGTTTTTCTACAAAATCGCAGAACCATTCAAACTGGCTGAAACAGACGACAGAGAGATAAAGTGAATGAGCGATAAATAGGGTGAGGTAGCTGCAACAGAGTGGAACAAGAAATGAGACAAAGACGATGGAGATGGATAGGACACACATTGAGAAAACCTGTTGATAGCATTACAAGGCAGTCCTCGTTCTGGAATCCCCAGGATAAGAGGGGTAGAGTAAGGCCAAAGAACACGTGGAGAAAAGAATTTGAGACATCAAGATCATGTAGAAAACATAGAAAGGCATTGCAGTCATGACACGGGTCAGGATGACTTGGCATTTGTTGAAGGTCAATGCTCCTTTTGGTGAAAAGAAGAAACAACAGCTACAGCAGAGATTGAGACCCTACATCCAAACAGGACAACAAGAAAAGATCGTAGCTGTAGATGCATCTATTGCATTAGAGATATGCCCAAGATACCGACGAAATACAGTGTACAATAATCTGATATCAACTTTCTATTAGAGCACTATTGAATTCGAACACCAAGTGTTGCTTTATGTATGCACAGAATGTTGCGAATGCTCATTCTGACAATCCAGGCGTGCTCGTAAATGTTACAGAATTGGTTCATAATTCATGAACAGGGCAACAAAATAGCGAGAATTGGAAATAAAAAAATCTCCAGATAGGATGTATTGGGAAGCGTAACTTTAGACAGTTTTCTTGTAGCTAGAAGACAAGGAAACTAGAGAGAAATAAAGATCGACAGACAGATAGATAAGCCCAGAAGCATAACAACTAACATAAAGGATGGATGAAAGGATATATTGACGGATAGATGGATTAATGGATGGATAGGTTGGTGGGTGGATGGCGAGATGAACTGATCGACAGAGAGACAGACAGTTAGAAGGTCACAGAGACATAACAACAAACATAATTAATGGATGGATGAATGAATGGATGGATGGATGGATGGATGGACAGATAGATGGTTATAGAGACAGGACAACGAACATAATAGGTAGATAGACAGATTGAGTTTATGGATGGATAGACATACAATGCACCAATAACCTTGGGGGTACGTAGTTAAAGGTAAATTATATCTGAGGGTACGCGAACAAAAAAAGGTTGAATATCACTGACATAGAGCACAGCGGCATTACAACAAATACAATAGACAGACAGACAGACAGACAGGCAGGCAGACAGACAGACAGACAGACAGACAGACAGATAGATAGATAGATAGATAGATAGATAGATAGATAGATAGATAGATAGATAGATAGATAGATAGATAGATAGATAGATAGATAGATAGATAGATAGATAGATAGATAGATAGATAGATAGATAAAACGAACGAACGAACAAACAAACTTTATGTTCGAAGGGTTAAGAATTGGGCGCGCAGGCCCGTCTAACATTCTGCCCTTCCACTCTCATTTATCTTGCATTTTATATCCTTTCATTCCCACATGTTACTTAAAGCATTAATATGAAGGCATGCAACATTATTGTTACGAAGTGGATTTAGGACTAGAGGCTGTCTACCTAAATAGACTAGACCCTAGTGGAAAGAAAGACTAAGAAGATAGATTTCAGAAGAAAAAAAAAAAGTGACTGTGGGAGATGAGGCTATTGGCGTCAAGGGTCGAGAACCTAAATTGACTCCCTTGCCACTAGGTGACGTAATGTTTTGCGATAACCTCACTACCTCTAACTACCAAGACTGGGATAAGGTTTAATACTTAACACCACAGACACCACTTACAGACAACATATAGGTTGAAGTAAGTGACTGATCCAGCCGGAAATTTACAATGGATTTTATTTACACCACAAAAATTCATATAACATACTACAAAAATAGAAGTAACATGCGTGTTCACACACCTTGAAAGAACATAACAATTAATTTCAAGTGATTAGGTACGGTAACCCCACAGTTGCCCTCCCCTCAACCTGTAAGGAAGAAAGGTAAGTAATACAACAACATGTGAAGGAGGATCTCGAACACCAGATCCGTCTTTCTCCTAATCAACCCGATATCATGTAAACACGCCCTAACTCCTTCTGTCCGTCTGTCTGCAGACGTGGTTCTACACAAATGACGTGCCTACACCGCTGCTCCACTATAGGCTAAATATTCTCTGACTATCACAAAGTCCACGACCAGAACCCTTCTATCACCTCCGACACAACTTACAGATGACTTGCTGAGTTCTAATGTTATGTTCAGTGTCTGTTTGACACTCCTAGTTCCTACAGAAAAACGACTCCTCCACTACTCTCCTTCTCTCTTTCTATCTCGTGCAGTAAAGAGGGATGTTAACCCTTTCCCCTCTTCTCCGCCTGTTGTAGCTGCTAACTTGAATTGGTATTCTGGTTTCTCGACTTGGACTCTTCTGCACTACCAATGACGATTCTGGAAAAATCACAGGCCCCGTTACCCCTCTTTTGGGTCTGGGCCGTCGGTGTTATTATGACCGACAAATCACGACACCTCTAGGCCCTGCGCCTAGGTTCAGTGTGTGCTTTATCTGAGCGTGAATAGCTCCGAATTTTATTAAGAACCTCTTGTTCTTGCTGAAGAAGTCTGTGCTTCCAGCTCCTTGCTCTCTTGGGTACAAAACGTTTGCACCAGTGAACCCCTTGTCACTACTCCACTTTCTTTCCTGGCTCTGCCGACTCTTCTTCTCCTGAGAAGACCGGCGAACTTCTAGCCGCTGAAGAACTACTGTAGCCCTAGCTGCCACGCCTGGAAAATATCTGCTGTGGACAAAACAATAACAAATATATATCGCACAACAAATTTCCCATATCCTTAACACTTAACTCCCTTAACTCTCACTCTTCAACACTTAAATCCCAACTCTTCAACCACTCTCAAATCTCTAACACTTAAGTTTCAAATCTCTAACACTTAAATTTCAAATCTCTAACACTTAAGTTTTCAAATCTTCCATACAGCTCCCATGCTCTAGTATCGCTTCAGCGATTAGTAAACATGCCTACCCCCACTTTCCCTCAAATACTGTCCTATCGACACTCTAATCTCCAGACTCAGCTGGCTTAATCTCTTACATGCTGGCGGCTTAGGTTAGCCCGTCACAACATTCTAACCACTGAATGAACCTGTTGCCAGTAAATTCATGGCCCTACTATTTAACAATGATCGATGTGTTTACCTGGCTACCCAAATACAATAGACTTCACCCGAGACAATAATTTCCCGTCTCCATGAATTCATCAGTATAAACATATGTCTATTAAATAAGGGACTAATTAAAAATGCCAACTAGACCCGTAACTGCTGACTTCAAAATGTAGGTTTTACCCACACAGAGAAAAATACACAATTTCCCATGCTCTAACATTTAAAGCAACTCGTTCTATTACCACAGCGTTACACAAATTAGTCCGCTGGTAATTTACACACACTTGAACAATTAAATACACACCAAAACCCTAGCGTATTATTCGCTAATATTATAACTCAAATATTGAGAAATCTTCACCCACGTGTCGGGAATATTATTTACACCCGATTCTGATAACAATATACATTAAAATCTCTAAAGGAACTGAAATCCTATTTTACACTGCATGCCTCGTTATCTCCCCTCTCCTTCCGTTATCAGATTCACCCCACTAAAAAAAAAGACACGCAGCACGTGCTTAGGTACCCCTCTCCAAATCCTCGAAAATCACAATGAAATTACGTGCATCGTGTCTCAAATTTATGGTATTTAACATCTCACATCTTTAAGCTTTCATTATCTCATAAAAAGAATGAATGCACTCTGATAATAATTTAGATAAGAGGGTAACTCATGGCATGTCCGTTACGAACTAAAATTAATTTAATTCCGCGAGCGTGTTTTACGCTGCACCATTTAAAATCATAAATCCAGGAAAAATTAGATCCCCTGTCTTCTGACAAATAACAGTAATATTCCAATTTATACAAATAGCTACTCTGAGGAAACTATCAAAATTCCCTACTACCTTTTCACAAAATACCTAATTGCGCTGTCAGTTATATTCACTTAAAAAATTTAGCATTGATGGCTCTACTTCTATGAATTAACTTTACCTCCTAGAAAAAACTCTGCAAAAATCTTATAAACTATTTAAGCTTAATTAACTTCATATTTACCAGCACGAATTTCTCTCGAAAGAGCAAGTCGGCTCTGTGGCAGTTCTTTCCCAAGGCGTAGAAGTTCAAAAAATCTCCCACTTCTGCCAGGGAACCCCGCTTATTTATTACCCGAGACCACGCTACGCGTGAGTCATAGCTAGGCTTTGTTCTTAAGCGGGTCGATCTATGAACCAACCAACGTGCCAGGAATCGACCGCGGTCATGATCTAAATTTAGAACTTACGGTCAAGCGGAAAATTCCGTTGCACGCGCTCATTGAGAAAGGACCAAATATGCTCTGCCATTAGTTACACTAGAAAATCTCTCCATGAACGAATTACACTAGTCAACAAATTTTCAAAAGTTATTTGTACCAGAAATTAAATATACCATTTCTTATTGATTTTGACATGCTGATTTCAAATATCATAATGAAATTCACCAATTGGCTCTAGTTTTTTTTTTAATGATGAATTTACATTACAGTAATACAAATAATGTATGCTTGTTTAATTCTCTGGGGTGAACAGCTAGTCTTTCTACTTTAGCATTATAAAAATTGTGGTTACATACTCAATTAATTGATATTTCAACATAAAATGATAGAAAAAATAAAAACATTATTTAAAGTTCACGTATCATGTTTTAAAAAGGCACATTTGAACCCATTCCATCATTATTCAGTCGCTGTTCGAGCTCTCTTTGCTTGCTTCTTGTTGTCAATCGATGAGGTGTCTCTTGTCACAGTCCAACAGTAATCAGCAAGCATTGAAGGGCTCCAATTGCCTTGATACCTTGTCTCCATAGCAGCAATGTCCTGGTGAAATCGTTCACCATGCTCATCACTGACCGCTTCACAGTTTGACGTAAAGAAATCCAGATGAGAATCCAGAAAATGAATTTTCAAAGACATGGTGCAGCCAAGACTCTTATACTTCAGAAGGAGATTTTCTACAATTTCATTGTAATTATCAGATCTGTTGTTTCCAAGAAAATTGTCCACCACTGACTTAAATGCTAGCCATGCTGCTTTTTCCTTGTCATGCAACACGCAAAGAAACTCGTCATCATGAAGAAGTTTTCGAATTTGCGGACCAACAAATACTCCCTCTCTTATTTTAGCTTCACTCAGTCTTGGAAATTTTCTGATGAGGTATTTCAAAGCCTCATCTGTTTTCTCCATTGCCTTGACAAAGTTTTTCATGAGACCCAGCTTAATGTGCAAGGGTGGCAACAAAATCTTGCTGGTGTCGACAAGTGCTGGGTTCTCAATGTTCTTACTGCCAGGCTGCAATGACTGCCTGATTGGCCAATGTCTTCTGGTGTAATGGTCACTTCGTGCACGGCTATCCCACTCACAGAGAAAGCAACAGTACTTGGTGTATCCACCCTGTAGTCCAAGCAAAAGAACGACTACTTTTAAGTCACCGCAAAGTGACCAATGAAGATGATCGTAGTTTATACACTTCAAAAGCTGCTTAATGTTTTCATAAGTTTCTTTCATATGAACTGTGTGACCAACTGGAATTGACGGTAACACATTACCATTATTCAACAAAACAGATTTAAGACTCGTCTTGGATGAATCAATGAAAAGCCTCCACTCTTCCGGTATGTAATTGATTTTGAGGGCTGCCATTAAACCAGAAATGTTGTGGCATGCAGACAGGTCACCCTCTTTGAAAAAGAATGTAATAAGCGGCTTCTGGCGGTTCCTATACACAGAAATTGTATCATCTTCTGCCAGGAGATCCCACTGTTGCAATCTGGAACCCAAAAGCTCCGCCTTGTTCTTCAAAAAAATTCAGATCTCTTACAAGATCATTCAGTTCACCTTGGGTTATTAAGTGTGGTTTAGTGGATGTAGTTTGCTCAAAATCTGGGTTGCTTGAGGTTGATGGTTCAGGACCACCAATGTCCTCTTCTTCATCAGTGGAAGCAGCTGAAAATGATTCTGGCACTTTGGGAACTGGTAGGTCATCGCCATGTGGTACCGGACGTATTGCAGAGGGGATGTTTGGATATTCCAGAGTCCATTTTTTCTTCTTTGATATGCCTTTCCCAATTGGAGGGACCATGTAAAAGTAACAGTTGTTGAGATGATCAGTGGGCTCTCTCCAAATCATTGGGACTGCAAAAGGCATAGCTTGCCTTTTGCCTGTCAACCACAGTTTAAGATGTGCTGCACATGTATTGCAGCATATGTGTGGCGCCCAGCTCTTATCTTGATCTCCTATTCTGCAGCCAAAATACAAACTGTACGCCTTCTTAATCACTTTAGTTATATTTCGTTCTTGTGATAGAAATGTCACCTCACCACATATATAACAGAAATTATTAGCACTGTTCACACATGTCCTAGGCATTTCTAACTACGATACTTTTAATAAGGACAAATGCACTAACTAATGGCAAAATTTTATCAGAGATAAGATATTTATACACAACGGTGTTGTAATCATAGGTAGGATTGCATCATCAACTTCTAGTTACATTTTTATTGGTCATTAGAAAAAAAATTATGCAATCGCCCACAACAGTTGCGTCATATATATAAATTGACCGTAATTAAATAAACTAGTAGCATATATCTTGAAAACTAGAGCCAATCAACATTTTTTAATGTCATTTTCATTTTCAGCACACCAAAATTAGTTAAGATCAGCTATTTTCATTTCTGGTACATTTTGGTTGTTGACTAGTTTTATCTAAATGAAAAAAACCGCGCTGGTGCCAGTCTAAAAGTTAAAACTACTATCTCTTCTAGAAACCGTAATTCTTAATCTACACAAAAAATCCAAACTCGATTATTATACAAAGAGAAATAAAAGAAAAACGAATAAGATAAAAATCCCACCGTAATCTTTCCCTGAAAAACGTAAATAAATGGAAAATTTAAAGACTTGGGGCCTGTTGTAAATGCAATCACATTAACTCCTCACATTACCCCCCTCTTCAAGTTCGTGGTACACGATCTAATTTAATGTGATCTTGTATTTCCAGACTGGCCCCTATACAAGTCTACAGATCTGCATGTCAGTCCTGAAGTCTCATGGTCACGACTGGTTATTTCCACGTGGCGACTACAAGTCCCATGGTTGTCCTGCGACTTTCCTCTTCTACGTTTCCTCCTTCTTCTTCTTCTACCAACTCCCATGCTCCGGTGGAAGAGTTGATCTTTCTTCGGACCTGTGCCATCCAATGGTGGGTCTGAACCTTCCCTGGATATGTCCGTTAAAAGGCTGTCTTGGTCGGCTGCCCTGACCAACTGGCTTTGTGGCTGCCTGGCGATGGCGACTACCTTGCTGCGCCTCAGCGGGTTTGAGTCCGCAGGTATATGGCGATGAAGATGTGAACTATCTGGTGCTTCCAGCATAAATTCTCCAATCGCTTCACTCCCCTCTGGTTTGCCTAGAGGTTGCGTAGAGATTGCTCCTTTCTCTACTCTCTCTCCAGGGGTTCTCACTGGGTTGCGCCAGACCTCAGCGACATCCGTTTCCCCTCCTAAGCAGAACGCATTTGGTGGTACGTTTTTGCTTCTTGCCTCTTTGCAAGAGCTGCTTTCTGTTAGCGAGCTAGCAGTGGGATGGGGCCCATCTCCGTTTATAGGCAAACGGTTTCTCAGATCACTGTCCTCCTCCGTCTGAGTAAAGTGCTGGTCGGATGGGGCTCCAGGGCTGGTTGGAAACATATGTTCGCTCGATTCGCTGTCTTCTGCCCTATGAAGATTGCGCTGGTCGTGTACATACGTTCTACCACTCTTGTCAGTATGTTCCTCGCTCACAGGAGGTAATACCATCGGGGGCCTAATTCCCGACAACAAAGAAGGTATTTCCAAAATCAAAGGCGTCGCCACAGTTTGGCCGTTCGGCTTAACCGGGCTGTCAGAGGGATACGCCTCTGCAAAAACCATTCCACTATCCTTGGAGGTCTTTAACCTCTCCATCTCAAGGCATGGCTGGTTGAGCTCTCGTGGGGCTCCGTGAATCAGGGACACTCCCTTTTCACTTCTCTGGCCTGTAGTAGGCCCCCTTGCACCAGCAAGGATCGGGGCTGGGGGATTTCCCAAAACTATATATGGGGCCCCCAAGATGAAGTCATAAGCTGGCTGTTCCATTACAGCAGCTTTGATTGTGCCACGCACAAACCTGCTCTCCACCTTAATATTGGCTATCTGCAGACGCTGTGAGGTCCCTCCCCTCAAAACTCCACCAATATCAACCTTTTCCTTAGTCATTTGGCCTGGTTGTACCAAATGTCGGGCGACTATACTCGGGTAAGTAAGCCCGCTGTCAAATAAACAAGTGGTAGCAGTCCCATTCACTACTGCTGGTCCACTGTTAGAGAAACACTTCTCTGATTTGAAAGGTTTCCAATTGTTCCCTTTTTTCACTCTCACCGCCCTTAAACACGCTGTATGGTGAGTAGGTGGTTTGTTTACACACCGAGAAGTCCAGTGAGAGGTGGTACGGCAATTGCGACAGTACCTGTCGTTTTCTCCCCTGTTTCTAGCAGGTTCATGAGACGTCGCCTGTGCTCTGTTATGCGGTTGGGGCCGCAGCTTATGAATGGGATGGGGCTCCTTGCGAGACGGCCCCTGCTGCTGATGAGCAGAAGACGAAACCGACTGCGATGCCGATGCTCCTTGGTCCAGTGCTGGCAGGTCTGGGTGTTTTCGTTTCTGGCCCAGTACTTCGGCCTGTGCCGTCTGGAACCTTTCAGCAAAAAGAATGATCTGGTCCAGTTGCTGGGCGCCCTGCTCCGCCAGATACCTCCTCAAGTCTGGAGACATGTGTGCTTTCACTTGTTCGCACATGACAAGCTCTTCGAGTCCTTCAAAAGTTTTTGCTAGACCCAACAATTCTCTCCAACGAGTGAGATAATTCTTCAGCCTTTCTGCGAAATGGGGAAAACTTTCTCCTTTCTCCGGCCTGCTCTCCCTGAACATAGCTTGGCACTTACGGGGATTCCACTGGAAGCGTTGTAACAGTGCGTTACGAAGGGCCTCAAAGTTATTTTGTTCATCACTGAGCATCTTACTGTAGATGTCGTAGGCCTGGTTTTTCAACGACTGAGATAATTTGAGGCACCACAAACTCTCATCCAACCCGTACGCTTTTGCCATTCGTTCAAATTTTTCCAGGAAAATGTCAATTTTTTCATTCCCGTTAGGGAAAGAGTCCATTGGAAAATTCATGGCTGCCATCCGGGGCCCTCCGTTTCCTGAGGTGTCTGTCGCCCCTGCTCCGGGAGAATCTCCGTTAGCCGAACTGCCTTCCGACGATCGGTACTGCAGTTCCAGTGAACGCATGGCAAGTTCATGCTGTCTCTCTGCTGCCTTCTCCTGTTTCGCTGCTTCTGCGGCCCTTTCCTGCGCCTCCCTTTCTGCCTTTCTCTCCTCTGCCTGTCGGGCCTTCTCTTCTTTCTCCGCTTCCAATTTACGCAGGTCGATCTCTGCCAGTCGGGCCCTCTCTTCTTTCTCCGCTTCCCTTTTCTCTCTCTCCGTCTGCCGGTCCTGTTCCCTCATAATGTAAGCTCTAGTCTCGGCCTCATTCATCCCCATGCTTTTAGCTGCGTCCTTCCATGCAGTAAGTAGCTTGACCAATTCAGCCATCTTACCTGACAAATCAGCAGTAACTCACCACGAGGGGAAATGACAAAAAAGGAACAAGAAAAATTTACTGTTACCTTCTGGGCACTACTCCCTGTGTAACCAATGTCCCAAAACGCGAATTCAGACTAGCACCAATCTGAAGAACTACCTGAAAAAATTTTATTATGCCGCTACCTGAAAACCTGAATTTACCTTCCTGTTAGGAAAAAAATTCAGTTAGCCATCAGTTACCTCAAACTAACTACAGCTACAATCGGACTGCACCCTGTGGAGAAACTTCCTGTGGAAAAAAAACTATAGCTGGATCAGTTTATATTATAGCTCTAGTCTAGGGAATATTATAAAGAAATCTATTTCCCAGAACTTTCCTATAGAAACAATCTATGAATCTTGACACGATCACAGAATTGATCCCAACAAAGATGATCTACCGGACGAACGCCGCCACTTTGTCACGAAGTGGATTTAGGACTAGAGGCTGTCTACCTAAATAGACTAGACCCTAGTGGAAAGAAAGACTAAGAAGATAGATTTCAGAAGAAAAAAAAAGTGACTGTGGGAGATGAGGCTATTGGCGTCAAGGGTCGAGAACCTAAATTGACTCCCTTGCCACTAGGTGACGTAATGTTTTGCGATAACCTCACTACCTCTAACTACCAAGACTGGGATAAGGTTTAATACTTAACACCACAGACACCACTTACAGACAACATATAGGTTGAAGTAAGTGACTGATCCAGCCGGAAATTTACAATGGATTTTATTTACACCACAAAAATTCATATAACATACTACAAAAATAGAAGTAACATGCGTGTTCACACACCTTGAAAGAACATAACAATTAATTTCAAGTGATTAGGTACGGTAACCCCACAGTCGCCTTCCCCTCAACCTGTAAGGAAGAAAGGTAAGTAATACAACAACATATGAAGGAGGATCTCGAACACCAGATCCGTCTTTCTCCTAATCAACCCAATATCATGTAAACACGCCCTAACTCCTTCTGTCCGTCTGTCTGCAGACGTGGTTCTACACAAATGACGTGCCTACACCGCTGCTCCACTATAGGCTAAATATTCTCTGACTATCACAAAGTCCACGACCAGAACCCTTCTATCACCTCCGACACAACTTACAGATGACTTGCTGAGTTCTAATGTTATGTTCAGTGTCTGTTTGACACTCCTAGTTCCTACAGAAAAACGACTCCTCCACTACTCTCCTTCTCTCTTTCTATCTCGTGCAGTAAAGAGGGATGTTAACCCTTTCCCCTCTTCTCCGCCTGTTGTAGCTGCTAACTTGAATTGGTATTCTGGTTTCTCGACTTGGACTCTTCTGCACTACCAATGACGATTCTGGAAAAATCACAGGCCCCGTTACCCCTCTTTTGGGTCTGGGCCGTCGGTGCTATTATGACCGACCAATCACGACACCTCTAGGCCCTGCGCCTAGGTTCAGTGTGTGCTTTATCTGAGCGTGAATAGCTCCGAATTTTATTAAGAACCTCTTGTTCTTGCTGAAGAAGTCTGTGCTTCCAGCTCCTTGCTCTCTTGGGTACAAAACGTTTGCACCAGTGAACCCCTTGTCACTACTCCACTTTCTTTCCTGGCTCTGCCGACTCTTCTTCTCCTGAGAAGACCGGCGAACTTCTAGCCGCTGAAGAACTACTGTAGCCCTAGCTGCCACGCCTGGAAAATATCTGCTGTGGACAAAACAATAACAAATATATATCGCACAACAAATTTCCCATATCCTTAACACTTAACTCCCTTAACTCTCACTCTTCAACACTTAAATCCCAACTCTTCAACCACTTAAGTCTCAAATCTCTAACACTTAAGTTTCAAATCTCTAACACTTAAATTTCAAATATCTAACACTTAAGTTTTCAAATCTTCCATACAACTCCCATGCTCTAGTATCGCTTCAGCGATTAGTAAACATGCCTACCCCCACTTTCCCTCAAATACTGTCCTATCGACACTCTAATCTCCAGACTCAGCTGGCTTAATCTCTTACATGCTGGCGGCTTAGGTTAGCCCGTCACAACATTCTAACCACTGAATGAACCTGTTGCCAGTAAATTCATGGCCCTACTATTTAACAATGATCGATGTGTTTACCTGGCTACCCAAATACAATAGACTTCACCCGAGACAATAATTTCCCGTCTCCATGAATTCATCAGTATAAACATATGTCTATTAAATAAGGGACTAATTAAAAATGCCAACTAGACCCGTAACTGCTGACTTCAAAATGTAGGTTTTACCCACACAGAGAAAAATACACAATTTCCCATGCTCTAACATTTAAAGCAACTCGTTCTATTACCACAGCGTTACACAAATTAGTCCGCTGGTAATTTACACACACTTGAACAATTAAATACACACCAAAACCCTAGCGTATTATTCGCTAATATTATAACTCAAATATTGAGAAATCTTCACCCACGTGTCGGGAATATTATTTACACCCGATTCTGATAACAATATACATTAAAATCTCTAAAGGAACTGAAATCCTATTTTACACTGCATGCCTCGTTATCTCCCCTCTCCTTCCGTTATCAGATTCACCCCACTAAAAAAAAAGACACGCAGCACGTGCTTAGGTACCCCTCTCCAAATCCTCGAAAATCACAATGAAATTACGTGCATCGTGTCTCAAATTTATGGTATTTAACATCTCACATCTTTAAGCTTTCATTATCTCATAAAAAGAATGAATGCACTCTGATAATAATTTAGATAAGAGGGTAACTCATGGCATGTCCGTTACGAACTAAAATTAATTTAATTCCGCGAGCGTGTTTTACGCTGCACCATTTAAAATCATAAATCCAGGAAAAATTAGATCCCCTGTCTTCTGACAAATAACAGTAATATTCCAATTTATACAAATAGCTACTCTGAGGAAACTATCAAAATTCCCTACTACCTTTTCACAAAATACCTAATTGCGCTGTCAGTTATATTCACTTAAAAAATTTAGCATTGATGGCTCTACTTCTATGAATTAACTTTACCTCCTAGAAAAAACTCTGCAAAAATCTTATAAACTATTTAAGCTTAATTAACTTCATATTTACCAGCACGAATTTCTCTCGAAAGAGCAAGTCGGCTCTGTGGCAGTTCTTTCCCAAGGCGTAGAAGTTCAAAAAATCTCCCACTTCTGCCAGGGAACCCCGCTTATTTATTACCCGAGACCACGCTACGCGTGAGTCATAGCTAGGCTTTGTTCTTAAGCGGGTCGATCTATGAACCAACCAACGTGCCAGGAATCGACCGCGGTCATGATCTAAATTTAGAACTTACGGTCAAGCGGAAAATTCCGTTGCACGCGCTCATTGAGAAAGGACCAAATATGCTCTGCCATTAGTTACACTAGAAAATCTCTCCATGAACGAATTATTTAAATGAAAAAAACCGCGCTGGTGCCAGTCTAAAAGTTAAAACTACTATCTCTTCTAGAAACCGTAATTCTTAATCTACACAAAAAATCCAAACTCGATTATTATACAAAGAGAAATAAAAAAAAAACGAATAAGATAAAAATCCCACCGTAATCTTTCCCTGAAAAACGTAAATAAATGCAAAATTTAAAGACTTGGGGCCTGTTGTAAATGCAATCACATTAACTCCTCACAATTATAAAGGTAAAATATCAGCGTGCGTTTACAGTATGCAGTCATAGTGAAAATTAAGTATTGTTAAGCAAACAAACATTATAATTAAATTAAATTAAATTAAATTTTATAAAAAAAACATTTAAATAAAAAAGAAAAATCAATTTAAAAAAGAAAAAAAAGGAAAGTAAATTATGATTTCAAGCATAATCAGATTAGCTGGCATATTATCAGAACTCATGAAGTATTTGACAGTCTGCTATTGAAGGAGGTGAGACTTGGTGTTATTTCTTTGCTCTCCTTAACTCAAGAGCAGAATCAGTAGGAGAGATAGATGGACATAACTTTATTTAAAAGGGTAAAGAATTGGGGACCCAGGTCTGTCCGACCATCCAGCCCTTTATCTTTCATTCTGTATCCCGACACTCACTCATGTGTTCATCAACAATTAATCTGTATTTTTGAATGTGTCATTAAACATCAACACACAAACAAAATAAACACATTCTCGCTTTTTCCGTATGTGACGTACATATTATATGCAGGTATTTATTTCCTTATATCTAGCTATTAAATAGCTTCGCCCACAAGTTTTTATTACGGCCTGTCGCATTGTGGCAGATACCACTAATTAGTATGCAAGAGATGTCAAATCGAGGGGAGATGATAGTCAAGGGTTCACGGGGCATTGGGCTGTGTGTCGTGGAAGAGTGAGGAGGCATGTGTGAATTGCTCCGAGATATTTCGGGTGTCAGTGTGTTGGATAGATATGTTCTGAAGTTATTGTGGTCATCCTGGAATGACAGAGTGCCTGATTCATTCACAGGATAGGTAGATGAGTGGATAGAAATGATATAGTGATGTTTGCAGACTGGAGACGGGCGATGTTCCGGTTCTTATATATTCGTATGTTCATAGATATAGCTGATTACAGGACTGGATCTCGACATCTACTGACAGACTGTTATATGCCAGTATCTGTATTTACCCTATGCCATGGGAGTTAGAGATGTGTAGTGAAAAAGGTCTTACAAGTAATACTTCATTGGAGCATACGTTTTATTCATAATAAACATGTTTGTGATGTGAATAAGCTGGACGTTTCTTCAATTCTTGTGTGGCTGTTTATGTAGCAAGTTTAAGGACTCTCGTATGACCACTTGGCTATTGCTAATATGTTTACTCTTCCATGAATTAAATCATTAATCCTAAGCGCAAGTTGGAGAACGCCATACCGTACATTCTTGAAGGAAAATGAAATAATAATAATAATTTCTTACGCACTTCTGTAGCAGGACCCATCTTCGAACTGTAAAAATTTATATCTGCTCATTCTCATACACATCATCACATTTAAGCAAACAAAATACATTACATATTTCAAAAGTACAGTGCTATGCAGGTACATTCTCACATACATTACATTATATAGCAATACTACGTGGATATAAAACAAATTATTCACATAGGCAGTAACGAGCGGAAGAGGAAAAGAAAGGTTGACATATAGATAAGATGTGGACTGACAATGGCTGCTTCCATGGGGGTAGTTAATCGGTGTTGATCAAGTGTTTAAAAAGGGCTTTGTTAAATGAGTATTGTGTATGTTGGTTTTTTTATGTGGTGTGGAAGGGTGTTGCACAAGTAGGCTCCAGAGTAGGCTAGACTCTTTTTGAACAGGTCGATTCTAGGTTTGGGCAGACGTAACTGATGTAATTGTAATCCCTCTATTCTACTGGTTTGAAACAATGATCGTAGGTACGGTGGGGCATTGTTTGATAGAATTGCGTGAGTCAGCTTGGCTTTGCGGTAGAGGAGACCTTTTTTTAGGGACAGTATTTTGGGTTCTTTTCGTGTCCTTACGTGTAGTATCGTGCGATTATCGGTAATCAGACGTACTGCTCTCTTATGCAGGGAGTGCAGTCTCTTTAAGGTGGAAGCAGGGCAACCAGCCCATAGTTTAGAGCAGTAATCTAGATGTGTCTGTATATGTGAGGTGTAGAACAATAGTCTAGTGTCTGCGTCTAAGAAGTGTTTTATTTTGGCAAGCTGGTATGTCTTTTGAGCTAAGTGTTTCATTAAATTCCGTACGTGGGAGTTCCACGTCAAGTGCCGGTCAATCGTCAAGCCTAGAACTTTGTGTTCTGTTACATGATCAATGCGTATTGACTCCGTATGTAGCTGTAGCGATCTTTTGGTGCAGTTTAGGAGTTTCTGTCTGGTGGCAATTGTCACAGAGTGCTCGAAGGTTTTGTCTAGATTATTTTAAAATTCCTTACTTTTCTATTCCTTCACATTTTGTCTGTTTTCTCTACGGAAATATTTGCACCTGCGATCGTTTCTTTAGCTGTTTTTCTAGTCTTCACTAATAGTCCTGTCATACTATCCAAATTCTATCTTCTTCAACTAAGGCACTTAAAAGCATTTCTTTAAGGACGTCTATACGATTTATTCGCTAGTCGAAACCAGTGGTTCCCAGAGTATCTAATTTCCGTGTTCAGTGGTCAAATGGAGACCGCCACGATAAATCTTTTACGTGTCTAAGCAAGAGACGGGAAATAATTAACTCTTGGCGTGGGAATCAGGAAATGTTTTAACTTCATGCGAACAAACGCTGAGTTTTAAGATGACTTGCTGATTAACCGTTGGAAGACAACGCACGCTTATAAGTTATAGAAGAGAAGCCTCAAAATACCTCATACCTACAAGTATATGTGATTGAGAGTAACGCTACTCAAATTCTAGTTCTTAAGCTGTGGATAAAGTCCTGAGCGCCCAGTTGCAGAATCCTAGCCAGTTTCTGGATTTTGATTGCTGTAAATTGTTGCGAGTAAACCGCCTAGTTGCTCTATGCTACAGAGAGAACTAGTGCTTACGTCTCAAACCTAGCGGTGATATCACTAGTCAGCAACCCTGAGCAGTCTACAGCATATGAGCAGTCTACAGCATTTAAACAGTCAACACCTCATCAGCACCTGAACAGCATAACGCAACTTCACAACCAGGTTAACGAAAAGCCTAGTCATCTCTTGGACTGTAGCTCAACTGAAGCACATTATCCAGTTGGTAACTCCTACCTACTGGGACGCCCAGGAGAAGTCCAAGCAGATAAGTCTACTTAAAACCCAGGCCAAAATCAGAATTCACTCTTCCACGAAATAGCCATAGGAATAAACTTTCGTCAGTGAGGAAAATAGCCTCTTATTCTTATCTGAACCAAAGACACTGACAGTTCTAAATTTCCTAGTATTTTTTTTTTCAAAGTACATGTCAACATTGATTTTATTTTCTACTGTAATTAAAGTAATTATGTACATTCTGTAACTCACCATCATTCTGAGTTTGACTTAGTAGATTGTATGTTCTGTTCAGAAAAACATTCTCAACCCTCTTTGTATTACTTGTTACTAGTAGTTCATCTTCAAAAAGATTTGAGTAAGAAAGAGTTAGTCGTCGCCAGAAAAATACAAGAGTTGGTAGTCTAAAAGGTAAGAGAATCACTGACACCAACCTGTGCCCTTCTGTTAACTCTTTCCCTCAACACTAGCTCACCTCTGTGAAAACTAGTGTCTAAAGGTCGATGTGCTTTCTACACATCTTCCTTACTATACAAAACTCTTTATGCGACAATTGAATTCTCATTCAACGTCAATTGGAGTGCACCATCAAATATATATGCGACAGTAATCAACATAGATTTCGTTTTTCCTGTGTTTACTGGCATGCGGTTCATATTACTCCATTTTGTTAGATTGTCTACATCGCTTTGAAGAGTCATTTCAAGTGCCGGGCAGTCAGTGTCACTAGTGTAGATAGTGCAATCATCTGCAAAGAGGTCACATGTTGAATATTTTAGATGTTGTGGCAGGTCGTTGATGAACAGTGCGAAGAGTAGGGGTCCAAGAATAGAACCCTGCGGTACTCCTGTATCTATCTTCGAGAAATCTGATGTCGAGTTGTTGTGGAGCACTAACTGTTGTCGATCCGCCAGGAATGATTTGATGATGTTTAGTGGATTAGGGCCTATTCTGAGGGTTTCTTACTTTTGAACCAAGATATTGTGGTCAATCATGTCAAATGCTTTTTTGAAGTCGACAAAAACAGCACCACATAATTTTCCATCATTTACGTTCGACAGCCAGTTGTCTGCCATTTTGGTGAGAGCTGTGTGACAGGAATGTTTGGGTCTGAAACCTGACTGGCTCTCAATGAGCAATTTGTTTCCTGTTAAGTGTTGAAGTGTGGTGTTGTAAATGTGTTTCTCTAGTGGGTTTGATATATATGATAGAATGGATATTGGTCTGTAACTATTGGGATCGCTATGTGAGACATATTTATAGAGAGGATACACTTTGGCAGTTTTAAATGCTGTAGTGAAGTAATAGATAGATAGATAGATAGATAGATAGATAGATAGATAGATAGATAGATAGATAGATGGATGGATGGATGGATGGATGGATGGATGGATGGATGGATGGATGGATGGATGGATGGATGGATGGACGGACGGACGGACGGACGGACGGACGGACGGACGGACGGACGGACGGACGGACGGACGGACGGACGGACAGACAGACAGACAGACAGACAGACAGACAGACAGACAGACAGACAGACAGACAGATAGATAGATAGATAGATAGATAGATAGATAGATAGATAGATAGATAGATAGATAGAACGAACGAACGAACGAACGGACTTTATTTTCAAAGAGTTAAGAATTGGGCACGCAGGCCCGTCTGACATTCTGCCCTTCCTCTCTCTTTCATCATATATACTATATCCTTTCATCCTCACATTTACTATAAGCATAATTAAGGCATTTATCATTATAAAAGTAATATTACATTTGCAATAATCATCACAATTAAAGTACGTTTTTAACATTAAAAAAGAATAATAATAATAATAATGAATGTAAAAATAAAATAAATAAATGTGGCCGGGGGAGTGGACGGGAACGGCACCAAATCAAGTTAGATGTGACCGGGCTTGGTCACGGTGACAAATCAAGTCTAGTGTGACAGGGTGAGAATGGGGTGGAATTTTTTATCAATGCTTATCTGTTGTTTTACTGGCGACTGCCAGAGATGGTGATTACAGAATAAGAACATAACCCAGGTGATTCTTTTGGAGACTCGTAACTGTGTTTATGTTTTAGGCTGCATGATCGTCGAAAATATGGTAACATTCTTTTCTCTATTACCTGATGTAAACAAACGACACTTCCTACTGACGTTCAGGAAATAAGTTCAAGCTGGATTAAATATGAATGAACACCTTTATTAAGTGTCTGTAACCTCTGAGAACTTCATAATAGTTCATAAATATATGTGCTTCTGTGGTATACAAACCAGTCATCCCAAGAAATAACACACAGCCATCGAACTTACAAGATGGTCAAAACCCCAAAATCACTGCCTCGCACGTCTCGTGCCTAAAACCAACTCACTTAACCCCCTTCTCTCAAACCATCACTTCCGTCCTAGCTCTAAGCAATTCTACCCCAAGTTGGATGACGTCATTCCTGAACACTTTAATTAAATCACTCATAGGATTTGTGACTAGTGTTATTACACTAACTAGACACGCTCAAATACTTAGTGTTTAATCTTGCTAAGTATTCTTACCCTAACTATAATTAAGTGGCAGCACCTTAGTGTTAATCCGACGTAACAGTCCGTACTGTCACATACGCCCGGGGCCACTAAAGTGTATCCCGTAGGAGACACTTTATTCCCTAGAAAAAAAATTACTAACTCTAAAAAAAATTATTGGGATTCATGTATCCCACCATAAATCATGTCAGAAGGACTACAATAAACAATAGATGGGAATAATGGATGAAATAACACCATTAACATTTCACACTAAAAAATCGATCATGAAGGGGTAGGGACTGATGGACATAACATAAACGAGGGACACATGGGAAGAAAAAACTATGGAGGTTATGGTAACTACAAATAGTACTAATAAGTGGCCAAAAAAAAAAATATATGACCAAAATAGAACAGTAACTAACATTCATTAACGAACTAACAAAACGCTTTATGGATTTATAGTCATCAGTATCTCTCACACTTGTGCGAATCATAAAACATAAAATAACATGACAAGCGAGTTAACGTCGCAAGGAAAAAAAAATTGGCAGAACAAATATGGCGGATGCACATAAAATATAGCGGATGCCCAAAATGGCTGTCACCCTACACTTCACTGAAGTGGGTGATGAAAAAAAAACATATGAATGGAGGAAATGGAAATAAAACCACAAAACTTGGTGGCAAAGTATGGGCAAAATGGGTAAGTCTCATTAAAAACATGACTTTGCCGGTGTAACAATAACCGGAAACAATGAATGGAATGGAAACATGGTAATCAACAGACAATGGTATAGAATATATAAATGGGCAAATAGTTAAATCACATGTATGAGTGTCGGTGTAATAATAACTGAAAATTCAAACAATCATAATGCAATATGGTGTCATCATCATAATAAATCGTGAATGATGCCAACATTAGTGGCGGGTGAAGATGTTACATTAGTTAATCACTTTTATTTGGTACAACAGAACGATGTAAACCTTAAAAAATTCTGGGCAAAATCTTACAACCAAAAAAAAACATGGGAAATAAAATTAAAAAAAAAAAAAACAAAAAAAAAACAAAAAAATTCATAGGGGCACAAAAAGATGGTCATAAATATTTACATAGTTCAAAATAATGTGACATAATGACGCTAACGCGTGTTAAAAGGGAAACTACATCAACTACAATACTTTCAGGACTGCAGGAGGGATCGTCTGAGTTGGTGGATCTCTATATAAGCAGCATGTGGTCCGAAAGGATGTTGTAAGGGAAATGTTCATGTCTACGGTAGATTACACTGCAATGTCTTACTTGCCGGACAGTAAAATGTAACATGCTCTCCATTAAATATAACGGCTGGTTGGTACACTTTCACTATCATGAAACATCGGGACAATGCGTAAAAAGTGTGCTATACCACAGCATGTTCAAGGATGACGTATATTATCGATTGGGACTTCATAAGGGTAGCCTCAGGACCTCAAGGCAAGTTCACAGCAGGAGGGGTATTGTGTAGGAAGAGACCTCGACATTCGGAAGACTCGAGAAGCAGCGCCGTCGTCTCATAACTTTGCACTGTATCAAAATAATCAGCAGGGCAGGAAATGTTCTAACCTGACCGGTGGGACGGACATTCTCGGAGGTCTAGGGCAGTTCACATCTTGTAAAACTCTTTTGCCCAAAAAATGTTCATTGTTTCCAATCTTTCATTGGCTTTCTCAATAACTGGCGAGGTTCGGGTACGCGTGTAGGTATCGGGATGTAGGAACACATAGCATGGACTACGGGACCCCCCAAGTGGACGAAAACGGCGAGGGTTCGGCGGTGGAGGACTGAGGATACTGGTATTCGGGATGGACCTAACCACCAACTGGGTGGGGAACACGCAATCTACGGCAGTCGGAGGTGGGGTAAAGGGCGCGTGCGGTGAGGACGGGAAGGTGTGGGAATACGGTAATGGATGAATGACAATGAACAACCGGGGAGCGACGAAAAAAGGGGTTCTTACATATAAATTTTTTTTTTTTTTTCTTTTAGGGGGGGCGGCCAGATGGGTGGAAGGGATTAGGAAAAAAGGGATACAGATTCCGTAAACCTGAATTTTGGTTGACGTCGTTCTACTAGAGTAAAACGTAGCTGAGGGCCCTCCAGAGGGAACACTAAGCGTCACACAATTATCTTAAGATGATAAATCGGGGGATGAGACAACCAAGATCAACTTATATCTATTTTTTACGGACAAATAAATCTTCTACGGCACTTCGTCGTAGTTATATTGCTGTAAGCTCATCCAGACCTGTTTCCAATTTCGTCAGGGACACCCATTATATCTCTATACCTCAACACACTTGTCCACGAATAGAATTCTGATTCATAACGTCAAGACTCCCGGTACTTTTCTTGTACTCTGTATCAAGGTCGCGACGGGAAGGCGGCTGCCGAAAAAATAACCATAAGGAGCGAAAGAGTTAGGTTCAACCTTCTCGTAGAGTCCAGTCTCATCTGTTCTGTCCTTCCCATGTAGGACGGAGGCGGAGGACAACCACATAAACCATAAGGAAGAATATAAGTAGAATTCAACATATGAAGAGTCCCATGGAACTACTTGATCTGTATCATGGTCGGAGGAGACGGCGCGAGACCGATACTATTACACACTAGGAGGTCATAGAGGGGTACAGAATGTGCTGATGAATCATGAGGGAGCGAGAAGGATGGGGTACTGAAGGGAGGTGTATACGGAGGGTGGAAAAAGAGGGGTACTGTAGAGAGCTGAAAAGTGAACTGGGGAGGAAAAGCACGGAATCGAAGAGAGGTGAACCCAGGGGGAGGAAGGGAGGTGATGGAACGGAGTTGCGGCAGTTTTAGGAACAAGGTAATAATATTAATAATGCTGTGGCGATGCATTCCCGTGCAGGGGACCTGGTGATAAAAGCCGTGAGGTAATAAGCCAAAGCGAGCGTCACACCCCCCCGGGAGTGGATACGTGAGTCTATATAGCTCACGGATGGAGGGATACATGAACAATCAGGCACGGTGGATCAGGAATGGATAACGTGATGTTTAATCAGGTTTTTCTTCCCACTGTGTTTCTGGCTTACTATTATTTGATCCTTAGTCAGTTTACTGTCGTTACCATTTACATCGCTTTCTTTGTCATTGAGTAACATTATTTATTTAAATTTCATTTTCAACTTCCTGTTTGATTACATTGATAAACGTTTCTCACATGTAATTCCGACAGTGTATTTTCTTGTCGTACTGTTCACTCCGCTGGTTTGTCATTTCCAGCAAGCTGTTTGTTGCTGTGTCAGTTGTTGTTGGAAGCTGGTAGGTTTTTTCATTTTGACAGAAACAATAAATACTTGATGCTCTAGATTGTGGATTGGGTGATATTCCGATCATAAAAAAAACAGTTAGGAGCTGCGTTCACGGGCACTACACTAATAAAGTAGGCTGTATCCATCGTAAAAAGGCCAGTTATCAGTGATGGTAAACGGCACACCACATATTTCAAGGTATGTGGACGGGGGGAGTGGACGGCGTCGGCACACCAATTCACAAAGTTTGATGTGACAGGGATTGGTCACGGTGGGGACAAAATCATGTCTAGTGTGACTGACGGGTCCCGTGTTTGGCGGTGGATTCTTGCTATTTCATTGCTCTCTACTGGTGTTTTAATGGCGACTGCTCCTGTGTTGGTGTATTAAAGATTAGGAACAACCCTAAACCCAGGTGATTCTTTAGGTGTCTCCGCTTAAATCGTGTGTTTATGTTTCTAACGGCTGCCCTGAATCGTCCGGACATAATTTTCCCCACGGGTTTTTTCTTTTCTTATTTCCTGATGCCATAATTAAACACAAAGACAACTTCCTACTGTCGTTCTGGAAACCACAAAGTTCTAGTGGGCACCACTTAAATATGGACCTTGTAAACCTTTATTAAGGTGTCTGTTACCTACTGCTGAAATTCACACATATTAGTTCATAACACATATTCATGTGCTTCCTCCGTGGTTCTATAAAAAACCAGTCATTTACCTAATGAAATAACACACACTGCCATCGAATACTTAACATGATGGTGAATACCCACCAATATCACTGCCCTCCGCACGTCTCGTGCCTAAATACCAAACTCACTTAAACCACCTTCTCTCACTAACCATACCTACATCTCCCCGTCCATACGACTCTAAGCAATTTACCCCAAGTTGGTTGATACGTAATTCCTGAACACTTTTTTTAATTCACTCTACATAGGATTTGTGACTTGTGTTATTACACAACTTAACTTGATATCACGCTCAAATAACTTTCAGTGTTTAATCTTGGCTAAGTATTCATTACCCTAACTATAATTAAGTGCAGCTACAACTTAGTGTTAATCGTCAGTAAACAGTTCCGTTACTGGTCACATATAAAAATAAAATTATAAACATCTAATACATTGGATAGAATTGTTTAGTTAGATTTAGTGTACCGTGAGTCGAGACCCCGAGACCGAGAGACTTAGTGAGTGAGAGTGATTGATAGATAGTTAGATAGATAGATAGATAGATAGATAGATAGATAGATACGCATTGATAGTTTGATAGTTAGAATGTTTGATCTGGATAGATTTAGATAGATTAGATTTGTTAGATAGATAAAGCACATAGAACTTCAGACTTACCTCAGAGGATTTGATTTTCAAACAGATGAAAACTATGCTGTTTTACTACTTGCTGATCCCGTGGTCAATAATTAATGCAATGAATAAATAAAAGGATACATTGATTTGGTCTCGTACACAGACAACTTAATGGCTATCTGGTTTGTCTCGAATCTTAAAAACTTCACGGCTTTGAATTGCTAGTTCTCGGGATAGCGTCTTCGGGATTACGTATTTCCCTCGTCTATTCATGTGACAAATTATTATAGCATCATTTAGTGCATGCTGTGTTGCTGGAGTTAGATAAATGCTGCAGTCAGGTTTTGTTTATATTCTACCTTTTTATTCTCCGTTACTGACTATTCAGTTCTTTCATAACCCAAATCCTTCATCATTTTTATCTTTCGTTTAGCCTCACTTTTTTTTTTTTAATCTTTTTATTTCTTACGGTATTGTATCCTTGCTTTCTTTGTGTTTTTCTTCTGTTTCGTCTTCATTCTTCATCACTTCCCTTCAGCATTCACTTGTCATTTGTCTTTGTGTTGGGGAACCACAAGCTGATGACTACTTTCCGTAAAATTCATAATTTTCGGACAATATATTTGAGCTTTCCACCTCTGGGAACTACTAATCCTATACCTGAAGCACGGTCGGGCATTCTGGCGTGACACGAAACGTTCCCTCAATTATCCCACCCACCGTAGGATGACCCACACCTCACCACTAGCCTCACATTTATGTCATGGTGGTTTTATTTGGCAAATTTCAGCTTTTGTTGTGCGAGTGGCCCAGTTTACCACTGTCCGTCTCATTATACAAACGAATATCTCACTGCACATCGCATTATTGTTCTCGTAATTTTTTTTTAATCGCATCTCTCATAAAATGATAAATAAGTAAGTACTTAATCTTTATCCTGGTTCATGTACTGTTTATTCTTGTAATCGGTTTTTCAAACATCTTTTTGTGCAACAATGAACATGAACCACTTTTTTGTTTTGTCTCACCGTGCACATAAAAACATGGACTAAGAAACCTGGAATATGTTCTCTTCTATAGTAGTAAATAATACAGCCATAAATCCGCGTGAACAACGCCACATTTAGTAAAAACACACCTCCTCCTTCTACAACTCACTCGGATCTACAGTTGTCGTCTAAGTATGCAATTCATGCCTATTCATGCAACATGACTACCCGTTCATTCACCCGTTTACTAATAATAAGCTAAACGGTTACTGACATATGTGAGTCTAATGGATACGTGCGAAGTAGTGCTGATACTACGTTTAACACTTAATAAAGTTATTACACAACACGCCAAACAGTTGTCCAATAGGACACTTTTCATAGTGAATTAATATGTTACACATAGTCAAGGTAATTAAAACATCTTTGCAATTATCATAAATCATTTACACATTTTTTTACATGCGTATGTCTCTCCTTTTTTAAACAAGGTTATCCCGTACTAGGTCGCAATATTTATTATGTTTTTGAAATACACACATATTATATAATACTATTAAGATCCTTATCATATAGACTTACTTTACAAGTCATTAATGGATATACAAAATCAATTTTGTATAAATAAAAACTTTTCATTTAATGGCAGAATAATCATTACGATAATTTTTCGAGTCCAAAAATGTTGTGACAATTAATAATATTAAATAATCTTGAGTTCAGTTATTGTACATTGACGCCATATAATCCACATTCATGGATTACATGGTATCTGTGGATCCGACACGGATTAGAAAAAACTATGAATTTATACTAGCTTATTACAATAGTGGCTAAACGCTGGTTCTAATACATTTTGGTGTTGTTAACATTGAAGCTCTGCACAAACATACAGAAGAACTCTTTCCATAGGGTTCAGGTGCCCGCTGGCTGAGGGGGGCGGCGCGGGGCGGGAGGGGGGGGACATTGAGAACCACTGGTATTTTTTTTACAGATTAAATTCTACATCCAAAATCAGTGGAAGTTGTCTTGATGAATTGGTTACTGACCGGATGGCCCTGTCCCCTGTAAAATAAAATAATAAAAAAACATACAAACCAGTGCACAAGACCAAAAATCAGAGTCTGGCAGTAGAGATGTGCACTTGTTTCTTGGTCCGCGTACGCTTGCATAAAGTCGTACACTACTCGGCGGCCCAATGTACCTATTTATTGCAGGACTCATATCCCATTCTTGTAAACTTAAGAATTGCAAGGTTTCGCTCTCTCTCTGCACGATAGCTTCTTTCGCTTTTTAAGTTACTCTAGACCGATCCTAATAAACCGTGAATGGGTTCAAAACTATCTCGTTTGTTGTCTTTTTATCTTCTTTTTGTTATTTTTTAAGCAACTGAACAGCTTCTGACTATTACAGATCTGCCTGTGCGACACTGAGATGATTTCAAGTCTTCACCTCTGTTTCATGTCTGTTTTCATCTTTCTGGTTCTTTCTCGTTAATTTCTAGCTAAATTCATTCATTTAACTCTTCGTTTATTTCCTCCATTCACCATTACCATTATAATACGAGACCGAGAGGGAGAGAGACGAGAAGAGAGAGAATCGTACGAACGTACTTTATTTTCACTCAGGGTAGGAACTTGGGCAACGACAGGCCCGTTCGTGAACACTTCTGTCATTCACTGTAACCCTTATTATTTTATCAATTCATTCATCTCATGCCCCGTAACCCAGTCATGGTCGTAGGTTGGTGCCTTGTGATGCATCAGCAGACAGGGTCCTCCACTGCTCTCTATCCTCAGCAATGCGTACAAGTGTGGAAAAACCGTGTCCTGCCCATTCTTTGATGTTTTCAGCCCAGGATTTTCTTTGCCTTCAACCCCTCACTTCTCTCCCTTTTTCCCCTTCGTCTCCTGTTCCCTGTCGACTGGAAGGATCGTTTTTCAGAAAGGGAGTCATGACGAGTTACATGCCCAAACCAGGCAAGCTTTCGACGTTTCACTATTGACAAAAGTGGTTCTTGGTGGCCTGCATAGGTGTTTATCATTCTCTTCTATACATCATGACATTTGTTTTGTGGCTTTCCTGTGACTCTTTATAGCATCTAAATGCGCTCATAAATTTCTTCTATAAACATTTATGCTCGAAATGGCCTGAATCCCTTCACCTCCGTATCTGCAGGTGAGTAGTCCAGCTCTCTCAGACCCCATACCAAGAGAATAGATCCAATACAAGAAGTGATTTGTATTAATTTGAGTCTTCACAGGAAAACTGATGTTTACTTTTTCCAGATCACCATTCAATCTCTTGTCATGGCAGCTCGCCCGAGTATGGCTCCATCTAAAGTCTTCCATCAAGACCTTGTTGATTTCTTTACTTTGATTCTTCCATCACCTACATATAGTGGACACGAGATATTTAAAGGTGTTAATTTCTTCTTCTAATCGTTTGCTCCATTTAACAGTAAGGTTGGGTCACAGGAACATGTTCTTTTACTGGCTGTATTCACCAATATTCTTGCTTTATTTATATAATTTATTTCAATCCCATTATCGTTCTTCGTTAAATTTAACTACTGTCTAGAGTAAGGTCTTGAAGTTTGATGTTCTGATCCAGCATATCAGCATAATTTCATATGCACAAACACGTAGGTTAACTCGAGGTCGGGCTCCATTCGATATGGTTGATTTATAAATAGTTGTGAACCTCATGCCTTTATTAGTATCTAGATAATCTATATTATAGGAAGCACTGTTACAGAGATTACATACATTGGCGAATAATACGACTGTTGTTTTGCAAATAAAAATTATCCAATGTCGTTGCTTACAAAACATGCACTGCTTGCGTCCTTGTATAGTGCGTGTCATAAATGATATCTGAAGATGTTGGTTATCAACAAGTTGATAATTTTCACTTAATTTACTTGTCGTTGCCATAAGCCTTCATTGCAGAACTCGATCGAAGGGACTACATTTTGTGAATTTCGATTGAAAGTTTGGGATAAAATGCGTGTTGATTGTTGGAGATGTCTTTTCGAAATATGTTATCTTATATTGAAGATTTGTTCTGATGGGTACTTCTTTTTTGTCATTAAGAGGCCAAGCATCTTTGTTCAATCTATGACAAAGTATTTCTTATGATCTTCTGTTTCTATCTGTTCAAAATTGCTAATCCACTCTAACATTACCTTAATTGGTTGAATAATAAAGCTAATGGTTATGTAGTTCTTGCACACTTTTTAGTATTTTCCTTTCTTTGGAAGCGGTAATTACTAATAGGGACTGCGTACAAATATTTTGGCAATTTTTTTGTTTCTCAATTATTTTGAGCAAATTGTTGTACATCGATTTTTATACCTAACTTATTATTGCGTCCTCCACTTATTTCCATAAGAGCTCTTTGCTGGTATATTATCCCAACACCCGTGTGACTTCCCTAACCTTTGTCATCGCATCACTACTAGGCACGTCTATGCCCACTTCTTCCCCACCTTAATATTTGCGCGACATCTTTCCGAGTTACTGTTTTTTCGCACTTAAATGTTAGTTTGTTAATATGCCTTAGGTCCAGGTGTCCAATGTTTGACGAGATATATAATTGGGGGGGGGAGGGGGCTTTCTAATAATATTCTGTCCCACCTTCTCGTTTACAAGCTGTTTTTTCCATTGAGACTCCGAGCCCCATCGATAATCACTTCTACTTGAACAGTTTAAGAGCGCGCGAGCGATTGGGCTTATTGATGTGTGTTTGGATCGTTTTTCTGTATAAGGTGTCAAAATGCTTTGCCTTGCTGTTTCCTTATATTAGTCCCCCGTATTATTGGGATTCACATTGATCAGCATACCCCATTTGTTTACTTTGGACTGTTTGTTCACATTTTACTTCCTAATATTTTTGTATCACATTACTGTATTTGCCAATGGCTGCTTCAAAGGTAACCTCTTTATTAACACTTTTTCATTTAACACGCCCCGTGCTATTATCACATAACCTTTAGAATGTCCATCTTATAACCAATTGGTATTGTCTTATTTTCTTTCTTATTTACACAAGTATTTCTGTTGCCTGATTTAATTAATGTGCGGACGTCTTTCATGTTCACTCTGTTGATTGGGGGGGGGGGGGGCGGTTGGATATCCAATCCTCCCCAATAATAAAGTTGAGAGCTCTGCCGAATTTCTCCGAGCCTAAGCGCTGAGGAGTTGCCTCAAAAGAATTTCCCCACGCGAATTTGCGGAGTTCGAGCGAGAGAGGCGGCATGTGATAGAGCATAGCGCGCAAGTCGAGATACTTATCTGAGAAACATCTGTTTTTGGATTATTAGTTCCTTTTTAAGTTTAAGCTTGCAGCGTCCATACAATTCATGTTCATCAGTGGTTCACTTCCAATTCCCGGGCCAAGGAAAAGTCCTAGTCTTGGCTTTATTAATACTGGACTTGAATCTTTTGGACTACATGATAAAAATCATATTTGGCCATGTATCTCAGTTTTTCGGGGCATGCCCACGTTTTCATTCTTGATAAATCTTATTGAGGTAAATTAGTGTATTTGCACAGGCACCGTTAGTTATATTGTTCTTGCTGGCAAATTTCTAAGTAGCATTTAGTCCTCGCATACGTTGTGTTGTATCCTGTCCCAAATTCTCCCCTACACCTGTACAAGCACTAGTGAACCGTTTGCATCTGGCCACTATTTTAGTCATTCCAATCTCCACTCCTAACACGATGAGTAATGATTCCTTTCTTTGGGAATTTTACTTAATTGCTTCCATCCAGCCTTTGTCATAAAATGTTATCAATTTGCCTCATACCTCATAGGTCAGTAGTGGGGGAGGCTCTATTACCTGTCTGATCGGAGATGTTCTTTGGATGTGCTGAGCAATTTACGAATGGTGATTGATTCAGCCTAGCCTATTTATTGTGGGTGCAGCTGATGACCAGAGTTCAATCCTATCTTTATGTGCTACAGATATAAACCCCTACTCAACATGCTGTATGTTTTAGATACGCTCAATCTCACACTACCATCACACATATCTTTCGTGACCATCATCACAGTTAATTGATTCACACCTAAATCACTGTCACCCTATCTGACTTCCATGGCTAGGCCAACAGGATGTTCACACACGAGTTATCTAAAACAAGTTCATGCGTTAGTTCTTTGACTTGTACATTCCACACGACATTATAGCGTGCGTATCACTTCCAAGTTCCAATAAACTAAAGCTTTTCTTCTAGGAAGTTTCAACTCTCCAGGGTTTGTGGACCCCCCATTTCGCTGACTTATCACTCGTATCAAGGGGGGCTATCCGTCGAGAGACAGCCGGGTCAAGTTGTTAATACCGGCGGCTTCGGACACGGATCACGGCAAAAATTTATTTCACTGAGTTGTAATTGTTTCCATCTTTAGCATTTTCAGTGGGCAAGAGGTTTGCGTGGCGGTGCCACCATCTCTCTCTCCACTCGCGCATCCTTGCAGGTAACAATACATTAAAATGTAGCTGGATGCAGAGCAGTAACAAATAGCCCTCAATAAAATCTGTAATGTTTTGTAACACTGATCACGGGATCGACACATCACATAACCACCGCCAATTCATTGGCTGCTTGTTATTGTATCAAACACAAACAGCGAAACTCACATGATAGGCTATACACTTGAACAGTTGTATTCACATTCTTATAAAATAATTAGGCAAATCATTATATCCAGAAAAAGCCACAAACACACATATCAACATCCATTTCTAGCCTTAATTAAGGGGCTGTTACCACTGATGCAGCACTCCACATAAACGACGTACATGAATGAAAATACACCAACCACACAAAAAGTCGCGGGCCTACAAACGCCGCCCACCATCTTGGCAATATACATCTTTTATACATGATATCCTCATTTATTCCTCAACATTACCATTTTCTACATATCTCCAATGTATACCCGGCACAATTACACCACAGTTGCTAAAAAGTAAAATAATAACATACACTCCACTGTTAAGGGATTAGGATTCATGGGGATTAAAATTATGTTGCATACGTTTAGACTTATCACGCTATGCATCCCATGCCACATTTTATGTGTGAGGAATAGTGTTCAGCCCTGTTAGTTCAAAACTTACTTTCCTGCACTCAGAATCGCATCACCCGTGCGTGAGCGAACAAGTCAACTATGTGGTCGGTTTTTTTGTCGTCACATGTTCGTGGGGCAGTAAGTGTGTTTGTTTTTTTGGGACCCGTTCGTTATTCGTTTGGACTGGTTTTGATGGCTGGAAGCTGATTTTCTTTCCACCTAAGCTCTAGGATTGTATGGAGGAGGTGTTTGTTTTTCCTAACTGGGAGGGAGATTTAATTTGTATTTTTCACAAGGGCCGCCACCTTGTTTAAGAATGTTCTAGGACGGGGAAGGGAAACTTTATTGGAGAAATACTTGCAAAACCCCATTTGATTTTTTTCGTGTAAGGGAGATATCTTCAAAGATATTGAGATAAACTGAGTTTACGGGTTCGCCTATCATCAGTTTCGTTCGGCAACATTACTTGGGTACCGGGAATAATTACCCTGTACACTAATTAGTACAACGGCCAGGATCTTGATAACAGATTTAAGGCTATCGTCTGCTAGGTATTATTTACTTTACTATTAACAATGGAGGATGAAGAAAGAAAACACTATTGATTGACGGGCCTCGTTATTGGACTGGAACAGAAAACTGCTTTCATTCGCTATTTAACTCTCGTAGTTTCACTTGCCGTTTAACTTATGCCATGCCGATTATATCTTGATGGATGTCTCTCTTGTCGCCATGTTACGTACGCAATAAATGTCAACACATGTTTTCACCCCGATCAGTGACCTCGTTTTCACCTGCCGGCTTGTCGTTTGCTATTGACAGATCATAATGTCCTGTTATGCAAATGACTGCAATTCATTTCGCGTATACTTGCATGATCCTATATATCTCTCGCTTCCCAGCGTACATAAATACATCTACATTCACCAGGTATATAATTATGATCGATTAGATACATAATCTTTGTGAGAAAAAGTACAAATACGTCCACATAATTTAGATACCTACACATCTCCATTTTTACAATATTTTGTACAGCTGAATAGATGAGAGAGAGAGAGGAGACAGTTTCTATAGCAGATTCTGCCGTCTGAGCTGTGGGGTTCTTTACATGCCTCTGTCCCACTTTACTAGGCTATCAGCTTAATGATGGTGACCAAGTTTCTTTTTCTCGATGCCTTGTGCCCTTCCCTAAACTCAGAGAGAGTCCAGGTACCTACTTCTTTAATCTAGGATTAAAATTGTAGCGCGCGATTATCAGCTTTCGAACACCCAATACTTATGTGAGGAGGCCAAGTCGATTTATTATCCATGCGCCGCAGATACACGGCACATGTAGGGGAAGCCAGGAGCATCCACGGCCCACAACAATAAAAAATGAAATCCATATTACCAACTCCAGCAGAACTATGTCACTCCCACCCGCTGGTAATTTCTCCGACTTCGCACAGGTCCCACTCCCCTCTACTCGCTCGCTGTCGTGATGAGGCTAGGGTGATTGTTTTTAGATACTCGACTTAGATTTTACGTGTGTATGTGTTGTCAAAATAGACAAGATATAATGTGAGTGTGTGTGCAGCGAACTAGACCTGTATGAGAACGACGCGCGCGCGGGATGTGTCGTTAGGCACATATCTAGGAATTGAAATCTGATGCTGCAGAAACTATCGCGCACGCTCCGATTCTAAGCGATGTCCGAAGACTTTCTGTAAAGTGTGTAGGGAACACAGCGGGGAGAGGGAGTAGGTGTGAGATTGCGCGTGGGTGGGCGATGTTCATGGCCATCTCCGTTACCACATTAACTGGGATGAAAACTCTACGGAGACTATCAACAGCCCTTTGGTTGGGTACCAATGCTTTCTTTGAATACTTATTCAAGTTGACATTCCTGGAGGCGTGAACACAAAGAAGAAGAAACCCAATAAACTTTGCCATCTAGAAAAAGGCGCTGTTCAATCTATCTCTGCCATATCCTTTCATACGTTAAATCCAATGGCATTAACATTCAAAATATTTATATCGAATATAATGCTCAACAACTATCATTATTTGTTAGATATATGTCTAATTGTTCGATTGTTGCCATGGTACCAACAACATCAGGTTTGCGCCCTTTCCAATTTTACAAACAGATAGAAACCAAAAACCAATCTAAATACTTCACTGAAATCATTCTGCGCTGGATAAAAAGATACACATTATTTGATGGTACACAAAATGGCAGAAGTGACCCGTGATACGCATGATCGCTACTGCTGGAAATGTCAAAGCAATTGAATCTGCAGACGATTTCCTACACAACACGCTCACACTTCGCGCTTGCTCACTCTTTCCTACTCTATGCCCGCTCACTCCGCCTACACCCCCCGTCAGCCCCCGACCTTTCGACCTTATATGTAACTTATATTTTAAAAAACAGCGGCTGGAATTTTGACGATTGTACATTAGGTAACAAAAATTGTGGAACTGATGACAAGAACCGTACCAAGTGTCCACGGTGGGTACAACAAAGAGGGACACTGTCAATTTGGACTAGGGTCACGCAAGCCTGTAACCTTTGTTAAAACACAATGGGACACGGAAAATAATTTGTGTTTGCACACTCTATTGCTGTACTGAGTGTCCTGATGGCAACAGAGTAAGTAAGTACTATCTGAAAGTCCTTTCATTCTGTTCTATTCCACATTTTCTAAACTTTAATGGTATCTTTGTAGTCAATAGTTTTCATGAATCTGGTGGTCACATGGTCAATTGATCACCTCATGACGATATATTTTGATAAGGTCGCTACGCGCTGACTTTTCTGATGAAATTGGCCTGTTCACTTATTAAGACTTTCACGGTAACAATGTGCACGTCTCTTTCCGCCAATTTTTTTTAGGTATAAAGATAATGGGTCCCATGGTTTTTTTACATCCATGACATTTTACTTTTCACACAGTAAGACAGTGTTTACGGAAGAACTCACATGACAACCTCATGACAGGCAATTTAACATAGATACTATCTCGTATATCTCTAGAATCCCTTTATGGCAAGAGAAGGTCGAGAGTTAAGAACCGGACAACACAAAATCAGGAGGAAGAGGAACTGGAGATATGAAAATAAAATGTATAAGGAAGACACGGATTAGACCACTGAGCCGATGGACACGAGACAGTAGAAACTCTTGCCCATGCTTTTAGTTCCAAGGTCTAATGCTACGCATGGGGAGCTTTGAAAGACTATTACAGGATATGAAAACAAATATATAATTTATTTTGTCCTTTCTTTTCCTAATATTTGGTTGATCTTTTACAATGGTTGCAGCTGACACGACGTACGTCCGAAATTATTTTTTAATATTCCTCATTTCTAATCCTTATGAAGCGATGGGAATCTAAGACTCGCACAATCTGGCCTCAGGTCCAGGGACATTCACTTAAAGGCATTCAAAGGTGATCTTGCAGCCAGTAGTTTCTTAGCATTTGGTAATACAGTTGAATACTACCACTATTTATCCCGAACCACCAGGGACGCCCAAGAGCCATCGTTCGGTTAATCTATATGTTCGGATCAATGCGGATTACCATAATGTTTCGAAACTACCATTGTAAAATATTTCTAAAATTTATTAACACATCACATGGAAACAAAAATACACTATAAAACACATATTTTCTTTTTACTGTATAATAATATTTACAACAATGTACTTTAGATCACCTGTTTATCACCAAAATCTTTCATTACACACTGCAGTGATTGCTACCTTCCCTACTGTTACAGTATCTATTTTTATTTTGTTATTGGATAATGAGATTACATGTTTTCACAATAATAACATTACCAATAACGGCATTTCAAAAACAAGCGCAATAGCAACTTACGTAATTTGACATACAGTACACTATGACCCAAGACTGTGTAGCTTCCTACTTAATTTAAAATAATTGAGGAATCATCTACACCTTTTTCCTTGTTGCGCCAAATCTACTGGATATGTCTGGATTTCTGACCTATCTGACTTACAGATCACTCCGCATTTTAAAATCCTTCAACAGCAGAAAAGAAAGCTTGTGCTAGTAGGGGACTGAAGCTAGTTCATACATTTCTTTGCTACAAACGTAACGAAGCCATCGCTAATATTCTTGTTTACTAGTGCTATAAAGGCATCTATCAGGACTTGGTCTGACGTTTTGGTTTGGGGATACGTTTTGGGTTGAGTCTTACATAATTCTACAAAGATACATCATTTACATGTTCTTCATGAAGGAAAGTACTTCATCATCGGTCCACTACATGTTATTTGGTTCTCCTTCTTGCACAAAAGACAAAATTTCTTCGTTCAATTCAAAAACTGAAATATAACCAGTAATCATTATTCATCTTCTTGAAAACATGTGGTGCATCATCTTTGTCAACAGTCACCAAATCAGGGCATTGCTTGTAATACCTGTTCCTCTACATTCATTCTATAACATTAATAATTTAGTGTCACCACATGCCACAAGTAGCTTAGTTAATATTGCAATCTTTTTGTTTACCATGCTAAATCTATTCCACAGACTCTGTTCGAGCTTTTTTATTTGATCAGGGGTGGTCCAGAATCAGCTGACCATTTTGACAGAAGTCTTTGAGATTAACCTGTTTTGGTAAAAGACAACACACTTTTTCTGAATACTTAAGCCCTAACTATAAACGTACGGCAGGACGTCACTTTTCTAGTACACATCTTTTAATGCTTTGACCTAACTTACAACCGGATCCATTGAGTTGAATCAGTGCTGTTACATTGGGAGGACAGAATTAAATTACTTTATTATATTTTACTTAAAACATGCCATTTCAATTGTATCCGTCTCATGGATGAGATGGTGCTTGCATTATCTGTAGAAGTATTACTTTTCCAGTTCTTTCTTTTCTTGTTCTTTCAAACCACTTCAACATTTGGATGTATACTGATTTGTATTACCAATCACAGGTACATTTTGCCATCTATTCATCCAAAAGCACCTACTTCCTCAGTGCTTATTCCTTGTAGCAACAATGGCGAGACATGTCAAATTATTTAAACAAACACGTGGTTTTTCTTTTTGGCTTTGACGATAATTAGCATACCGGTTAACGATGTACTTCAATCTGCCCCCCACCATTTCGACGGACTATCCAATTTGTTCACTCTCTCACTTTGCACTTTTCTTCAAACCAAAGGCGCGCAGCTGCCCCTTCGAGCTGAGATGCTAGGATTTTTGAGGCTATGATTTCATGTTCTTTGACAACACCCCCTTGTCTCCATAGGCATTATAATATCATTCGAGTGATTAAATCTTCTTCTTCCATTAATAGCTCTCAAGAATGTTTTCTTTAAAATTTTCAGCAGGTTGATGGCATCGCCTAGTTATAATCAGATCTATACCACTTTGATTCTAATATTATAGTATGACATGAAGAGATTTAAAGTTTTTTTAACCAACCTCCCTGGGCTAGCCTGAGGTCTGGGGGGGAGGTACCGTCTATGTTGGATTGCTTTTGAACGGATGTGACCTTTCCGACAATATCAAATGAGTGACAAGAGAATTAAGGTTCCCATTTTGCAACAAAAACAAATACCTCTTATCACTAAACATGGCTCCTTTACCTATTTTCAATAATTCTTTCGCGATTTATCTTGGTGTGGTTGACGTTTATCTGAGTCCAATGTTCAGGCCATCTTTACACACATTATATCGCAACCGACCCCCACACAAATCTTACCTCTTTTATGTTACTCCTCTTGTTTCTGTTACTTTTGTTAGTACTCAAGAAGCCGGCTAGCCTTTCCCATACATTGTTAATCATGACAAAGTGCAAGAATCCTGTTTATTACCTTTTTCCTAGTCTCTTGATAAGTTGTATTTCGTTTCCCCCGTTTCATATTGACAAAAACATATTGAGGTTCCATTTTATATGCTTTAGGCCACACTACTGGCGAAGTTCGCCCATATATACGACACAGAGGATTTTACATTGTACACACAATAATATTTATTTTTTTCCTGCTGTTGTACACTGAACACACTTAACTATTTAAGTTGAAATGGTCATGTTTACGACCAGCGGTTCTGCCTAGAACGCCACTCGGTACAACTGGGGATTGGTAAACCAGTTTTTAACTGACTTTTTGATATAAATGCACCTTCTCATGTACGTAAGCGTCCGACCATTAGGACTATTCCTCACCTATCATGTCAATGTTGTTCGCAACTTTTGATGCTTAGGCCGCATCAAAAATATTCAGTAAAATGCTGAGTACTTACGTGATGTGGCGCCGCTGTATTTTTTTTTTCACTGCATAAAAAGTGTTACGCGATAATTGGGTGGGTGCACGGTTTATTGGGGTTCGGATAAATGGTGTTTCTCTACCTGTACAGTCGTGGAGAAACTGCACACTGTCCTCATTGCAACCTATCTCATGGCAGGTCACCTTTTAACGGACACTTTGCACTGGAAGGTGCAGTGGTTAGACGTTCTTATTTTGTGATCGCAACAATTGGCCCCCTCACAGCGGAACTACACGTGACAACAGGAAACTACACGTCATACCCCCCCCCACAGCATCACAGGAAAACTCACTAACGTGTCCAGGTGACGGTGGCCTCCCTCGGGAAAGGGCCAGGAATATTCATGTCACCGTAAACAGGAACTACACTGTGCCTGTGTACTCACAATGGCAACTTTAACTCGTGACAGCAGAGAAAACTATACGTGGACCAACAAGGGACCAACTTATTAGTGCCAGAACAACCACATGAAAATACCAAGTCGATATCAGGGCAAAACTACTGGTGACAAATAGGAAACTACTTGTGGACATTTGGGAACTACCAACCGTAGTACACAACAGGACTAATAACAACGGATTATAGGAAGCTTCCACGTTGATCAACAGGAACTATATGTGGGACATAAAAAAGGAAATACTATATTGTGAAAACAGGAACTTCACGTTGGCGCGACAAATCATGGGGTTATTACTCGTGTCAACACCCTAATGAACCTACCACATGTGGACAAACCAGGTATATACTACTGGTGCCCGTGGTGGATACAACTGGAAGGAACTACTTGTGGACATTTGGAAACACTACACGTGACAACTGGAAAACTACATAGTGTCTCAATAGGAACTACACGTGACAACAGGTAAACTACTTGTGCACAAGGTATGTATCCATACACCACGAACGTCAAAGGAATATATTAATACACGTGAATTAGGATTACTACAAGTGACAAATGAGAAACTAAACGTGACAACTAAGGCTACCACGTGACAGTTGGATAACTTACAATTCGCAATCCAGGCGGGGAACTACATCGCGAAAACAGGATACTATATGTGAAAGTTAGAAAGTACACGTGACATACAGGAAATACACCGTCGACACGTTGGAACTACTCGTGAAAAACAAGGAAACATACAAGTTCCAATGGCACACCTCGGATCCTTACACGGTGGGACAGTTGCGTCACATACTACGTGACAAACTGGAAATAATCGTGACAAAAATGAATATAAACAGTGTACAGTTAGGAACTACACGAGGATCAACAGATAACTACACCGTGGACAGTTGTGAAACTACACCAAGCCTTCCGTACAACACAAGGACAAACTAAATCACGTGCGCAAACACGGATTACCAGCAACACGTGACACATGTCTGGCACTAAACACCTTATAACCGGGACTATAGGATATATATGTGACCTACTTCGAACATAATTGTGAACAGCCTGGTACAGGAGGTCAGGGATAAATTATCCACCGTGCAGGTGGGCATACCTAACCACGTATACATAGTGGATACTACAAATGCCGCCAACTGGTATATCGTATACTTCCGACACGGGATCACACTAAGCGTGTAAATTCTCGGTACACCTACAGTGGACCCCTGTGAGGTTACAGACTAGATGTGACTGTAGTGGTTGGGAACTATACGCTAGACATAACAGGCAAAATACCACCGTACGGCAAACGTATGAAACTATATCATGTGATACATCTGGTACTACACGTGACATTCAAGGTATACCCCGTCTCATGACCAATCAATAATTTCATGTTACTGACAACAGGCTAAATTACCGTGACCATTGGAACTACCAGGGACAAGTCTATAGTTTACTACAAGTCCATCCCAGTCTAACAATGAAACTTTCATGTGACAGTAGGAACTACACACGACGTAATCAGGAAACTTCACGACGTGCACCGTTGGACCTCATCCACCCAAAAACTTCCACTGACATCTCAAGGATACTAACATGTGACAGGTTGGAAAGTACATACTGTATCAACACAGGGATACCTTACACGTGCTACATGGATCTACACCCCGTATTAAATACAGGATACTTCCACGTGACAACAGATCACACCCACGTGTGTACATATACACTGGATATCTCTTACCCCAACGTGTACCAGTCTCCCCCCCTTGAACTACAACAAGTGACTACATGGTAACTACACACTATGATACTCTCAGGCTACATATCTGTGTACTCTGCAGGTAACTACACGAGTCATCAGGATCATCACCTTACATGTGACAGTTCCGAGAACTACACGAGTACATTTAGTCATCGGAATTAAGTATATAAGAATATTATATAAGCATTAATATGTATTTAAAGGAAGAACGCGTCTTTACACTAATTCTAATACTCACAGGCTATTGGTCCAATCGAGTAAGTTTTAGTATTGTCATGTCTTGTTCACCAATGTGGTATCTTGCATTCACACTGCGGGGTCAGTCGATCAGTGATTTTTTATAATATTAGTCCGTGATGCTGTTCACTTTTCTCTACTTAAAATTCCGGTTTTATCAAATTTTTTTTTTACATTCATCATTTGGATGCTGATAATGTTACTGTAATTACTAAGATGTATAAACTCGCTCTATCTCTTTTTGGCTCAGGTCAATTCATTACACTCACAATTTTCCCTATTACACTTTTTCAGCTTAAATCAACTTATCTCCTCCTAGGAATTAGTCTCTGTTTTGGTACTTCTTCACTGTGCTCATTACTCATTTACTTATCAGCTAGCTGTTCAATGAACAGGTAACGCTGACTACCCTTCAATGCCTACCCAGTTGTGAATAGGAATTACCTGGACTCGACCTAATTGGAAAATTTTTGGAAGGCTGGATTGGCTCGGCAGGAAGGACGAAAAATGATCCAATCCTCAATTCTCGTTTTCGAAATAAATCGGACGATTCAGTAGTATGGCTGTAAGGCTCTTCTTACTACCCCACTAGCACCTATAAACCTACGGAAACTACTGAATCTGGTATGGTCGTTTCCACAACTTTACCTTTGTACCATTTATTGTAATATATTAAAATGTTTATCTTACTGTCTTAATTCTAAGAGGATAAACGATAAGGGGATTCGGTCCCAGGTTATGATCCAGTGAAGCCCGCCCAGTTACAAGCCGGCCAACACCAGCGGGTCCCAATGAAGAAAAAAAAAATAATAATATGAAATATACTTAATATATAAACAACAATCACCATGCCCCCGGTTACTTTTACTCCTAAAGGCAGACCTAATCTGACCTTAGCCAACGCCATGACGAAGCTATCCCCCAAGCAGCACCTTTTATTTTGTCTATTTAATTAGTTCACTTACTGTATATCCTGTTATAGCCACGCCCATTCTCTTGCTTTCCTTTCACAACTTTCCTCTGACGAAGGACCTTGTCCCGGCAATAACAAAACGTTAGGCCCATTTTTTCTGTGTCATTTTGTCCCCCCCTCAGTAGACGATAACATCACCCTTTTTTCTCACGATATTTTTTTTCAACTACACCTTCCATTCTACATTTCTTCAATCATATGGTTTTATTTCCAGTACAAGTGATTTTTGGTTACTTTTCTACAATGGACGCCCGTCCCTGATTTGCAGTCGTCTGTTTAGACCCCACACCAGTTACATAACTTATCAGCAGCGAACATACCGGCCGGACCACCACACTGTTAAGTAATTATGTAAAGCGCTTCCACCGCAGCACAGGCTGAACAAAAGTTGTAAATGCGACGTACATGATTTTTTTTTTTTCACATGCTCAGGAGCTACGGGAAGGATAGAAAAGGACTGCTAAGGAAATTGTAAGCTGGTCACCACACCTATAATTATGCGGGGCACTTGTTTAATGAGATAGATTACAGCTTCCGTCCTCCCTGCCGGAACAAGTTATCTGCTCTATAGACTTTCGAACATGATCATTACCTTACACCCACCCATAACGCACCACACTAAAACTGCTCCCTATGATGTTGGTATATGCTTCCCGCTTTGGTCCTCCTACACAATTCTCCCGAGGCCCCACAATAGCAAAACACGGACATAAACACTGTACTCAGCTATAATGTAACATATTTATGGACAGAGCATGTCATTAATGTAATAACCATCTCGCGTATGAGTATACTGTCCCTCCAATAGTGTCCTACCCCACGCCCTCTCGATTTGCCGTCACAACCACCACATCATGACGTCCCTCCCTGGCTAACCACACCTTTTTCCAACTGTGTCATGTATGCGTCCACACCCCTCCCGCTATCTTGATTGGATGACCACCACCCCCAGATCCCCCCATTACATACTATTCCATCTGCACTACAACCAAGTATCTTATGGCTATATTATACTGAACACCTGATGAGTCGTAATAACAACAGTTCCTTAATGTGGTACACTGAACAGGTGCTGGACTAAGTTAAAGTTAGTTCTTGCAGACGACATGTTGAATTGTGATAAAATTAGTTCCTGTACGTGGTTTGCGGAAAACGTGTTGCACTGGGACAACGTTAATTGATAAGTATATTACCTCAAAGACGATGGTCATATATCGGTCATGTCCTACGAATGCAAAACAACAGAATACCATTGCAGGCACTCACTTGGGTTCTTGAGGGTAAGAGGAAAAAAGGAAGACCAAAAGAAACACTCAGAAGAACAATAATAAGATAAGGAAGAACGTTGGGATTAAACAATGTGCAAGAGCTAAGAGGAGTGGCGTCACAACGAACAACCTGGAGAGCACTGGTTTCTGCCTTATGCGCCGTGTTTGGTGCTTAAAGAATTTATTATTATTATTATTATATTACCTCAGAAACATATTATTTATGACAAAGTTAGTTTCTAAAAAGTTAAAGGTTTATTGTTGATATATCAGAAATGTCAGATTAAGTAAATCACTATTCGGAAGAGATATTGTCAAGGCTGTGAACAACTGCAATGGACTTTGGAAATTAGAAACGTTAATGTCTTACCTTTATAACACACCAGAGCTGGCAGAATATATAAAATAAAAGTTTGCAAAAATCAAGAGGAAACAGTCACAAATTGCAGTCAAGGTGATCTTTGTTCAATTTCCAGCTGTGTCGTACGAAAAACCAAAAGTAGTTGGAAGTTTTATGTTATGACAATAGCTCAACCCCCTTTGTCCCCATAATGTAAAGGGTATAAACCTGGTTTAAAAGACAGATAAAACTCATGGAGATCATTAATCGCTGGGTAAGGGAAAAGGATCCCATTACACGCCCATTGCGGAATTTTGGGAATATGGTGTTAGGCCCCCATTTTCTCGACCATCAGCACACAAGGGGTGATGTGGTCAGCATCACGCCGGCCGCCTTAACCATCCCAGAGCTGCTCTGATACCCAATTCATGAGGCTGGGTCGACCCCGTAGCCGTTTGCGGTCTAAAAAATCCCACCTTAACTGAGTATCGAACCATGGACCACTGAGCTAGGAAGCTAGTGTTAATCGCTGGGTATTGCTTTTAAATCAGGCAATGCTTTTCTTTTGTTTTATTTGATACTAGGAAGTAACTCGTCAAGAAATGACTGCATCGAATTATGGTCTGCCCTTTTCTGTCTCATTTCCTGGGGTAAGTACCATTTATTCTGTATTCAGTTTATTCCCTTCCAGTATCTTCGACATGTCACCTTCCACCGAGCAAGTAAACCAGTCAACCGACACTCAGAATCTTAGATACTACACTGTACTTAACAAAAACACACCTATTAAAAACTGAGTAAAAGCAAAGTAAACTTAAATTAAAACGAAAACAACAACCATCGTAATCACGCATTTGGTTTTGTTTTGTTTTGTGTGTGCTCGTTGCTGGTTCCGCACCAATTCTCACCATTTACAACGTGCGCGGAGCTGTTGGTTATATCGGCACTAACCACTAAACTACAGACTCGCCTCGATACCTGTGGTTTGTTTAATCTTAACACTTTAATGATTGCCTTCCACAGCTAGCATTGGTTCGTTGCAGACACACCCAGAAAATTATTATAGAAGATTCTTTGGCGTGCTTTTCAATTAGTTTCTTCGCATTGATTGTTAGCTTATCCATAGTATTTTTATCTGTTAAATAATGTTCATTTTTTCTTCCACGTGGTGTCTCCGTCCTTTCTCATTTTGTAATAGCCCTTCCATATTTTGTTTCTTTATTTGTCGTGGTTGTGGTTGATCAAGTCTAACGAAACATGCTGTAGATATCAATATAATGTTTCAATGTTGTTTTGCTTTTCTGTGGCCTGTTTGCTTTCTTCCGTTGCCATTAAATGTGTCACGCTCGTTTGTGTAACTGCAGATATCGTTTTTAAAGATGGGCAGGGTAATAGTGAGCGTCCGATTGGCAGAGCGGTTAGAGCACTGGTCTCTCGCGGCACAGGTGCCGGGTTCGATTCACGGTATCGACACGCTCTAGTCCACCCAGCTGTAAATGGGTACATGACTTTGCCCTTGAGTTAGGAAAGAAAAAGGCAGCTATGAAGGAAACTGGTCACCCCAACTCTCCATGCTGAACTTACTACAGTGAAGTATGTAACACCTCACTACCCTACGGCAGTATCTGCGATGGGTCTACCTTAGGGCAATGAAACATGAGAAGGACTGTGGTAAAACAGTGACGCAAAGTGTGATACAAGAAACTAAGTAATGATTCTTACTAAGTCAAAGGACAACGAAAATTGATTACGTTACGACCACAAGACCTTCGTCGGAGACTAATGAACTCAAACAATAAAGAAAGGACGCGAAAACTAAATTCATTACTTCAAAAATAATTTTTTTTAACCCGCAAATGGAATGAGATAAGTTTGCACTCATGAGTGCAATTTGAACAAAATGGACACTGTAATAGGATCGTTAAATTTTTTTAAAAATTGTAAGCATCATCAACAATCACATTTCCGTTTAATGAAAAATTTATGAAGCTGTGTATGCGTAGTACACGTGAAGATGTAGAGCAAGGCATCTTAACCTTTGTATGCCATAGACCCCTTTGATGGTCCGATAAAAGCTAAAGACCCTTTGATTGTCAGATGAAGGCTAAGGACCCGTTGATTGTCAGATGAAGGCTATAGACCCTGTGATTGTCCGATGAAAGTAATGGACCTTGTGATTGTCCGAAAAGGCAATGGACCCTTTGATTGTCCTATAATAGCTATGGACTGCTATGATTGTCCGATGAAGGATATGTACCTTTTAATTGTCGGATGATGGCAATGAATCCCTTTGACTGTCCGATGAAGATTCTGGACCTCTTCTTGGAAAAAAAAAACAACCTACATACGCACTCCTTGAAATTATCTTAATAACCCTCATACTCCATTATTTTCTAGCTAACAAAATAAGCTAGACATGTAAACGGGAGGCAAAAGTATGTCATGCCAAAGGAAAGTCTTTTTTTTTAAAATAACGGTTACGTCACCCGTCACAACGTGGAGGGAATAATTAAGTTGTGAGCTTTCTGCTGCACGCTCTGATGACGGCACTAAACTTTCCAGTGGTAATTTCATTCATTTACACTTTGCTTCAAAAGTACGAAAATACGGAAACAGGGTGGCACGAATGCATAGAAGCTTCACCTATGATAAGCAATGAGGCTTCACTATTTTACTATATATAAAAATATATGGTGGAGATACTTATATTAATCCATATCAGAATTACTGAATATAATTGAAGGAGCAATTCCAGAAATGTTGTCAATGGAAAGTGACAGAGATAAGAATAATTTTAAACTTAAAGAATCCAGCGCCATAAGGTATATTGGGAACAAAATGCGCGTCATTTCAACATGCGCACAATTTAGTTCCGATCCGAAAAATGTTAAGACGCACTGGTGTAGTGACTCAACGGAAGGTAAAAAAAAAATCATAGAGAACCCGAGCCCATAAATGGGGCTCAAAATAGCAGAGGAGATAACTCTGGAGACAAGTCCAAACACTCAGATATACAGATGCCAAATATTTTGTCGCATGTATAAGACACCTAGTTATACTAAAATTAGAAAAACAAAAACAAATTAGCTTACTTACCTACTTACATAGTCGTTCCTCTTCTATTCTGGGTGTAGAGGTTTGCCATAGAGAGCGCCATAATGTCCTATCAGCTGTCTTCATCCTGGTCTAGTTCCAATTAGTCCTCGGTTCTTCAGAGATTGTCTAATGGCGTCCTCTCAGCGGTCTCTGGGTAGTCCCAGAGATCTGGATCCCTGGCTAGTAGTTTCCCATACTTGTGGTAGCCGATCTTCTCCCATTCTGCATACATGGCCAAACCATTGTAGTCTGGACTGTTCTACTTGGATCTGCAGGGGCTGCGTTTCGAGGCGTTGCTGAATCGTCTGGTTGCAGACTATGTCCCTTCTTGTTACTTCAACCACCTTCCTCAGGTACTTCATTTCTGAGGTTTGGAGCTAGCTTTTGTGGGTTGTAGTCAATTAAATAAGCCTTAACATTAAACACATCACTTTTGTTCTAGCCCTCTAGGATCCAATGAATTAAAAATAAGCTAACAGAGAAAGTGGACAAGGTAAAGTGGTAAACCGCTGATGTCATCATGCTTAAGAATAAATATCAGATATACTGCTGACATTACCTGAGCAACTAGAATTCTAAACCTCTGAAAGTGGCAAAGTTGAATAACGTGTTAAATATCTTAGGAATAAGGTCAACTATAACATCCTACGGTGGCTGCATTCAAAGAATTGATATATTTAGATGTTGTAAGAGAATGACATCACTTCCTGCCCATTTTAAGTGCACTTGATCGTAAATAAATAATGGATACCACCTACGACCGTCTCAGACATTAACAGTAGATAAGAAAAAACAGAAGAAGTTAGCCGATTTCTCTACTGTCCTGGCAGTACTATCTTAGAAAGTACTCTCAAACCAGATGTTTCCATATAATTCTTGATTTTGCCTGTTTCTAAACAGGTCATTGGTTTTAAGAGATTAAGGAGCATTTATTAGCATTATATGATCAGATAATTCATTGAAAATATTTCAAAATAATTCTCGCATTTAACAATTTAAATCAATTCTTTCCAGATAATTCACGAGTTTAATATATCAGGAGGACAAAAGCGATTTGCTGAAGTAATTATACAATAAGTCATCCGGTTACGAACGAGTTCCGTTCTTAAGGCGAGATTGAACCCCTGTCTGTCATGTTGCCTGTTTGGTCTCATCAGTTGCCAAATCTGAGTAATTTTAAACTTGGCTTAGTGAGGGAGAAATAATTAATACTTGGAAATAGCAACTTGTGGGGGTGTTTTAGAACTAAACCGGAGACAAATATTTCTAGTTAAATAGTTAAATATAATTTACAATATATCAGCTTTGGTTCAGATTTTAGAATTTGTTTGTTTGTTTTTATCCGGTTTTTTCGGAATATTCCGGTGTGTATGGTTCGTTGTCTGCCTACTGTACATTACTATTTACAATGATTCAGCGAACACATTATAGCAGTACCGTTTCTGGGACATGCAGCTTTCTTGATGGGACAAATCATTCAAAAATATCATCATCGACCCCTTAAAATTACTGAAACATCTGACAAGTCTTATCAGTGGCGTACAAGGGATGTGCAAGGGGCCGGTCAGCCCCGGGTGACAGCCAGGAAAAGTGGGGGGAAGGGGTGCCATTAGACACTATTGTGACAGTGCCGTGCCGTTTAAAAATATACTTGCAAGAATAAAGTGGCAGGTCAACGCTATAGGAAGACAACGCTATAGGTGGGAAGATAACACAAAGAGATGGACAGGAACGAGCCAATCAGGGTGTACCCTATAGGCAAGAGACAAAATGTATATGACGATACGGTTGTGCGATCTCACGTCCACTCCGGCAGTATCACTTTTTTCTTTTCCTCTCACTCATCGCTATTTTTTGGCATAATTTTTGCCCTTTCATTCATTACTTTGCTCTATGCTAAATCTAGTAGGTGAAGTCTCCAACACTCCACGCCCCCCCCCCCTCTTTTTCCCCTTTACGGAAGTATCTGCTATGGGACTATCTTTATCATTAAGATTTTGCTTTGAGTCACTCCTCAGACGTATTTACGTTCCGCAAGGTGAACTGGGGAAGAATCTACTGTACAAATTAACAGGGAAGAAGCAACTCCTCTAATGAGTAAGGAAGTACATAATGACGAGTGTTCCTTAAATTCTGTTGAAAGGGAGCATTCTGAGAAAGACCACCTAAAAACTAGTAGGAGAAGCCTAAAAATAGGAACATGGAATGTTAGAACTCTGAACGGAGAAGGAAAGCTTGACAATCTTATATTAGAAGCAACAGACATGAAACTCGATATACTGGGACAGAAATATTTAATCGACGTCAAAAATAAATATCAACAATTATTGACAGAAAGCATGGAGCAGTATAGAAGAGAAAACCAGAAAAAAACGCAACCGCATAAAAAAAAAATGGGAATGCTTAAAAAACAAGCATACAATCAGCAAATGCAAATTTACCTAAAAAGGAGTCTAAGAAAAATCAAATTTGGATGACAGATGACATCTTGAATAAAATGACCGAAAGAAAGAAAGCAAAAAACACTCCAGAATATAAAACAATAGACAATGACATACGTACTATGTGTAGAGAAGCAAAAGAACGGTGGATAGAAACAAAATGCAAGGAAATAGAAGACTTGGAAGCAAAGCACAGGACAAGAGATATGCATGAAGAAAGAAAGAAATTATCAAATCGGTCACGGTTTGCACAAGGAGGAAGCTGTATCAAGAACAAAAATGGTGTAATATTACTTGATGAGAAAGACATATCAAACAGATGGGCAGAATACGTAAAAGAATTATTCGAGGACAACAGAGGTAAAAAACCATCACCAGATTCTAATGAAGGCCCAAACATTCTCAGATCAGAAGTAGAGAATGCCATTCATATGATACAAAAAGGAAAATCAGCAGGCATGGATAACATAAAAATTGAAATGATAGAAGCTCTGGAGAGCTTTGGTATAGATACAATCACAGAAATATGCAACGATGTATACAATACAGGATATATACCACACGACATGAAGACATCAGTTTTTATAACATTGCCCAAAAAACCAAATGCAACAGAATGTTCAGACTTCAGAACAATCAGCCTGATGAGTCATGCAATTAAGATACTGCTCAAAATCATACAGGAAAGAATAAAAAGTAAAGTAGACAGCGAAATCCAGGAAGAGCAGTTTGGTTTTAGACGGAACAGTGGAACAAGAGAGGCAATATTTTGCCTAAGAATATTAGCAGAAAAATATACAGCGGTCCAAAAAAGTATGTATATGTGCTTCATTGACTATAAGAAGGCTTTTGACAGAGTCCATCATGAGAAAATAATTGAATGCCTCGAAGACATAGGTATTGATGGAAAAGATATAAGAATACTCAGTAACCTTTATTGGGAGCAAACTGCCACAGTAAGATCTGGAAGGAATTATTCACCATACATAGACATAAAAAGAGGTGTCAGACAAGGTTGTGTGCTGTCCCCCTGCCTATTTAATTTATACACCGAAAAAATTTTCAAACAGAGACAGGAAATACCAGGACTGAACATCAGTGGAAGGTCAATAAACAACCTTAGATATGCAGATGATACCGTGTTGTTAGCTGAAAGCGAACAGGAGTTACAAGAACTAGTGAAGCAAGTGAACAGTATAAGTCAGGAATATGGACTCGACATTAATATTGAGAAAACAAAAACTATGATAATTAGCAAAACAGACGATAAACCCACATTAAAGATAAGCGTAAATGGGGAAATCCTGGAACAAGTCAAGAGCTACGTATATCTCGGTCATATAATAACAGAAGATGGCAGATGTGAAACAGAAATCAAGAAGAGAATAGGAATGGCCAAAGCTACATTCAACAACATGAACATATACTGACATCCAAACAGTTATCTCACAAATTAAAACTGAGAATCATAAAGTGTTATATATATTCTGCATTTCTGTATGGTGCAGAAACATGGACGATGAATAAGCAGTTGGAAGAAAGAATTGAGGCTCTTGAAATGTGGATATATAGAAGAATGGGGCGTATCTCATGGAAAGAGATGAAAACAAATAAGGAGGTCCTAGAAAATCTAGGTATGAAAAGAGAACTAATGAGGGAGGTCAAAGTTCGACAGCTAAAATACTTTGGCCACATAAAAAGGCATAACACCTTGCAGAAGACCATAACAGAAGGGAGAGTTGAAGGCAAACGTGCAAGGGGAAGACAGCGCTATAAGTGGGAAGACAACATCAAGAGATGGACAGGAAAGAGTCTATCAGAGTGCACCACCAAGACAAGAGACAGAAGACGTTGGAGATCCTTTACAGCCAACCTTCGTTGTGGAGATGGCAACTGATGATGATGAAGGTGAACTGGGGTATTATCGTAACAATACACAGTCATTATCACCAATCAGCGAGCGATATTCTTATCTTGAAAAGACGGTCTTGCTCGATCAACATCTATAGAAGCCAAGATTTTCTGTCTGGATTGCCGATGACCGTGGTTTTTTGTCTATCAGATTACACGGGTGGTAGATGCGGTTATCGGTTCACGGGACCATCCCTGTGTATGATTATCACGATAATCTGTCTGGAGAGAAAATATTGGCGATAGGTATCATCTGGACATCAAATGAGTTCACATATGGTGTTTATGAGTTGTGCACAAGATGCCGGCGGAAGTCTGACTCAACGATATGAAGAGGTCACGCGTGGATATTAAATTTAATATTTTGAAACACGTGAGGGTATTTTTTTAATTTGAAACACCACTACCCATGTAGTGCTGAACTAGATTCGAGTAGTTATATTGTTTGAGCGTTCGATTGATTCACGCACATCGTTTCTCTTCTAATTCAGCGGCCAATCTCATTTTTTTCTCATCTTCCTCAGCAGTTAATCTCATTTTTTTCTCATTCTCCTCAGCTATAAATTTCCTCTTCTTTTCATTCTCCTCAGCCTCAATCCTTTTTTGATCTGCCTCAAATTTCATCTTCTTCTCTTGTTCCTCAGCCTCAATCCGTTTTTGATCTGCCTCAAATTTCAAATTTTCCAAACGTAAAGTTTCCAATCTTCTCTGATCAGCTTCTATTTCTTGAGCTTTCTTATATTCTGACAGTGCAAATGCTTTAGCTTCATCAGGAGCCATCTGAAGAGCTTTTGCTTGCTTAATGAAATAGTCTAAGGTAGCCATTTCAATATTATTATGTAATAATACTACTTAAAAGTGTTACTACAACTAGTGTTCTTCGTTCCTGTTCTAGAACGGTAAAATCAATTTATATAATAGGCAATAATATTAATAATTAATAATGTAATTTATAACATGTAATGGTGTGAAAGCAGTAATGTGACAGACAATAGCACAATAATGACACGACAAGATATTCAAAACAAACGAAGACGTTCGCAGAAATCCAATTAAAATAAAATGAGAAACTAAAATGGAATGTCGTAAAGAATTACGATGATAACTGCGATTAAATAATGCACAAGACAATTGACAACACAGTGTAAAAAACATAGGTTTTGTAAAAAACTAAACGACAGGAAAGGTGAGATGGACGCGAAATACAAACAAAATTCATCATAAAACCAAGGTACAAGTAAAAATAGCTACCAAAAACAACAAGTAAACGTGACACTACAGCTAAAACAGACAGGTGTCACAGACCACCAGACACAGTGGACCTAGAATCCTTCTACGCTCACGCGTAGGAACATTCCACTGCGGGAAGTCTGCAAAATAATGTCCTACAGAACGTCTGACGAAGAGCCCGAATTGACTTCGAGATGGATCTCGTTCGTCAGATCTACCTCCCAACCTCCCGCGAAAAATACACAAAACATAACACATAACATAGAAAATATACTTTGTTTAACTTCCTGTAATCTACGCAAAGACGTATATTGTTGTCTTTCTTCCTAATGATTACCATAGAAGAAGAATATGGTGATGAAGATGGTTCAATTATATTTAATTGGAGCATATCATCTAATTCCTTATCAACCTTATCACGAAAGTGTAAAGGAATAGGATATGGGCGAACTCGAATCGGTGTCATACCTATCAGCACTAAAAGAACGATTGCGTGAAAAATTGTTTTGTTGTGCTGCAAAAGCAACAGGCAATTCACTCTTAATCTGCGCATTACTCAGATCCATGGTTGGGTGAGCAGTGCAGAAGTTTTTTGCATGTTCTTCTAAGTTTTTCATAGATAAAGGTTTCCGTTCGTGTAAAAATGCGAGAAATGTAGGATTTACCGACGAAAGTACCTTATCGCGCATCAGTAAATCAAAGAGACCTTCATACGACTTTTCAATTTTGGATAATTCGATCCATCTTTCTAATGTTAGTCGTATCTGTGACAGAAAATCACTAAAATTTCTGCCAGATTGAGGTAGTAATGTGTGAAATCTCAAACGATATTCGTTTTCTGTCATTTGGAATTTTTGCAGAAGTGCTGCTCTAAGAGCATTGTAGTCATTTTTCTCACCAATGCTGGTGGTATGATAAACTGCTAATGCATCTCCTGTAAGTAATCTGGATAAATATGTACAGTATAGAGCTTTATCCACGTTATAAGACCCACAAGTGGCCTCAAACCTATCCAGTAAGGCCGCTCTACTACTAATCTAGCGGGAATTTTATCATTCCTAGAATGGATCTACAGAGTCGCTTGCCTTTAAGATTTGGATCGTAGACGGAGAATTCCTACGAGTAGAAGAAGTTATATTGTTTACCTTATGCACATGTTTTAACTGCCCATGGAGGACTTCTGGTGTCGTGTATTGTGGTTCGCACTATTGACCTGCCATTGAAACATCATTTTTTGATGATGCGTAGATGGCAGAGCGGATAGTGTGATTCGCTTGCATAGCTATGCGGGGTTGTCGCACGGAAGGTCCAGTGTTCAAATCCTGGGTAAGCCACTCATGTCTGTTGTTTTTCTGTTGTCTGGTGTTCTACTTCTTTATTTCCTGCGAGTGCCTGATAACATACCTTTATATTTGTTTCATATTAATTTCATATTAATTTACTGTTTACAGGCCTCAGGTTTCCCTCCCTTATTTGTAATAAATGTTTGTACAATACCAAACCTACCCACTATCCTGTTCTCACTGTTCTAGTCTACTATCATTTACTGGACACAGTATTAAGGTCCTAAGGGTCTTGTTGGATTCGGCCTATACTGCTTGATAGAAATACAACAGAAGTGATTGCGTCATTAATGGGCTGAACTGCCCATGGAGGACTTCTGGTGTCGTGTATTGTGGTTCGCACTATTGACCTGCCATTGAAACATCATTTTTGATGATGCGTAGATGGCAGAGCGGATAGTGTGATTCGCTTGCATGGCTAGGCGGGGTTGTCGCACGGAAGGTCCAGTGTTCAAATCCTGGGTAAGCCACTCATGTCTGTTGTTTTTCTGTTGTCTGGTGTTCTACTTCTTTATTTCCTGCGAGTGCCTGATAACATACCTTTATATTTGTTTCATATTAATTTCATATTAATTTCACACACGTTCCGCAGTCACAGAAAAACTCTCTTGATGACAGGGGTCCCACTTTTATAAATGAAACCCTATCAGGTAGCATATGAAACATAAAGAAAACAATGTTGTCCACAAGTTTACTTAGTAGGTAATTCCTATGCAACACCGTATAACCTAGCTATTTAGGTATTCTCTACGTAACACCATATAACCCAGCAGAAACTGCTGGACTCCCTGAAATAAAATGAAACAAAATAAACTAGCATCTTTCTAATGGACAAACATCATCTACGTAATAATACATACACATGTGTGAAAATATGCTGGTAGATGCGCTCAAATGTCCATGTGTGTGTGTTGTGTATGTTCATGCAGGTCTGTGTATATGTGTAATCGTACAATGAACATACTTAAGTCAACAATAATGCCTTCATACTCATACTAAATACTAACTACATCCTTACGCGAGAGAAAACATAAATGAAGCACTTCTATCTATGATGAAATATTATACACAACTCACTGGTCCAAATGACTACATTTGATCAGTATCTTAGAGGCCTAGTTGCTCTAAAGAACAAGCAGATATAAATATATATATACAAGGGGATTGACATAAGTCTTGGGCCTGACCATGAAGGAGTTACAGGAGGAAGATGAAATTAGGCACATTTAAAGTTCATCATATTTGCACTGAATGTGTAAAGTACGCGTTAGATTCTTCAATGGGTTTTCCCGCAACGGTGCACGGTGCAATGTACCCTATTGACCGGATCTGATGCTCCAAAGATTTGACAAAACAATGGAAAAGAAGGAGGCCAGAGCTGTGATAAAATTTCTGATGTTTCAGGGAAAAACACCTACATTTTTTGGAGACCATGGTGACAGTAGATGAGACTTGGGTACACCATTATGACCCCAAATCCAAAATTGCCAGCAAGCAATGGAAAACCCCGGGCTCCCCAATACCTGTCAAGCCGAGGGCGCAGAAATCTGCAGGAAAAGTGATGCTGACTGTTTTTTGGGACGGCAAAGGTGTCCTTTTGAAAGATTATCTGCCTCGTGGCAACACAGTTAATGGACAGTACTATGCAGATCTTCTCAAAAAACTAAGAAAGGTTGTGACCAGGAAACGAGGGATAACGCGCACTCAAAATCTTCCTTTGCTTCAAGACAACGCGCCCTCTCACAAAGCACGGCTTTTGCAGCTAGCAGTCAACAATTTGAATATTCAAACACTACACAAACAGTAATAGTGGTAATATGTACACACTTGTATACAGCGCAATGCGGCACTAGAATTCCTCTAATAAAATCACAGTAATTTACACATATAACACACAGTTTCACGGTTGAAAGTCGCGATGATATATATACGTGGGATTACACTTGAGAACACATAAATCGCCAATCAGCTTCTATCAAACTATAGACAGACTCTAAAAAGCATTAACTTCTAAACCTGAAACGTCTAACATTATTAATTGTTAAGTATTATAAAAATGTACTCATATGTAAGCATACCTCTGTGTCGTTAGTTCTCTTTGCACAGACGCAATATATGCGATATCAAATCCTCTGCCTCACTGGTGTATCATGCCGAGGATACATACCGCACAAGAAGACGATCTGGCACCTTCTCAACTCTGACTCGACTCTCTCACTGTTTCAGTTTAAACCTACATATCCACCCATGTACCACATGATAGCCGCATCAAAATGTCCCGCAAGCTCCGCCCATGCCTCTAGGGAGCAAATCAGGAGTCTTATGCTCAGCTTGGATGACACGAGATTACATTTTAGTAAGGATTATCTTCCTAATCGAGACAACTCAATGTCCGCCCACTAATGGTAACATTCCCACGATATCTGTTGCCCGGAGTCACACCTCTCACGGTTTTGTGCTCAACAAGGTGTTTTCCTCTGGTGTCAGACAGCGCCGAGATGTCTTAAACCAAGAGCCGTCTCTCATTTCATCTTCTGCGTCTCACACGTTTGTCTTCCTCACAGATGGCAAAGGTGTGTTTCGTTTAGATCGCCCATTCCCGCGTGAGAATGCCAACATGAGCACAAATATACACCTGTAGACTAGATCGACAAATATTACTCAGTCTAAAATTAAACCTTTCTGGCCACACGGTCACAGGAGAATTAGGCAGAAAGACAGCTGGAGTTTGAACTGATGATTGTAAAATAAAATGCAGTGAAATCAAAGTCAATACACACATTGCAGCGCAAACGCCAGACTAGCGACTCCTAAAAACCAGAAAGAAAAATGAGACATTGGACTTAGAAATTCCACAACTATAAGTAACAAATCGAGCATTTGGCAACTTAGGAATTTACAAGTAAACCTGCACTTTTAATACAAGACTGGAAACTTAGGAATTTGATCAAAAGTCATAGAGGAATTAAACAAAAGTTTTCCCAGGCCCAGTGATTTCGCAGAACACCCGCTGTCAGAGGAATTAACTCTAATTTCCCAGACCAAGTCACAGAGGAATTAAACAAAAGTTTTCACAGGCCAGTGATATTGCAGAACACCCGCCGTCTCTAATTTCCTGACCTAAGTGATTCGAAGCATCTAATACAGAGCTGTGCTCAGTCTAAATATGTGCAAGGAGATTGTGTATTCCCAAAAATTGTGGGTTCGTGGAACGAAGCTAGTTGTGAGTGAAACGCAGGGAATCAACACCAACCGCCTAAATCGGACAAGTTGTGTGAAGAAGTGCCCTCATCAAGCAGTGACGAAAATCACAGCTGCAGGACTCACCTAAAAGTTAAGTGCTTATAAAAAGGCACCAGCAAAAAGGACATAATTTTTCTGAACTATATCCTCACCCCAAATCTCTGAAGAGAAAATTTGATTCCAATATAAAAGTCACCAGCAGATTATTTATTATAAATTGTTAATACTAATTGATTATTAAATGGCCATGTCTGCAGAATGGGAGACGATCGGATACCACGACAAGCATGGGAAACAAAGAGCCAAGGATCCAGACCCCGAGGACGACCCAGAGTCCGCTGGGAGGACAACATTAGACAATTTTTGAAGGACCGAGGACTAGAATGGAACCAGGCCAGGAGGAAGACAGCCGATAGGATAGTCTGGCGCTCTCTCTTCCAAACCTCTACACCTCACGGTAGAAAGGGAACGACTAAGTAAGTAAGATTATTAAATTTGTTACCTGTTGTTTTAAAACTAAACAGTCATAGTCGATTCAGTTTTTTATATGTATGAAAGCAAATGTATGAGCCAGAACAATTAGTATGTCTATATATAAAAGGAAAAAGGAAAAGGATCCCGTTACATGCCCATTGAGGCATATTGGGAATATGGTGTTAGGCCCATATTTTCTTGACCATCGGCACACTAGGGGTAAATATATGTCTATATATATACCCTTCAAAAGAAGTTAAGGACCAGTAGGTGAAAATGACCCAAAAATAATAAAAATTATATTTCAGAAGCAATTAATCTGACATTGATTTTTCTCGAACAACAAACATTCAACACGTGCTGCATGGGCCACCAGCATACCGTGTGGCTAGTGTTCCGCTCAGCAAGCACGCTGAAAAAATGCTGCTGAGACGCCAAAATGTGGGTGTTTTTAATGATGTCTGAGCATGAAAAAAATACCTGCTATTCCAAAAGTGCGTGATGCATGTGGGAGACTATAGTGTTGGTCTTGAGCTGTACTCACAAAATTATCTTTATAAGCAACACAAGTGCTGCATAATCATTGCACAACAATATGCCTCAACGACGAAAGCTGAGTGTTGTGGATAAAGGAAGAGCCATTGCGTGGTTGCAGGAAGGTCTTACTGTCCGAAATGTTGCTCAGAGGCTTGCATGAAAATAGTGTTGATTGTCACTGATAAGCTTGTCATGTTATATTTTGTTGTGCTGTGTTTTTATTGTTCATTTTCATTTCACTTTGCACCCTTAATAAAAATGGTCCTTAACTTCTTTTGAAGGGTATATATAGACATATATTTACCTCTAAACAGAGCTATACCTTTATAAGAGGAATTCGCTGAATTAACTCAGCTGGGAGGCTTGAACGGGCTAAATACCATTGCTTAAATCCTTCAAAAAAGGCGACGGACAGATATAAGTTAACCATTGCTCAGCGCTATGCCGCATGGTTCTTGACAATACAAATTGAACATGTAACAGAACACAAAGTTCTGGGGATCACGATTGACCAGCACTTAACGTGGAACTCCCATGTACGGAATTTAACCAAACACATAGCACAAAAGACGTACCAGCTAGCCAAAATAAAACACTTCTTAGACGCAGACACTAGACTATTGTTCTACACCTCACATATACAGACACATCTAGATTACTGCTCTACACTATGGGATTGTTGCCCTGCTTCCACCTCGAAGAGACTGCACTCCCTGCAAAAGAGAGCAGTGCGTCTGATCACAGATAATCGCACGACACCACACACAAGGACAGGAAAAGAACCCAAAATACTGTCGCTAAAAAAAGTCTTCTCTACAACAAAGCCAAGCTGACTCACACAATTCTATCTAACAATGCCCCGTCGTACCTAAGATCATTGTTTCAAACCAGTAGAAGGGAGGGACAACGATTACATCAGTTACGTCTGCCCAAACCTAGGATCGACCTGTTCAAAAAGAGTCTAGCCTACTCTGGTGCCTACTTATGGAACAGCCTTTCCACACCACCTAAAAAGCCTACCTACACAATATTCTTTTAACAAAGCACTTTTCAAACACTTCCTCAACACTGATTATCTACCCCCATAGAAACAGTATTTGCCTGTCAACATCTCATCCATAGGTCAACATTTCTTTTCCTCTTCCGCTCATTTTTGTGTGTGAATAATTTGTTTTATATCCATGTAATATCATTATTGTATTCACTTTAAAATATTATTATATAATGTAATGTATGTGTGAATGTACCCACATAATACTGTACTTTAGAAATGTGAGTCGTGAGAATGTACCCGATACCAAAAATACAGATTAATTGTAGACGGATTGACCGCATGAGTGAGTGTCGGTATACAGAATTTATTTATTTTTATTTATTGTTTTATTTATTTTATTTTATTATTACTTTTTTCCCCCATTTACTAGCTTGTTTGTGTCAAAAAAAAAAAAAACCCTATTCATTTTTTTATTATGCTTGCATACTTTAAATGAATGCTGTTATGGTAACTTTATAATGTTGCATGCCTTTAAATTAATGCTTAAAGCATCATGTGGGAATGAAAGGATATAGTATGCAAGATTAATGAGAGTGGAAGGGCAGAATGTTAGACAGGCCTGCGCGCCCAATTCTTTACCCTTCGAAAATAAAGTTCGTTCGTTCGTTCGTTCGTTCGACTTCTGAATTATCTTGCGTAAGCTCCCTTCGGATAGAAGCGTCATTGCTCTTCTATCTACATCTCTGCCAAGAGTAATCTTGTGCGAAGGTAACCACCTTTGTCGACCCAGTTTAGATACTCTTGAGTTTTGGCCACTGTTGGACCACGACTGCAAAGCAGGGGAGGCAATCCGTGACAATTTATAGATTCATACCATTGCAGCCCACCTTAGATGCGGAGATGGCAGGTGATCTGATATGATCTGTTAAAATTTAACGGTTATCGGCCGTGTACATTATAGTAATCGTCATCAACTTTCTTTTTTCGCTCCTTATGGTCCCCTTGTAAGAGACCTGCATTAAGCATTGACATGCTCTAATAGCGGGTATTTCTGTAGGTATTTGATTTACATGGTGAGGTTGCACAACTTCAATTTTAATCGCCTAGTACGACATGCTAGAACTAGTGCTTTCTTTGTCTAATCAAAGACCCCAGGGACTACACGGGGTGTACATTATATTTCTGCCTCTATATTATAGTTAATATACCCCGTTATTACATATGGAATGTTGATTTGTTTATACACTTTTCACTGCACTGTGTACCTACCTACATCAGCAATAAGGAACACAGGAGCTGTAGTAATCTACTTTAGAAACATTTGAGATTTCCAAAGATCTAACTAGATAAAATCAGGTCGCAGAGTTAGGTAGAAAAATAGAGTAAAGTTGAGAATAAACAGTTTTAATATGTCTCACGTGACCGTTCTCGGCAATAATGAGAGTAACATTGCACAGTAAAGACACGCACATTTCTCGATCACTTCAGTTAAAACAGAGTCATGAACTCCCACTCGCATTGAACGGCTTTTGTTGCTTTGTTGTTTGTGTGTTTTTTTTTTCGGTTTTATATGTGTATGTGTACATTAATTCCTGATAATTTTCACGTACAAATGTAACTTACAATTTTGCACATTGGCAGGCTTAGAAGACATGTCAAAACAAATAATCAAGGTCTCGAAGTGAATGCAACACAGAAGAGGAAATGATAACAGGATTGTACTGAAAAAAAAACACCACTACAAGATGTAGAATCATACATATACCGTAGCAGTAATATAGACAGTGGTGGAGGGCCAGACAAATCAAAATTATAAAACAAAAGGCTAGAGGGGCTTTCTTTGCATTGGGAAATATCTGCACGTCAAAAGAAATTTGGTCCAACACAAAAAATAAGAATCGTCATCTCAAATCTCAATTCAGTCCTACTGTATGGATTTGAAACATGGAGAACGCCAAAAACAACAACCAAAAAGTAACAGGCATGGCTGCTTGCATGGGATAGAAAGATTGAAGTGGTATGCCAAGATGATTAATGTGGTGACAAGATCACTTATGTTGTGACTAGGTCACTAACGTGGTGACAAGATCACTAATTGGGTGACAAGATCACTAATGGGGTGACAAGATCACTAATGTTGTGACTAGGTCACTAACGTGGAGACTAGATCACTAAGGGGGTGACAAGATCACTAATGCGGTGACTAGATCACTAACGTGGTGACAAGATCACTAATGTGGTGACAAGATCACTAATGTGGTGACAAGATCACAAATGTGGTGACAATATCACTGATGTGATGACAAGATCACTAACGTAGTGACAAGATCACTATTGTGGTGACAAGATCACTAAATAGGTGGCAAGATCACTAACGTGGTGCCAAGATCACTAATATGGTGGCAAGATCGCTAACGTGGTGACAATATCACTTGTCGTAATTTGAATCTGTATAAACAACACGGTCATATTTTCCACGCTCAATCTAGGATAAAAGGTCCAAATATAATGGCCAATCGGAACGCTCCTTTTCTAGTGTCTATAAAGATACCTTTTATATTAAGCAGAAAGGGCCTATTCTGTGTTTTTAGTGGGAAGGAGTTATTTTATTTCTTAAAGAATAGCGATAAATAAAAATACATATATAGCTATTATAACACCTGATATATCACTTAAGAAATAGATACCAAGCTGGCCTCATAAAAGTAAGTCATTTAAAGAGAAAAATTGGTTTTAGTGATATTTTTCCATCAGGGTAGCACCCAATTCAATTACTTAAAAATTACCTAGATTGAAATGCCAGGAAATACTTAAAGAATATACGTTTTTAACGATAGAGATAAATTGGCCGGTTAATTATCACTTTAAATAATTAAAATCGGTCCAATAATAATTGAAATATTAAAAATTAGTCACATTGTACGGGCAGGTTGGAAATCCTTTAGAGTAAGATTCTTAAAATATTTTGTTGATCCTGCTCCGATTGGTCGGATGCAGCTCTATATATAGAAACGGGGACTTAGGAAGACCGCCACTATTATTTGAAAGAGATACCGAGCTGAATGAATCCAGCACACGGTAAATGAAAAGTCTTTTGCCATTCTGACCTGACGCAGAACTAGATTCCCATTGAGGCCTGTCTCAGCTTGTGTATTATTGCCTGAGGGTAATATATATATATATTTGTATATTTTGTTGATTATTTGCCTGTGTGTACTCGCCTGTGTGTTCGGTGCTGTGTGGAAAGTGAAACTACAAGACTAATGTGTTGCTGCCATACTGGCCTAATTGTAACGTGTGTAGTTTTAAAGACGACAGGCCAGAAAATGGAAACAGTGTAAGATATTTGCAAATTATGGCACAAGTACAACTGTAAGACTATTAGGGTATTTGAATGAGTATTTCCTCCTAGAACGACACAATGTTCAAGACCACAGGATAGGATGACAGGATATATTAATATTATGGAATCAAAATGTTTCTCACTATTTGGTACTTAACCTGATTATGTTATGGAAGACAAGCATATACGAATGGATCTAACATACGATGTATTAAGGAAATGAGTAATCAGATTGAACTGGCTGTGATGTATTGAGGTAACTATCCTGTGTCTGAATTAATGTTATACGTGATGGTGTCTGTATATAGGGGAAAACTAAAGGACCCTACAAGTTTTGCGAATGTCTTTTTATTCTAGGTTTTGTCCTGGTATCTTTCAAGCTCATGAGACACACAAGTGAGAGGAGCTATGGTGGTGTATTGTTCTCCAGTTTGATAGAGCGAAAGCCACATATCCCAGCCTGGAGTTCATATTCTGTGCGAACCAAACCAGGATTGGAGGTGTCTCAGACTTCATGCCAGTTAAGTGGATATAGATCCACTTGACAGATTATCCAGTAGCAACCATACAAAGAATCAGAATAAAGAAAATAAAAAGCATTAAAGACTAAAAGTAACACTATTATAATACAGACTTATTATAGAAGTCAACATTATTCATGATGACTCACAGAGGACCATAATCGAATCCTATTATGTTACCAGCCAGGGACATTGATATCAAAAGTGTGAACTAGTGAATGAACTTTAATTACTTATATAACTAAATATACAAGCATAATTTTGCCTTGTTATGGAAAACATTCCATCTTATTTATTTCCTTTTTGTAAATACATTATAAACAAATTTTGAGTTTTCCTAACCAAAAGAAACCGGGTTTAGGAACAATCAAATTGTAAATACTTTCATTCAGTCTTACTTAATTATTGTAATTAAGTTAATGTTCTGTTTGATAGTTATTACCTATAACTAATTTAATTTACCCCTAGATAATTAGCCTCACAAACAAATATATAACCATTAATCATTTTGGGATCATGAGAGGTAGCAGATAGATCTTCAGGACCAAACACTATCATCATACCTGAAGATTTACATAGCTTGAACCCACTTTGATGTCGATACACCCTTACTCTTTTCCAGAGAAGGGGGTATTTCTTATAAGACCAGTCTCTTATCTGGCAGTATCCTGGTATCTTCTGATACACCTATTTGTCCAGGATATCTGCAATTTTTATAACATCCAAACCTCTCGCGACATCACTAAAGTGGTGACAAGATCACTAATGTCGTGACAAGATCACTAACGTGGTGACAAGATCACTGACGTGGTGACAAGATCACTAACATGGTGACAAGATCACTAATGTGGTGACAAGATCACTAATATTGTGACAAGGTCACTAATGTGGTGGCAAGATCACTAATGTGCTAACAATATCACTAATGTGGTGACAAGATCACTATTATGGTGACAAGATCACTGATGTGGTGGCAAGATCACTAAATTGGTGGTAAGTTCACTAATGTGGTGACTAGGTCACTAATGCGGTGACAAGATCACTGGTGTGGTGACAAGATCACTAAAGTGGTGAGAAGATCACTAATGTGGTGACAAGATCACTAATGTGGTGACAAGATCACTAATGTGGTGACAAGATCACTAATGTTGTGACAAGATCACTAATGTTGTGACGATCACTAATGTGGTGACAAGATCACTAATGTGGTGACAAGATCACTAATGTTGTAACAAGATCACTAATGTTGTGACAAGATCACTAATGTGGTGACCAGATCACTAACGTGGTGACAAGATCAGTAATGTGGTGACAAGATCACTAATGTGGTGGCAAGATCACTAACGTCGTGACAAGATCACTAATGTGGTGACAATGTGGTGACAAGATCACTAATGTGGTGACAAGATCACTAATGTGGTGGCAAGATCACTAACATGGTGACAAGATCACTAATGTTGTGACGTGACAAGATCACTAATGTTGTCACAAGATCACTAATGGTGTGACAAGATCACTAATGTGGTGACAAGATCACTAATGTGGTGACAAGATCACTAATGTGGTGACAAGATCACAAATGTGGTTGCAAGATCACTAACGTGGTGACAAGATCACTAATGTGGTGACAAGATCACTAATGTGGTGACATGATCACTAATGTTGTGACAAGATCACTAATGTGGTGACAAGATCACTAATGTGGTGACAAGAACTAGACAAGTGCCAGTGAAATAAGAAATGAGAAGAGGACACTGCAGATTTAATAGGACACACATTGAGGAAACCTGTTGATAGCATTACAAGCCAGTCCTTGTTCTGGAATCTCCAGGGTAACAGAAAGTAGAGGGAACCAGAGAACACATGGAGAAGAGAACTGGAGACAGACATGAAGGAGACATGGAAAGACATTGAGCTGATAGTAAGGGACAGCAAGACTGGCATAAGTTTGTTGAAAGCCAACTCTCCGTGGAGAGGTGAAGAGTGGTGATGATGATGAGTATGATGAGCATGATGATGAGTATGAGTATGATGGTGAGTATGATGAGTATGATAATGATGAGTATGATGATGGTGATGAGTATGAGTATGATGGTGAGTATGATGATGATGATGAGTATGATGGTTATGATGAGTATGATAATGATGAGTATGATGATGAGTATGTTGATGATGATTGGTATGATGATGATGAGTATGGTGATGATGAGTATGATGATGACGATGAGTATGATGATGAAAACTATGAGAAAAATGAGTATGATGATGATGATAAGTATGATGACGATGAGTATGATGACGATGAGTATGATGATGATGATGACGATGGTGATAATGAGAAGACATATCAGGAAACAAATAATCTCAATTTCCAAAGGAACACCACACAGACGACGGGAAAAGTAAAAACGTGCATGAAATACATTGTAAACAAAGACGCCCTCAGGCAGACACATTCACACTACATCAAGGTTCAAAGAATTAAACTTTTATCTCTGCCGCACGAGCTGGTTCCTGCAGATCCATCAATTGACCGGGGAAAAATTCAAACCCAGTTATGTTTTACCGAATGTTCACTTCGTATGACAGATCTCTTTACTGTCTGATGTAGTTCGTGGATAAAGTGATAATAAACTTTCTCTTTACTGTCTGTTGTAGTTCGTGGGTAAAATAAATATGTTGCGTGCATATTTTGACGCACATATTACAAAAATCGATATGGCTATTTGATATGGAAAAAATATAGACATTCATTCATTTGTGTATGAAAATGCTGTCTATGGTAAAAGCGAGAGAATCCATGTTTGATTCACACTTTTGATTATAGGAGTAATCGTTCTGGATATTGATCCAGCGCAAGAATATTGCGCTTACGTTTGTACTTATTTTTTAGGGCCAGAAAATATATTAATTTGCTTATTGTGTTTATGGCCTGAATTCATATGTATTACATATTATTAGTACAAGTAGAATCAGTCCTATATTGTATATTTTGGATGGGTAGGAGGGACTAGATTCTTATTATTCCGGTCTAGCGGAAGTATGAGTTGTCTTGACAAGTCGTGATGAGTTCCGATGTACCGTGATAATGGCGGGTACGCATTTTTCAAAGGGCTGGTAGATTCTTAAGGAAATACGATTCATGGAGTGGTTTTCTTCTAAAGGAGATGGTATCTCTACTATAGTTTATGTTAGAGACTCTCCTAAGGTACGGTACAATGTATAATTCGGACTCCATGTATTGCCAGACCCTATTTTGATGATCTCATGTCGATTCGACCTAGATGGAACATTGTGCTTCGTATCGCTAGGGTCGTGTTTTGTATCGACGAAGATGACAGACTTTCCTGCAGCGGTTATGGCTACGTGAATTAACCTGATCACCGTAGAGCTGTATGGAAACATTTATGCAATCATTTATATACCCATTATAAATTAACTCTGGCTTATATTCTCCTTCTTATGAATGAGTGAACGACAACTCAGGGAGGCAGCCATGTTAGATTTCGGTCATCATATGTTTTGATCACTGCCAAGAGAACAGATTATTTATCCTATTATCGGACAGTGACAGGGAGATCTCAATCTTGCTAGAAACCCCCTCTTTCGTGGTTTCATAATATATGCTACAAACTATGGACGTCAAATAACTTTAGTTATTTACCGATCTGCCTTCACTGACGCGTTTAGTCAGATAGGGGGATGCGGCCATAATATATCATGACATTGAACTTTTGATGTACTGCCCATTATTTCTGAATGTGTCATGACTTCAGATCTGCTATGTATACCTACAAATTGATATGTCAACATACCATGATGTACTCGTATGTCCCAGTGTGTACGTCTGAATAAATTGAGTAAACAAAGATTCCAGCAGTCTGCATTGGTGCCTTGTAGACACAAGTGTATGAGTGGTTATATTGGTCAGCACACGAACAGTACACCATTCGCGGTAATCACACTCTACACTTCTACTTCATACATACACCATCCTGCGTCGGTTGGAGTGAACAAGTTTAGGGCCTGCTTCCCCTGGAGCCTTTGCCTTCCCTAACTCAGGACTAGGGTGAGTTACCCATTTACAGCTGGGTAGACTGGAGCATGCCTGATCTCAACAACACACCACTCTTCCTTACAGAGCATACCGACTGACACTTTACAGAGTGGAAAGAAGAAAAGAAACTTTACAGTGGCGAGCCAGATTCCTGGGTCCAGCTTACGCAGTTTTGTGTTGAGAATCACAGTTTACAGCTGAAAGAACATTTGTTTGAACACATCAACACCAGTAGGACAGCTATACAGTCGATGTCAGCTTGACCTGTATTACCGATAGGATGCTGTATCTAGGTCAGCGCTTGTTGACAGTTTTTCGCTGTACAGACAGTATTACACAGGACAGTGGTATCAAGTGTAGAATATATCTGGAGCAGTATTGTTGACATTTCTCATCGTACAGAAGAATCACAGTGTTGTTGAACATAAAGTGCATAGTTCATCGTTGGATCTTCATATGCTCAACAGAGAAAAATTGACAGTGTAATAGTTTAAAATTAAATCTATTACTGAATAAAGTGGCAAGTTATTAGTATTAAAATAAACTGTGCCTGCTTTACAACACTATACCTGCAACACATTCCATTCATGACATAAATTATGTTGTATGCTATATGCTATTTATGCTTACATGTTATTTGTTATGTATTAAATTAGTTTATGTTCTGTGTGACTAGTACAAGGTATGCCGAGTGACATTGGTCTGGACTAGTATTCTATAGGTACACATTTTCTTAATTGGAAATTTGTTAGCAACAATTTGCTGCTATTTCTGTTAGTTGTGATGAGGTGTTCTTTTCTTCGTTGTTTTTGGTAATAATTTTGTGTTCCTTAGTTTTGTTTGATTTGTTTGTATAATTGTAGGTCTCATCTTTTCTTTCATTTCAGTTTTTTACACCCTTATGTTTATACACTGTGGCGTTATTTGTCTTGTTATCTTATGGCAGTTATCATCACGGTTTCTGTGATCATTTTTTTTCATTTCTCCTATTTAATTTAATTTGATCTCTGCAAATGTGTTCATATTGTCTTTTCTTGTTTGTCCTTTGTAATGTCTTTAGTTGACATATGACGTATAGTGGTATACACTGATAGTATAGTACAGATCAGTACTTTATGATTGTTATTGTTATAAAACAAAATGTACAAGACCTTTGTAAGGCTTGTCTCCCAAAGTGATTGGTAAAGGGAAATATTTTTTTCCACAGGTACTCAAGTGATCTTTGATTACATTGAGGTATACAAGACCTTTGTAAGGCTTGTCCCCACAGTATTTGAGATACAGTTATTGTGTCCATAGGTACTCAAGTTATCATTGGTTATTATAAACCATACAAGTTTGGACTAAGACTAAGTCTATGGTATAGACTTGTCTCTCATTAACGTGAAAGAGGGTAATCTATTTACTTTTTCAGGTTTCTGATTTAAGAAGACAATATGTCTACATTAGATTATTTCATTGCACAAGGAAAATCTCTTGATAAGACTGGAAAAGACTTAGAACAATGGGCTGTTGCTCAATATGACAAAGCATTAGCTGCAGAAGAGAAAAAAACTGCTGCTGCTGTTGAAGAAAGAAAAGCTGCTGCTGAGGAAAAAAAAGCTGCGGCTGAGGAGAGAAAACTTCAAATAGAAGAAAAAAAAGCTTTGGCTGAAGAAAAAAGATTAGAAAGAGAAGCTGCTGCTGAAGAAAAAAAAGCTGCTGCTGAAGAAAAAAAAGCTCTGGCTGAAGAAAAAAGATTAGAAAAAGAAGCTGATACTGCTGCTGAACTTAAGAAATTGCAGATGCAAATGGAGGAAAGGAGATTTGAGGCAGAACAGAAGAAATTAGAAGCTGATGCAGAACAGAAAAAACTAGAAGTTGCTGCTGCTGCAGAACAGAAGAAATTAGAAGCTGCAGCTGAACAAAAAAATTAGAAGTTGCTGCAGAACAGAAGAAATTAGAAGCTGCTGCAGAACAGAAAAAATTAGAAGCTGCTGCTGCTGCAGAACAAAAAAAATTAGATAGAGAAGCTGAAGAGAGAAAAGCAATAAGAGAACATGAGTTTGAATTAGAGAAATTAAAATTGACATGTATGAGTAATGTTAATCAGGCATCTGGTGGTAATGGTAAACCCTTTGTGTACAAGGTCAAGGTACCAGCGTTTAACCCTACCAGTGATGACATAACATTTTGGCTTTCTAGATTTGAACGGGCTTGTCGATCTCATAATGTTGACAAATCACAGTATGTGAATCAGTTGTCTGAAAATCTAAAAGGGGAGTCTCTGAGTAAGTTATATTTTGTTGAAGAGGCCGACAAAGATAATTATGATGCTGTTAGGGCAGCTTTGATAAAGAGATATCAGCTGTCTGAAGAAGGTTATCGTCTTTTGTTTAAAACAATGAGACCTGAGGTAGGTGTAGAATTCTCAGATTTCATCTCAAAAGCACGAATTACACTTTCACGATGGATTGAATTATCCAAAACAGAAAAAACATTTGATGGTCTTACGGATTTATTGCTAAGAGACAAGGTCATGTCTTCTGTAAATAAATCATTCCTAGAGTTCTTACATGAGCGTAAACCTGGTACAATAAAGCAAATGGAAGAATATTGTGACCAGTATGCCACGGCACACCCTGACATGATTCTTAGTAACTCTAACATTAAAGAGAGTATGCCAGTTGCTTCGGCAACAGAGTATAATCAGAATTACTCACACAAATTCCAAGGAGCTAAAAATAAATTTGATAAAAAGGTTAATTGGAATAAGTATCAAAACCAAGATAACCACTCAAATCAGGGTTCTTCTTCGAAGAACTGGAATCGAGCTGATAGTCCTCGACACGCGAGGGGTACCCATAATGTTAGAAATTCTCGAAAATGGAGTAGCTATAGGAACTACCCAAGTGCTTCATGGAGACAAAAGAAACAATATTACAGGGATACTCAATATAATGAGCATGATGATTATGATCATGAATATTATGATTCAAACCCAAATAGGGGTTATAACAGAGGCAATAATAATTATAGAGACAATTATAACCGAGGTAGATCACAACACAAAAGACATGGTAAATCTTATTACCAGGCTAACTCTGCACAACAGGAGTTCCACGACACCGATAATCAGAATAATGATAAAAAAGACTCCAACAGTGTAGCAAATTCCGCTTTCGATTTTGCTAGAGCATCTGAGTGTTCGCAATGCAAAACATTATTCGATCCAACCACAGTGTCTACTTTAAGCTGCGGTCACCCGCTTCCCGCTCTCCATGCGTCAATTGCGCATAATGGAAGGGGTGCTCTTGTCTTTAATAGGGGCCTAATAGATGGTACTCCGGTATCAATTCTTTTCGATTCGGGGTGCACTACCATTGGAGTGAGGCAATCACTCGTAAATCCTTCTCGAGCTACAGGCAATATAGTCAAATGTGTAACATTTGGTGGCACATTGGAGAAGTACTCCACTGCCATTATCAATATTGCTACGCCTTTCTTTACAGGAGAGGTGCAAGCATGTCTCTTGCCGAATCCGATCGCTGATCTTATCATCGGTCGCATTCATGGAGTGAAAGAATGCACTCCACAGCAAATTTCTAATTGGGAAAATGTTAATATGCAATCTGCTAATGCAGTAATCACTAGGGCTCAAGCTCTTAATATGCCACAATCTTCACATTCTGAAGATAATGATGCGCAGATCCAAGATGATCCCTTGGAGATTTCCCACGATTCCTTTATCAAACAGCAGGAAGATGATCCTACTCTAAAGAAATTCTTTACTCTGGCAACAAAAGGTGATCCGAATAAGGATACAAATCGTAAATCTTGGATTACGATGAAGAATGGCGTACTTGTACGTATGGTACAAGACTCCGCTAAGTCCATTCATTCTCAAATCCTTGTGCCTAAAAATATGAGAGTTAAAATCTTACAGCACGCTCATGATTCGCAGTGTGCTGGACATATGGGTTTTTCCCGTACTAAAGCTAGAGTTCTTCAATCTTTCTTTTGGCCTGCTGTGAATAAGGACATACGAATCTATTGTCGATCTTGTAAAGTATGTCAAGAGATTAAATCCAGAGGTCCACGCCATGATGCACCTATTCAGGCTGCAGACATTCCCATTCGGCCATTTCAAAAAATGGCGATAGACATCATTGGTCCATTTAAGATAAAGTCTGCTAGAGGACACCAATTTATTTTGACGTGTGTTGATATGTGCACACGTTGGCCGGAGGCTGTTCCTCTAAAGAGCATAACTACTGCTGATGTCGCAGATGCTCTTTGGTTAATATTTTCTCGTCTGGGGTTTCCAGCAGAAATATTATCCGACCATGGTACCCAACTCATATCGGATACCATGTCTCAAGTAATGTCGACTCTGAAGATAGAGAGATCGCTGAGTAGTATTTATCATCCTATGTCCAATGGGATGGTGGAACGTTTGAATAGAACTCTGAAAAACCTACTAGGTAAGATAACAGAAGATCATCCTCAGGATTGGGATAGGGTTTTACCCGCGGCTCTCTTTGCATATAGAGAGGTCGCCAACGAACATACAGGATTTTCTCCCTTTGAACTTGTCTTTGGCGCGAAACCGCGAGGTCCTATGTCCTTACTTCATGATCTTATAACTGCTGATAATATTGTCGATGACACAAAATCCTCTTATGAATATGTCATCGCACTTAGACACAAGATTATTGAAGCATGCAAATTGGCAACTGCTTCTTCTGAATTTGCGAAACAGAAGGCAAGGGAATTTGCCAATAAAAAGAGATGTTTGCGTCAACTTTGTCCAGGTGACAAAGCATTTGTCTTGCTACCTTGTAGGGAAAATAGACTTCTCATTTCTTGGAAAGGTCCGTACGATATAATATCAAAAGTTTCCGATGTTGACTATATCGTCGATATTGACGGGAAGCGTAAAACCTTCCACATCAACATGCTCACGGAATTCCATGAACGTCCTGATTATTTACAACCTGTTTTCCAGGCAACGGACGATTTTCCAGTCCAACATGGACAGTACTCATCTCTGTCAGTAATACAGGATGAGGAAACGAGTTTCTCGGATGTAAATTTACCTTTTCCAATGATTCCTCTTCACTCTAATGAATCATGGAAAGATGTTGCAATTTCTCCAGAATTATCTCCAGGAGAGCAGAAACAAGTTTCTACTTTGTTAGAACAATTTCAGGATGTCCTTACTGACATTCCTGGTCAAACTGATGTCATTCAACATGACATTATTCTTACTGACCATAGTCCTATAAGAGTCAGACCGTATCCTATCCCGATACATTTTCAAGCACAGGTAGAGAAAGAGTTAGATGAGATGATAGAGTTAAAAATTATTGAACCATCCACATCAGCATATTCTTCGCCGATGGTTATAGTACGGAAAAAAGACAATAACATACGTCTTTGCGTGGATTATCGCAAATTGAATCAAGTGACTAAATTCGATGCTGAACCTATGCCTTTACTAGAAGAGCTACTTACGAGACTATCGAATTCTCACTTCTTTACTAAACTCGATTTGTCTAAGGGATATTGGCAAGTTCCACTATCCGAACACGCCAAACCGTTTACTGCTTTTTCGACGCCTAGGGGTCTATTCCAATGGAATTTCATGCCTTTCGGTCTTATGAACGCCCCTGCTACATTTGTACGCATGATGCGTCGAATCCTATCTCATCGCTCAGATGTCATTGCGTATCTTGATGACATCTGTCTTTTCAGTGATACTTGGAACGATCACTATAATGGTATAAATGAACTATTGTCTATCTTACGCGAGCATAACCTGACAGCGAAACCATCGAAAGCATGTATTGGTTTTAGCGAAATATCTTTCTTAGGACACCGTGTTGGTCATGGGTTCCTAAAAACAGAAGACCATAATACAAGTAAGATACTTAACATTTCTATTCCTAAGACTAAAAAGCAAGTACGAAGTCTCTTAGGTCTAATACAATTTTATGGACGATTCATCCCGAATCTGTCCTCCATTATGTCACCTCTTTCTTCCTTGCTAAAGAAAGGGTCTCCTAATGTAGTCCATTGGACTCAAGAATGTCAATCCTCTTTGGATAAGGTTAAAACTATGTTTTCTACTTCACCTATCCTAGTATTGCCTTCTAAGGATAAGACATTTATTCTTCGTAGTGACGCTTCATCCACCGGGATTGGAGCTGCACTAATGCAAGAGTACTCTGGAACTCTGCATCCTGTGATGTATATTTCTCGGAAATTAAATGCCGCAGAGAAGAATTACTCGGTCCTAGACCGTGAATTATTGGCTATGGTTTGGTCAATCCTTAAACTGCAAAGATTTCTTCTGGGCGCGCATTTCATTGTGGAAACTGACCAGAAAGCTCTTACGGCTATTCAGAGTAAAAATCTGAAGAGCGCGAGATCAACGCGATACGCGATTGCTCTACAGCCATTTCCTTTTTCGGTGCGAGCTATCCGTGGGTCAGAAAATGTGATGGCAGATATTTTGTCTAGATGCCCACATGATTCATAACTGTTATACAACTTTGATACAGTTGTTTCTATGTTGAAATGTGTACACATATGTAATATATCATATATTGATTGTAACACTACTTAGCGGTTCATTGATATTTATTCACCGCTGATCTTTCAATGTTTTTCGTCTTTGATGATCATGATGTTAAGATATCTTAGATGAAATTTATGTATAAACTAAGGTGGAAATTGTGTCATTGCTATTATTGTAGTATGCGTTGGTGACACCTCTCTGGAAATATTTATACTTAGAGAAGTATTTTCTCTAAGGTCATAAAACTTATGCTTATCATCTGCGCATTGTATTGGTGCGTTGTGAGCCTATTGTATGTTGCTCCTAGATGTATTTAAAAAAAAAAAATGTACCATTTTTTTTTCCCGAGGGGTGTGGTAATCTGTTGCGTGCATATTTTGACGCACATATTACAAAAATCGATATGGCTATTTGATATGGAAAAAATATAGACATTCATTCGTGTATGAAAATGCTGTCTATGGTAAAAGCGAGAGAATCCATGTTTGATTCACACTTTTGATTATAGGAGTAATCGTTCTGGATATTGATCCAGCGCAAGGATATTGCGCTTACGTTTGTACTTATTTTTTAGGGCCAGAAAATATATTAATTTGCTTATTGTGTTTATGGCCTGAATTCATATGTATTACATATTATTAGTACAAGTAGAATCAGTCCTATATTGTATATTTTGGATGGGTAGGAGGGACTAGATTCTTATTATTCCGGTCTAGCGGAAGTATGAGTTGTCTTGACAAGTCGTGATGAGTTCCGATGTACCGTGATAATGGCGGGTACGCATTTTTCAAAGGGCTGGTAGATTCTTAAGGAAATACGATTCATGGAGTGGTTTTCTTCTAAAGGAGATGGTATCTCTACTATAGTTTATGTTAGAGACTCTCCTAAGGTACGGTAAAATGTATAATTCGGACTCCATGTATTGCCAGACCCTATTTTGATGATCTCATGTCGATTCGACCTAGATGGAACATTGTGCTTCGTATCGCTAGGGTCGTGTTTTGTATCGACGAAGATGACAGACTTTCCTGCAGCGGTTATGGCTACGTGAATTAACCTGATCACCGTAGAGCTGTATGGAAACATTTATGAAATCATTTATATACCCATTATAAATTAACTCTGGCTTATATTCTCCTTCCTATGAATGAGTGAACGACAACTCAGGGAGGCAGCCATGTTAGATTTCGGTCATCATATGTTTTGATCACTGCCAAGAGAACAGATTATTTATCCTATTATCGGACAGTGACAGGGAGATCTCAATCTTGCTAGAAACCCCCTCTTTCGTGGTTTCATAATATATGCTACAAACTATGGACGTCAAATAACTTTAGTTATTTACCGATCTGCCTTCACTGACGCGTTTAGTCAGATAGGGGGATGCGGCCATAATATATCATGACATTGAACTTTTGATGTACTGCCCATTATTTCTGAATGTGTCATGACTTCAGATCTGCTATGTATACCTACAAATTGATATGTCAACATACCATGATGTACTCGTATGTCCCAGTGTGTACGTCTGAATAAATTGAGTAAACAAAGATTCCAGCAGTCTGCATTGGTGCCTTGTAGACACAAGTGTATGAGTGGTTATATTGGTCAGCACACGAACAGTACACCATTCGCGGTAATCACACTCTACACTTCTACTTCATACATACACCATCCTGCGTCGGTTGGAGTGACCAAGTTTAGGGCCTGCTTCCCCTGGAGCCTTTGCCTTCCCTAACTCAGGACTAGGGTGAGTTACCCATTTACAGCTGGGTAGACTGGAGCATGCCTGATCTCAACAACACACCACTCTTCCTTACAGAGCATACCGACTGACACTTTACAGAGTGGAAAGAAGAAAAGAAACTTTACAAAATATAAACCATCTTTTTAATGTCTGATGTAGTTCGTGGGTAAAGTAAATATAAACCATCTCTTTAATGTCTGATCTAGTTCGTGGATAAAGTAAATATAAACCATCTCTTTACTGTCTGATCTATTTCGTGGGTAAAGTAAATATAAACGATCTCTTTAATGTCTGATCTAGTTCGTGGATAAAGTAAATATAAACCATCTCTTTACTGTCTGATGTAGTTCGTGGGTAAAGTAAATATAAACCATCTCTTTAATGTCTGATCTAGTTCATGGATAACATAATTATAAACCATCTCTTTTCTGTCTGATGTAGTTCGTGGGTAAAGTAAATATAAACCATCTCTTTTCTGTCTGATGTAGTTCGTGGATAAAGTAAATATAAACCATCTCTTTACTGTCTGATCTATTTCGTGGGTAAAGTAAATATAAACCATCTCTTTAATGTCTGATCTAGTTCGTGGATAAAGTAAATATAAACCATCTCTTTACTGTCTGATGTAGTTCGTGGGTAAAGTAAATATAAACCATCTCTTTAATGTCTGATCTAGCTCATGGATAACATAATTATAAACCATCTCTTTTCTGTCTGATGTAGTTCGTGGGTAAAGTAAATATAAACCTTCTCTTTACTGTCTGATGTAGTTCGTGGATTTGTTTTTTTTTTTTTTTTTTTCTTAACCAGTGGCACTTGGGCTTTCAGCCCTTCGGCCCAATGACATGTCATTGCGAGGCTGGGGAACCTGAGGACTTTCCTTCCAACCCGGTCAGGAGCTTCGCTCCTTCCCATTCACAGAGGGTTTATCACAGGAGCCGTTCAGGTTATTCAGTCAAATTTCCGGTCGTAAACATTTCTTCAAACGCTGACGCCCGGGTTTGAACCATGAACACCTGGTCGCCAGTACAACACCGTAGCCATTACACCAGCCCGTAGTTCGTGGATAAATTAAATATAAACCATCTCTTTACTGTATCATGTAGTTAGCGGATAAAGTAAATATAAACCATCACTTTACAGTCTGATGAAGTTCGCGGGTAAAGCGAATGTTAGTATGCTAGCTCGTGGATTTTCGCTGGGAACGTGAAAAATATATACATTTAATCCTGGGGATTCTGCCCATTTAAATACCCGTACTAGAAGAAGGGTACTCAGAAAATTTCTTAGCTTCAACACTACGTCTCTACTCTCTCTCTCTCTCTCTCTCTCTCTCTCTCTCTCTCTCTCTCTCTCTCTCTCTCTCTCTCTCTCTCTCCCTCCCTTCTCCTCTCCCCTGGTCACCTTGAAATTTATAAAATTATTTCCAGTGATGTACTGTTATACATGTTAAATTCTGAGCATTCTTTAGTAACAACATGGAGCGTTGTATCATCTATTCATTCTATTAGAGCTGTCTCTCGTTTGTCTTGCATTTTACGAGTAGTTGGCAGCGTTCTACGGTATATTTCTCAAGACAGTGTATACAGTACGGTTTTCTTTTTCTATTGTATGATAGCTTTTAAAGATATTTCTTTTATTAAGACTGTTAAATGTAGAGTAATAAAGTAGCAGTAAAAAGCTTTTACCACGTTATTTTCCTATGAATTATTTTAGCTAGGTTATTTGAGGCGACTCCTAAATCACAGGGAAATGTATTTCGCTTTGGTCCAACTTTGTTTTCTTCCTGGTCGTCCCCTGGGTCCGATCTCTCACTTTGGTATTCTATATCTGCTGCAGAATTTTACATAACTCTCTGTAATTCTAATCGATTTATGTGGGATGGTAGAACAAATTGGCGCAAGCACTTTTATATAATCAACAAGACAAAATATCTTACGTTGTGACCATCAAGGTCTTCATTAAGACGCACAGAAACGAGAGTAAATATAACTTCTACAGCCTTTTAAAGCTTCAAAGTTATTAATAACGTATCCTAGAAGTCTTTGACAAAAACGAGGTCGTGCTGTATGAGAGCTATTTAAGAAAGGTACGTTCAAACGTCAAAATAATAAAAAGCGCTATTTCAGATACAGGAGAAAAGGAAGACACAAGAAACAGAAACGAGGAGCTTAAAAAACACGCAAAACCACACGCCAGATAGTGAGGCAGGAAATGAACAACACTATGGAACACGCCACGGCACCACAAACGGACAAACAACGAAGAGGTATCCAGACAGTCAGCTAGTGGTCCTTTTTAGGACCAGTCCTTTTCAGGACTAACAACCGGCTAGCATCGAAGAAACTAAACACACAATATACCCCAATTATAACCAATTTTCAGGTTGAACAGGGTATAACAGCAATATAGTCGACGAACGAACGAACGTCAAAATATTAATGCTTATCTCATATCTTCCGTATGGTCATAACGCTCTGTACGGTGTATTTATAAATTTGCTCCTTATTTAGATACATTTTGTCCAATTGTTGCAATTTGACTATAGTCACTAACTTCAATTTTATTTGATAAAGTGGATATTCCAAACATGAGAAAGACAAATGTGTTCTTCCAACAAACTTTCTCATTTCTGTTTTCCCCGTCTGTCTTGTATTGCAAAATTAGCAGCTTATTTTTTTTTTTTTTTTTTTTTTTAAATACGCAGCTTCGATTTATCTTCCAGAGGGGTTTCTCGGTCAATAAATGAATGAATAAATCAGTCGGTCTGTCTGTCTGTCTATCTGTCTGTCTGTTTTCTTGTAAAAATTATATTCTACATATTTATTATGTCTGTCCTCTATACGTAACCACATTCACAACCTTAAAGATCAAGTTTCACAAACAAAGATACATGTCAGAGAACTTTTAATCTTTCAAAAACACAAACGTAACTTTGAATACCGTAGATCATGGCAGTAGTCGAAAATCTGTCCGTGGAATTCTATGCAAGCTTGTGTCGGGTAAAGCAGTATACAGTAGTACCCCGCTTAGAATACGTTCCTAGAACACGGAGCGCTAAACGAAACATCGCTCTACGAAATCATTACAAAGTAGCATAAATTGAGACGCGATTCTGTTCTTATTTTTAACCTGAGATTTATAATACACTAAGTATAAAGTACAATTGTACATGGGTTCAATACATACACTAATCGTACAATAAGGAATCCCACGCTTAGCGCTGTTATTTCGTTCTTGAAAAATCGAGCGCTAACCGAATATAGATTTCCCGTAAGAATTAAAAAATTAATTCATTCCCGAGGTCCAGAAAACTGTATTTAAATGAAGTAAAAAGTATTTTAAAAACGCACACAAAAACTAAATAGTTAACAATATTAACTACATATAATTATCAGACATTAAACACGAACGAAATATTAATTACGTATTATGGATTTACCAAAAATATATTTTTTTTTAAATATTAAAGGACTTTAATCACTGCTACTTCTGTTGCGTGTGGCTCCAGTTGTCACGGCGGAGTTATCTTATCATCAAACGACTAGTTAGCAGAAGGTTTTGTAGGTGTCGAATATACGAGTATTTTTGTTTCCCCCTGTCTCCAGACGTAGATGGCACGGCTACTTAGTGAATAAAGGCAGAAGATTTTCGAAAAGGCATTTAAAAAAGAATTTAAAAAATACGAATCGCTTGCTTCGTTACCTTCTTTTTCTCTCTGAGAAACACCTTGTGGCAAATATGATTTTGTTCTATGTTACAGATTACTATAGAACTGCATTCTATTTTAGGGTCATGCTACATTATGCTAGCAATGACAAGGTTTCGTGGCCACCCCACTAGCCTGAATGAACTTGATGACGATGTGAAAGTTAAATTCCTGCGCCCCCTCCCCCATGGAGTTTAGCGCTTAGCGTAAGATCGAAGTGTTAAAGCGTATAACAGAAGCATGGAATAAAATAAAAATAGCGTTATATCGAAAAAGCGGTAATCTAACAGCGTTAGGCCGAGGATTGCTGTAAAAAAAAAAAAGGAACGAACCCCGTTACACGCCCATTGAGGCATATTGGGAATATGGTGTTAGGCTCATATTTTCGTAACCATCGGCACACGAGGGGTGATGTGGTCAGCATGACGCATCGAGATGTGGGGTGAACAGTTCCCTGCCTTGATGCCTTTTCCTCCCCTAACTCAAGAGCTTAGGTCCAGCATCGAGATGTGGGGTGAACAGTTCCCTGCCTTGATTTCCCTGCCTTGATGCCTTTTCCTCCCCTAACTAAACAGCTTAGGTCCAGCATCGAGATGTGGGGTGAACAGTTCCCTGCCTTGATGCCTTTTCCTCCCCTAACTCAACAGCTTAGGTCCAGCATCGAGATGTGGGGGGAATCGGTCCCTGCCTTGATGCCTTTTCCTCCCTAACTAGAGCTTAGGTCCAGCATCGAGATGTGGGGTGAACAGTGTTCCCTGCCTTGATCCAGCACTCAAGAGCTTAGGTCCAGCATCGAGATGTGGGGGGTGAACAGTTCCCTGCCTTGATGCCTTTTCCTCCCCTAACTCAAGAGCTTAGGTCCAGCATCGAGATGTGGGGTGAACAGTTCCCTGCCTTGATGCCTTTTCCTCCCCTAACTCAAGAGCTTAGGTCCAGCATCGAGATGTGGGGTGAACAGTTCCCTGCCTTGATGCCTTTTCCTCCCCTAACTCAAGAGCTTAGGTCCAGCATCGAGATGTGGGGTGAACAGTTCCCTGCCTTGATGCCTTTTCCTCCCCTAACTCAAGAGCTTAGGTCCAGCATCGAGATGTGGGGTGAACAGTTCCCTGCCTTGATGCCTTTTCCTCCCCTAACTCAAGAGCTTAGGTCCAGCATCGAGATGTGGGGTGAACAGTTCCCTGCCTTGATGCCTTTTCCTCCCCTAACTCAACAGCTTAGGTCCAGCATCGAGATGTGGGGTGAACAGTTCCCTGCCTTGATGCCTTTTCCTCCCCTAACTCAAGAGCTTAGGTCCAGCATCGAGATGTGGGGTGAACAGTTCCCTGCCTTGATGCCTTTTCCTCCCCTAACTAAACAGCTTAGGTCCAGCATCGAGATGTGGGGTGTGTTAAGAAAATCAGCGACAGCTGATATTATCGCGACGATCTACCTTACCGCCTGCAGTGGGCGAGCATGTCTCTGCGTTGTGTCAATACATCTTAGATGTTCTTGTATATATTCTCATCTATACCGTCATGTTAGACTGCCCCGTATATTCTCCATCGTCATCAACGTATTCTAAATTTCCTCGTATTAAGATTGGCTTGTTTTTTTATCTCCTTATTATCCGTTGTGTTTATAAAGTTTCAAAGCTTCTTCCTTACTCTCTTCCTCTCTCTCTCCCTCCATCTCTCCCTCATCTCTCCCTCCTCTCTCTCTCTCTCTCTCTCTCTCTCTCTCTCTCTCTCTCTCTCTCTCTCTCTCTCTCTCTCTCTCACCATTTGTCTGACTATGACTGTCCCTACATTTTAGTGCGCGCATGTGATTTTACGCTATTATGTCAGAACCACTAGGGACATCCTCTGCCATTTCAACACGGAAGCTGTTCTACAGGGAGCCCCATCTTCCTATCTTCTGCCGCTAAATTCTCATCTATTCTTGTTAACCCTGTTTTCACTTATCTGTAGGCACACCACGCTGTCCCTTGACCGTATAAAAAACAAATGATATTGCTGGGGTATGGTGAAGGTCTGGTGGGTGTATGAAAAAGTATGTTAGTCTTGTCGCTATTAGAAGGTTGATTGACAAGTCACTTCCTATTATTAAATGTGTGTATCCTCACTAGTGTTCATACATGAAATATCTGCCGTGTGGCAAATAAGTTGTATTTTTAATTAGTTATTACCAGACACAAAATAAAAAAATAAATTATACAATGACCGATGCAGTGACATTATAAGATACAATAAAATTGCTACTGGCAATGAAATCATGTGGAGAACAAACACCATATCACATTTAGCTGTTATGTTAATACGACATAATATTTGATGTACTAAAATGACAGTTATTTTGAAGTTAAATTCATAAGATTTTGTTGGATAGATGTTAAGAAATAACAATGTACAAACAAGAAGCGAGTTGTCAATCACCCAATAGACAAGGATATTACTGCAGCTTTACTTCCTAAAGCGTCTTTCTTATCTCTGTTTTGTCGGTGCGTCTTTTCTCTAATACATCTGTGTTTTTATGTAACTTCATTTTTTTTTTACATTCAACGGAGCTAATGTCTTGTCTTTGTATTGTTTTCTATCAATCCGTCTTCCCTCTGCCTCTCTATATTTTCTCAATTATTTTTTTCTCTAACCGAGTTTCATTTCTAAAGATTTTTGAAATAGAATTCTCTCGGTCGTTTAGACTGTCATTAAAATATGTCATGAAATTGTTCATAGACTTCAAGACTGAGGCAAAGTGGTCCCAGGAGCATACTAGCTGTATCTTTCGTTTTGATCATATTTTGATGTTTTAATTCTTTCTTTCATTCATTATTTCTTTCTTTCTGTCTTTCTACAATGCTTTCTGTCATAACTTGTTTCTTCCATACCTTTCTTTCTTTGACTCTTTCTTTGTTTGTTTCTTTCTGCCTTTCTTTCTGTCCCCCCCTCCCCCCCCCCCTCCCCCCTGTTTCTTTCTGTCTTGTTTGTTTGTTTATTTATTTATTCTTGTTTTCTGTCTCGCTCTGGCGTCTGACTACGAAAAATGTTTCTGTATATGTGAATATTTAACCAATATTTGGTCCCTAGAGTTAATAATTCATATTAATTATATGGAAATGTAACCAGTATAGATATATTAGCACTTTGTTGTAAACCCGGCGTTGGAATAATGACCAAAACGAAGGTTCGAGAGTGCAAAGAAGCTAAGTAAGATGTAAATAAAAAGAAAATGGCATGAAAACAGTTTAATAAATTAACTGAAGACACGTGACGTTTAGGGGTTTAGCTACGTCAGCAACAGCTACAAACAGGAGACAAGGACATAAATAAAGACAGGTCAAGAGAAAAAGACGATGGACACTGCAAACTCGTAGAAAAAATGATGAATGAATCGAACAACGATATGAGGATTGATAAAGAAAGATGAAAAAATTATGAATGAATCGAACAACGATATGAGGATTGATAAAGAAAGATGAAAAAATGATGAATGAATCGAACAACGATATGAGCATTGATAAAGAAAGATGAAAAAATGATGAATGAATCGAACAACGATATGAGGATTGATAAAGAAAGATGAAAAAAATGATGAATGAATTGAACAACGATATGAGGATTGATAAAGAAAGATGAAAAAATGATCAACACAGGTAACAAACAAAAATAAGCAAATAAAACTAAGGAACACATTTAAAAAAATCAACTCAAATAATTCAATAAACAACGAAACTGCACAGGAGAAAATGAAATAACAAAGCAAATAAATAGTCCTGGTGTAAGCTGTGAAGAAAAAACCTGCTGGAGTAGTCGGGCTGTTAAGCTAAGTAACAAAAGTAAATGGTATATTAAAGAGCAACGTAGCACGAGATAAGATAGAGGGCTTCATAGTAAAAGTTTCCGGTGATCAGGTTTTCTCCTTTTGTGTGGCTTTCTTCAGTGTTCGATTTTAAATATTCATACATACATATCAGAATCTTTATTCTCCATAAATACATTGACATATACTGACATGATATAATAAAATACAACATACCATATAGGAGAATCTTTAGAATTTACATAAGTGTTAAGACGGCTTAAGTACTTCAATGTGGGCGTTTTTGCATCGAATAGATTCGTTACACAAAAATAAGGATCTTTAATCTTCATAAAAGACATTGGCATGTATTGATATGATATGATATGATATGATGTCGTGAAACGAAGTGTAACCCACTACTTTGTTAATCACTATGTCGAGATACAGATTTGCTTCAACCAATCAACTTGCACCGTTCACCAGTCTCTAAGACAGAATAAATTATACTGTTCACGCAGTTCACGCAAGATGGCGGCTAAAAACTGAATAAAATTAGGCTGTATGAGCAAAAGACGAAACCGGAGGAAACCAATCATTTTGCTCCCCAGGAACCAACCGAAAGCCTTTCTTAAGCAGTTACCTGCCTATATAATAGGGCGGAATTTTATGCTAAACACGCAATCCCGAACTTGACGCCAGAGATACTGACTGAAGAGGAAGAAGCTGTCACCTTGATTGATTGTTTACCTGAGGGCATCGACCTGCAACCTACTTCACTAGTCGAGTCAAACTGGCCGTTTTTTTAAATCTTGGAGGGTAATTATAAATTTACGATAACCTTTAGGAAAATAGGCCTTCAGCAGGCATATAATGTTGGTATTTGTTGTGTGTCATTATACTACCTACACCTGTATATATTTAATATATTTTGGGTTACCTATGAATGTATATGATTGAATAGACGAAGACTAATAGGACTCATACTTCAATCTATTGTCTCCTATATTCAGTCTATTGTCTCTGATAATTCCAAACTGCAAATATAACCATAACAGTCCTTGTTAGGACTCAATCTATTGTCTCAGATAAGACCAACTGCAACTGCAATATAACCAAAACAGTCCTTGTCAGGACTCAATCTATTGTCGCATCTAACTCCAATCTATTGTCTCCTATAACTCCCACCTGATATATCACCAAACAGTCCTCGTCTCATATACTCCTATCATAAGAACATAACAATATTGTTAGGATATATGTTACCAGCTAGTATAGCACTTGTCAGAGAGGACGTGGTATAGTATAGGGGGAAGGACATTGTTGTATCACACCTAGGTGTACATATTATTGGATTTATTCATGTATTGATTTATATTATGGGATGTATTCATGTATTAAATGTATTCATGTATTGAATCTATATTATTGAATGTATCCATGTATTAGTTTATCAGAAAGAATGCTTTGCAAGTAGACACATGTCTTGTCTCGCTATTGCTAAATCATACTGAGCCATGTTGTCATTCATCCTACATGCATACATCTGAGACACGCTCATTTCACTCACACTAGAAATAGGTGGGCTTGAGGACAGAAATTAGCCCCTATTTTTGCTTTGTTACAGGTTTATTTGTGTCCTAAAAACCTGAGGTCGTATGTTCGAGTCAATCCCGCTGCCTGGAACTTCACAGGAGCATAGAGATTGTACAGAAGCTACATCTTTAGTCCCCCTCAGTCTTGGGTGGGCTAAAGTAACGAGCCTCAGCAGGAGTGGTGTGAACCAAACTAAGGAGAACAGAACGTTTTAAGAGATGAGTACACATTCGTACCATTTCTGTCAGCATTTTGAGCATAGAAACTGTCAGTGATGAGAAAGTGACTTAACATAGCAAGAGACAAAATTAATAGCATAGCTGAGAAGTGTTATATCCTTAATTAACAGCAAAGCTGATATAATTTTTGTTCCTATAATTGGAAAACTTGTTGTCTATATAAATATAAATATTTGTAAAATATATGTAAACTTACAAATTCATTACGTTCCATTTTTTCAACATTCACCCTTCAGCACAAGAGTAGATAGTGTATATACTAAATAAAATATAAGGAAATTGTATTTTGAAAGACTTGTCAATTTTATCATTGTTAAGCAAAATCTGTTTCCTTGTTTTTTAATATCACAGTTAGTTACACAGCGGAGGTGGCGCTTTATGTCGGTCTCCTCTCTACTATTGTTTCGAGATCAGAACATTCACAGCCGTAACTAATTTGTGATACCAGTAGTTCTCTCAGACACTGGGACTTCACCATTTTCTGCAGAAATTCTATTTCTGTAATTGTCAGTACTATACTGATCTTAGAGCCAAAACAAAACCTCTCGCCACACTGGGGGCTCGTTCCTGGGATATTTCTGTATATCTTGAGCCATACTTAGTCTATCCATCTATCTACACTCTATCTTGTCCCACCCATAGATAACATAAGAAACAAATTTTTGAAAAAAATTCTATAATAGGATTTTTTTTATTGTTTTCTTAGGAGGAGTACCATTTAGTACTCAGTAAATAGTTGATGCTCACAAAGTTGCACGGAAATTATTTGTTCATTTAAATTAATTAAGTTTAATTACAATAATTGGGTTATAGTAAATTTACATACCCTATCTAAGTAACGCCATGGCTGATCTAGTGAAGTTCAGGACTGCGATCATGCAGATGGGTAAGGAATTAAACATGACAGGTGATGCTCTTACTCAGTATGTCACAACAGAAGTGGACAAACATATGGATAGGGAAGAAAGAAAGTTGCAATTAGAGACTGAAGCAAGGAAATTAGAGGCTGATAGAGAAGCAAAGAAATTAGAGGCTGAAGAAAGGCGGTTGCAAGCGGAAGCTGAGAGAGAAGACAAAAGACTGGAAGCTCAGAGAGAAGACAAAAGACTGGAAGCTGAGAGAGAAACCAAAAGATTAGAAATTGAAGCCAAGAAATGGGAGGCTGAAAATGAGGAAAGGAAATTACAAGCAGAGAGAGACCATCAGTTGAGATTAAAAGAGCTTGAAATTCAGGCAAATACTGGCAATAATGGTGGTAGCTCACCTCACTCTGAGAGTAGCTCCAGCCAGAGCACCTCAAGTGGGGCCATGAATTTTCATCTGGACCCATTTGTTGAGAAAGAAGACGCCATTGAGTCGTACCTGGATAGATACGAAAGACTAGCCACTACCTATGGCTTAGTGAAAGAAAAGTGGAGTCTTAAACTATCTCAGGGATTGAGAGGTGTTGCCTACGATGTGTATTTGAAGCTCTCAAGAGATGACCAGGAAGATTATGAAATCCTGAAGCAGGCACTGCTTGTGAGATATGAAAAGAACTCAGAATCATATAGAAAGAAATTCCGAACAGCTAAACTTCTTCCAGGAGAAAATTATCACCAATTCTCTGCTAAACTGGAAACCTATTTGGAAAAATGGAGTAGTTTAGGAAAGTGTCAGGATCTGAAAGAAATGATAATGATGGAGCAAGTGAAAGAGTCCATGCCTCAAGAAATGAGGAAGTTTATCACGGAACAAGGAGCTGAGAGATTGGAAGATATTGTAACTGTTGCTGAGAGATATCAAGCAGCTCAGGCAGAAGTATTAGGAAATAGGAAAAAGCAGGATGAAAACTTCACATCATCACAAAACTATACCAAATATGAACAAAAAGACCATACCACACGGAACAAACAAAGATTTGACCAAAAGGACAAAAACCCTCTAAGATCGGATAAGACACCTTACCGGAAGGAAGGAAAGTGGTGTAAAACTTGTCTAATGAGTAACCACAATACTGCAGACTGCAGAAGGAACAACCCTCCTTATTATGCTGCGTGTCTCACAACAGGGAACAAGGGAAGGAAGGAAATGGCAGTAAGTCAGAAGAACTTCCATCATCCCCCTGTCTGTGAGGAAGTGACCTGTAATGGCACTAAAATTCAGTGCTTATATGATTCAGGTTTAGAATTCGACTCAGTCGTGAGTGCAACCCTAGTGCACCCTGACCAACTTACCACAGAAACAGTGGACATACAAGGGGCAATGCAGGGAACCGGCACCATGACACTTCCCATAGCAAGGATCAACGTGAGAACTCTCTATGTAGAAGGAGTGATAAGAGCAGCAGTAAGTGATGATCCTATATACCCGCTGGTAATAGGATGTAAATATGTCTTTTTGGGTGACCCAATAAAACCTGTTGTCATGGCAGCAAACCATACCAGCTCGAGCACCAAAAAGGAGGAGGGAGATCCAATAACCATTCATCGTACAAAGATGAAAAAGGCTCAAACAGCAGACAGCACATTGAAACCTTGTTTTGGCAAATTGCCAAAGGCCCATAACCCTCCAGAGAAAGGAGACTACTATATGGAAAATGGCCTACTCTACAGACAAGCTGGAAAAGGACCTAAAGGGCATGGACAGCTGGTAGTGCCAAAATTCTATAGGGAGGAAATTATGGAGCAAGAGCATGCTACATCAAGCAGTGGTCACAGAGGAAAAGGGGCCACTGGTCAACATATAGCATTGCGATATTACTGGCCAGGAATAATTGAAGACATAAGTCGGTATATGAAATCCTGTTCAGAATGTAACCAGGTAACCTCATTCAGAAGCGTAGACCAGTTACAGGACCTAGGGAAGCATTGTTGCGGACGTAGGCCCACAAAGAAGATACACCAGAGAAAACAACAGGTAGAAGCAGTGATAACGAGAAAACGAAATCACAACAAGTCTACTGTTACACCAGTAACCATGGCAACTCTCCGTATTGTACAGAGAGGGGACGAGAGACATCCCACCCCGACTAGATATTTGTCGGAACACCATGGCCTGGATCATTTGGAAAATTTGGTTAGTCAGCAACCAGTATTTAAAAAGCTGCAGAAACAAACCCGAACCAAAGGAGGTAGGAACCAGGGCTGTACCAAACAGTTGAGGGAGGAGACCGGCCCCACTTCGGTATACTGCCCCTTACAATAGAAATAGGTGTGGGTCCGGCAACGTTGTTGTATTGCCGTCCCCATACACAGTCCACTGGAAGCATTGCTGCGGACATGGACTGAACAATAGCAAGCACAAACACTCAAGGATGAGATTGACTATCTCTTAAAAGAGAATTATTTCAAAGTCTGAATCTCCCTATAGCTCAAGTGTGGTGCTATTGAGAAAACCGAGTGGTGAACACAGGTTATGTATTGACTACCGGAAGCTTAATGCGATCACAGAATCTCAGGTGGACCCATTACCTGACACCAACCAGCTGTTCTCTACACTGAGTAAGGCTAGGTATTTATCGAAGGTAGATCTAAGCAAGGGATACTACCAAATACCAGTGAAACCAGAAGTTAGGAAAATGCTGGCATTTAGTACATCGGACGGACACTACGAGTTTAATGTACTACCCTTTGGGCTGAAAAATGCTCCCAGTATCTTTTCAAGAATGATGAGGAAATTATTGGAACCTCTACAAAATCCCCATATCACTAACTTTATGGATGACATTCTTGTTGCTACAAACACATTTGAAGAGCATATAGTAGCGCTCTCCATGTTGTTTGACAGACTGAGAGCCACTGGATTGACTGCACGTCCAACCAAGTGCTATATAGGTTGTAAGGAGTTGGAATTCTTAGGTCACACTATTTCTACAGGTCATATGTCTCCTGACCCAAAGAATATAGAGAAGTTAAAGAAGGCACCCAGACCTCAAACGAAGAAAGATGTGAGATCATTCGTGTCATTATGTGGGTTCTATCAGAAGTACATACCCCACTTTAACTCTCTGTGTGCACCATTAACCAACTTAACGAAGAAAGGACAGCCTGACAAAATCCAATGGAATGCTGATTGTGAAAAAGCTTACACAGAGCTAAAAGCAAAACTCACCAGCAAACCAATCCTTACACTACCCGATATCACACAGGAATTTGTATTAAGGACGGACGCTAGCAGTATAGGTATTGGTGCAACTCTCTTGCAGAAATCAAAAGCCCAGCCGGAGGAAATTTTACCAGTCGCCTACGCCAGTAGGAAGCTGAATGCAGCTGAGTTGAATTACTCAACCATAGAGAAAGAATGTTTAGCTCTAATTTGGTCCATCAACAAATTTTCACCTTATCTGTATGGGACACACTTCATTGTCCAAAGCGATCACCAACCTTTAACATTCTTGGCTGCATCTAAAAAGCTAAATTCGAGATTGTTAAGGTGGAGTCTGCTTCTGGCGCCTTATTCCTTTACCGTGAATTACATTCCGGGAAGAGACAATGTAGGAGCTGATTTTTTAAGTCGACACCCTAGTACTCTGGAAGGACAGACGCAAAAGGATTAACCACAGCAGGGGTTTACACGTCAGCTATGACAAGTCACAGCTAGGAAAGGAGGGGGCTATGTCGTGAAACGAAGTGTAACCCACTACTTTGTTAATCACTATGTCGAGATACAGATTTGCTTCAACCAATCAACTTGCACCGTTCACCAGTCTCTAAGACAGAATAAATTATACTGTTCACGCAGTTCACGCAAGATGGCGGCTAAAAACTGAATAAAATTAGGCTGTATGAGCAAAAGACGAAACCGGAGGAAACCAATCATTTTGCTCCGCCAGGAACCAACCGAAAGCCTTTCTTAAGCAGTTACCTGCCTATATAATAGGGCGGAATTTTATGCTAAACACGCAATCCCGAACTTGACGCCAGAGATACTGACTGAAGAGGAAGAAGCTGTCACCTTTATTGATTGTTTACCTGAGGGCATCGACCTGCAACCTACTTCACTAGTCGAGTCAAACTGGCCGTTTTTTAAATCTTGGAGGGTAATTATAAATTTACGATAACCTTTAGGAAAATAGGCCTTCAGCAGGCATATAATGTTGGTATTTGTTGTGTGTCATTATACTACCTACACCTGTATATATTTAATATATTTTGGGTTCCCTATGAATGTATATGATTGAATAGACGAAGACTAATAGGACTCATACTTCAATCTATTGTCTCCTATATTCAGTCTATTGTCTCTGATAATTCCAAACTGCAAATATAACCATAACAGTCCTTGTTAGGACTCAATCTATTGTCTCAGATAAGACCAACTGCAATATAACCAAAACAGTCCTTGTCAGGACTCAATCTATTGTCGCATCTAACTCCAATCTATTGTCTCCTATAACTCCCACCTGATATATCACCAAACAGTCCTCGTCTCATATACTCCTATCATAAGAACATAACAATATTGTTAGGATATATGTTACCAGCTAGTATAGCACTTGTCAGAGAGGACGTGGTATAGTATAGGGGGAAGGACATTGTTGTATCACACCTAGGTGTACATATTATTGGATTTATTCATGTATTGATTTATATTATGGGATGTATTCATGTATTAAATGTATTCATGTATTGAATCTATATTATTGAATGTATCCATGTATTAGTTTATCAGAAAGAATGCTTTGCAAGTAGACACATGTCTTGTCTCGCTATTGCTAAATCATACTGAGCCATGTTGTCATTCATCCTACATGCATACATCTGAGACACGCTCATTTCACTCACACTAGAAATAGGTGGGCTTGAGGACAGAAATTAGCCCCTATTTTTGCTTTGTTACAGGTTTATTTGTGTCCTAAAAACCTGAGGTCGTATGTTCGAGTCAATCCCGCTGCCTGGAACTTCACAGGAGCATAGAGATTGTACAGAAGCTACATCTTTAGTCCCCCTCAGTCTTGGGTGGGCTAAAGTAACGAGCCTCAGCAGGAGTGGTGTGAACCAAACTAAGGAGAACAGAACTTTTTTAAGAGATGAGTACACATTCGTACCATTTCTGTCAGCATTGTGAGCATAGAAACTGTCAGTGATGAGAAAGTGACTTAACATAGCAAGAGACAAAATTAATAGCATAGCTGAGAAGTGTTATATCCTTAATTAACAGCACAGCTGATATAATTTTTGTTCCTATAATTGGAAAACTTGTTGTCTATATAAATATAAATATTTGTAAAATATATGTAAACTTACAAATTCATTACGTTCCATTTTTTTCAATATCACAGTTAGTTACACAGCGGAGGTGGCGCTTTATGTCGGTCTCCTCTCTACTATTGTTTCGAGATCAGAACATTCACAGCCGTAACTAATTTGTGATACCAGTAGTTCTCTCAGACACTGGGACTTCACCATTTTCTGCAGAAATTCTATTTCTGTAATTGTCAGTACTATACTGATCTTAGAGCCAAAACAAAACCTCTCGCCACATATGATATGATGTGATACAACATATTAAAAGGAGTATCAATAAAAGATACTGAATTTGTATGGAATACGTTTCAAGTAGATCAATGTGGTTGTTTTTACATGGATGGTTTTATCACAATCTTTGTTTGCCATAAAATACATTGACATGCAATAGTGACATACTAAATACAGCATCAAATTCAACAGTGGTTTGGTGTATTAAGCAGAGCAAATTTGAGATTAGAATTAATAATAATAATGTGTAAAACATCTCCAGCAATTTAAAATGAATGTTTTTAACATCGAAGTTTCCATATTCTATACGATCGTATAATTGCACTAATGCTGACATATTTACATAACACTCTGGCATATCAGAATCTTTATTATCCAAAAAATACATTAACATGTACTTGATATAATACAAATAACACCATATCATATATGATAATCATTTAGAGTCTGCATGTGTGCCAACCCCCGCCAAGGAAACAATTGGCGAACGTTTATAATCCGTTGAATTCAGTTCGTACATAGTTTACAAGCTGACATCAAAATCCAAACCTTCACAATTCTATGGGATGCATAAGATGACACAACCCTCAAAGTCGTAGAAACGTCTGCATATTTTTCAGCAATGACCACATTATTAAGGAGGGGAAACCTGAGGCCTGTAAACAGTAAATAAATAAATAATACACAACAGTATGTTTCAGGCACTCGTCCCTAAGTACATATCCGGGTTACGTGGAGAGATCATCATAATGACCTCTGTCAACGAAGCACTATTTTCGTGGTGCCTAGCTGCCAGAGAGGATAGTTACGATTCCCTCCTGTAGCTAGGCAGCGGTGTTGTTCGGAAGGTCCTGGGTTCGATTTCCGGTAAACCCATCACTTCTGTTGTTTTTCTGTTGTCTAGCCTTCTACTTCTTTATTTCTCACGAGTGCCTGAAACATACCCTTGTGTGTTATTGATTTATTTATTTACAAATTATTAAGTGTCAGTGGATCTTTCCATTCACGATGAGGGGTGGCAGTATCCGTTCGCCATTGCTAACGAAACCATAGTTTCTTTCCGGTGGCTTCATAAACGAACATATATTCTTGGTAAATAAAAATGTTCATTTTTAAGACTTGTTTCATTTATATCTTTCACAAATATCCTTAGTTTGAGGAATGTGACGGTATTGCCTCCCCTGCTTTGCAGTAGTGGTCCAACAGTGGCCAAAACTCAAGAGTATCTAATATGAGCTTCAAAGGTGTCTACCTTCGCACAAGATTACTCTGGTACAAGATAACTATGGTAAAGAACAGAAACGAAACTCTCTTCTGAGTATTGCGTTTTCCAACCCATAGTTATGGGTCCCTTATCTTCCCATTCCACCATCCCATTTAACTCAGAATTTACCCTCGATGAGAATTAAATTTACTCCCCCGGGTTTAACTTTCTTTGCATTTAAATTGAATAGCTTTTATAGTTACTTTACATTTAAATGAAAAGATTAATAGTACAGATAGAATATGTTTACATTTACATTTTCACAGATTGAAAAATGTTCACAATATAAATTGAATATGTTTTCATTTATGTTTACACTGATTTGAAAAGTTTGAAACTTCCATTAATTTTAAAATGAATATTTTCACATAGACATTTACACTGGTTTGGAACGGTAAGTATTATACTTTGAATGTACATCATTTCTTTCATCTTTCCCTCTCTGCTCCATACGGAGCCTGGGACTACTTAATGCTTTTATTTCTCTTTACAAAACTAGCAATAAAGCAATCACCAGCCCGTGCAGTGGTGGTTCATGAATCATCATTCTATACGCTGAGGGTGCCAGCCTCAGTTGCCTGGGACATCTACTAGCGATTTTCACATATTAAAATTCACATGGCAATCAATATATATGTATATATGTTAGTTCACATGTTAGTAATATAAAATTTAAAATCACAACTTACGCTAATCCTGGCTCACTAACTTTTTGCTCAGATGAATAAAAGAGACTTGAATCGGCCTCCTACACGCGTATGGGGTGTCGTTAATTTAATAAGTTCCCTCACTGGCTTTGTGTATTTCCTTCAGTTTCCTCAGACAGCGGCGTTCCTTATTAAAATGATAGAGATTTCCAGGGCTTTTTTTGTAAGTCCTGATAAATACTCAATTAAAAGGTGTCCGGTCTGATAAAGTGGAATTCTGAATTCTAGGCTTCACTCTCGCAAGGTCTGGTGTCCTGGCAAGCAATCTTCACAGTAGTTTTCACTGACTTAAGCGTCAGGTTATATTCACTGCCTTCCCACGCATTCCTTATTATGAAACTCATGATCAGAAAATTTGATTTGAATATTTTGCATGACTCATCTAGTGCAAAATTTCAAACATCACTTTCTAAAAATGGGCTGTAAACATCCGATTGCCGGGCAGGCGAACTTACAGACATATCGGTAACCTCACACGACAATGTGTGAAAGATGTAACAAATTATTACTTTCGCTAAAGTAATGTCTTATCTGTTGCTTGAGAACAGACAACATCCGTCTCTTTACAACCTTGGTGGAGACGTACCCATGCCTTATCAGTGATTAAGCAGATTGTGGGGGGCGATGTACGTGTTAATCTGTGTACTGATATCGGCCGCGCCTGCGATTAACCAACTTGGTTGTTGATAATTTTCTCTCAGCCGCTCCTGCAAATGTTTAGTATTATCATCCGCCAGGAGTGTCATATAAACAGTCAAGACACAATATACTGAAAGTAACGAAATAATGTAGATACAAAATATCTGCTACTTAACAGAGAAAGAAAGAAAATGCGACAATTGAAATCACGCAATAAAATCCGTTCCACAAATGTACCGATTCCTGCCGTAGTGAAAAAGAGATCGAGAGGGGCCGCCCCATTCTGTCACTAGGAATGAAATTCTGTTGTTCTTACAGTTCTGACCTGTTATTGTTAATTTGTACTGTGAAATATCTATATGACAATCAAATTTGATTTTATCACCTATAAAATATTCAGTAACATAATCCTGGACATGAGCCCAATACGCTCAAGCTCATACAGTGTTAATGAGGGCTTTTACCACATACATACATATATACATACATACATATATACACGCATACATACATACATACACACCTACATATCAGAATCTGTATTCTCCAGAAAATACATTGGTATGTACTGACATGATATAATAAGATACAACATGGCATCTAAGAGAATCATTAGAATTTACATAAAGTGTGGAAGACGTCCCAATTAGTTCTATGTGGGTGTTTTTACATCGAATGTTTGTGTTACACATATATAACAATCTTTAAGCTTTCTAAAAGACATTGGTATGTAATGATATGATACAACTTACAAAAACGGAGTATTATTAAAATTTACAAAATTTGTGTGGAATACCTATCAAGTAGATCAATATGGGTATTTTTTACATGGGGTTTTACCAGAATCTTTGTTTGCCATAAAATACATTAACAGGTAATGGAGTGAGATACTAAATATAGCGTCAAATACAATAGTAGTTTGGTATATTAAACAGAGCACTGTTGAGATTTGACTTAATAAAAGTGTGGAAAACATCTCTAGCAATTTAAAATGGGTGTTTTTTACATCGAAGTTTCCATATTCTGTAAGAGCCTATAATTGCACAAATACTGACATATTTACATAGAACTTTGGCTTCAAATTTCCGGAACCCCAACGATATTAATATACTCACACACTTTGCATGCACATGTCCCAAACTACAAATTATATTATCAGTACGATAACATGTGAAAGATAGCCTAATTCGTTAATTGTAGCCGTCCTAGTGTCGCAGTCTTCCTTATCGAACTGGGCACGGCACCATATAGTATTGTGTGACTGTGTGGGGTTGTCCTGTTAATTTGATAACTAGAGAGTGTGTTGTTTGACTGGCCTATTCGCCAGAGATGTTATTTCCCTCTTATTTTGGGGAAAACCAGGTTCTTAGTGGTCCTCTTTAGATGTTATAGGCAGAGCAAATAAAGGTCGAGATTTTGTAGCAAACTAGCCTCTCTTGTACATGTGTTCTTAATGCATAACATTTGGTTGAACTATAACCTCTTTACAGTCCAAAGCTCATTCACAAATTTCCTTAAAATGCATATAGGCTTTTTCCAAGAACTGATTTTATTTTCACTTTTAACTCAAATCAACAAAACAATGCAGGGCGAGTATTTACAGCATTTACAACAACGTAATAATTTTTCATAGTAGGCCTATATCCTGCATGGCGTTATAATACGTTGAGTTATCAAAAGGTGATGCTTCAAAGGCATAGTTCTATTCTCTCGCTTTTCTTCTTATTTGCATCATTTACTTTGCTTCCCATCAACGTTCTTCTCACTTGGAGAAATGGTCGTTATGGCTCTTAGACATAAATCAAGGTGAGCTGGGGCAAGGAAAATAGCATAGCATGTGTACTTACAGTCTGGTTGGAATATATGGAAATACACAGTTTCATCTCTGAAATCTATGTTAATATAAAGCACAGCACATCTGTTCTATTCAGGCTAACCACTCTGACTGATTGACTGAAATCCAGTATTTGAATAATAGCGAAATCTGCTTATTACTACTTGCTTGAACCACTTGTTCAAGACTTTCACAGAACACTTCTGCTTGCCTCTAAGACTAGGCTCGGACTAACTAAAGCTTCCCGGAGATTTCCGCCGGGGAATGGCGTCGGCCAGCTCACTGAACCTATTCATTGGTCAGGCCAAATTACGACTATGGTCTGTTTTATTGAAATAGCAGTTTATTTTATACTAGATTATTTTTACACAAACTATCCACTGTTTCAGTTTAAAAGGTGATTTTCCAATAAGTTATTTTTTTCTTAGTATAATTTCCAAAAATGACTAACGTACGGTCACATAATTTCTGCAGTATATGGATAGTACTTATCAAATTTATGTTGGTAACATTTATATTAATGGGCATCACATAGTATTGCTGCTTCTACTATAAAAGCTGTTTTGCTCTGTCGATTGATTATTGTTAAATCAAGTTTTATGGCACATGATTTAAATGAAATATTTTTGCTGCCGAAAAGAGATGGTTTAACCATTATTTCTTTATTTATTGTTATGTCACTATTATTACTGTTTGAGGATTTCACTTTCTCATAAATAATATCTACAACTCAATTGTGTCTTTGTTGGTATAAGGTTTGTAATTTGGTACATCCATTTAATAGTAATACACGTGGCATTGTTTCGTATGGGTGGCTACATATTTTGCACTTTTTCGTCTATGACTGTGGGTAGTATAGATGTAAAAGACTTTCGCATTCAAGTAACTGTAACCTCGATCTAACAGCAAATGAAAGTATTTTTTCACTTAATTTAACATTAGATAGACAGCTAGATGACAGTGAGTGGTTTACACATTTTATTTCGCGCACTATTCTTCCTTTTGACGATTACCTTTTTAGTTCACTTAGAATTTGGTTAAGTTTATGTGATTTAAGTCCAGAATAAAAAGCGTTTGCTGACTTGTATGTTAGACTCACATCTTCACCTGTGTTTAAATGTACACTGTAATGGCCACTGTTATCCACTTTCAATCTCACTCCTTCATGCGTGCATTCTTCATTCAGTTCTACCCAAAATGATCTTGGCCTATTCACTTTGGATCTTTTAGCTAGAAGGTTCGTTTCGTTTAGCTCGTAACTTGCAAAGTTATTCATATCTTCATCTACTTGGTCTATTTTACGTTGTTTAATATGTTCATCTATCGAGTTTATTGCTGCAGTTTTAACAAGACTATCGTCACAATTTAACATACTGATAATGAATGAAATATGTTGAGACTGGTACAATACATACATCTGAATCTTTATTATCCAAAAAAATACATTAATATGTACTTGATATAGTATAAAACACCATATCATATCGGATAATCATTTAGAGTCCGCAAGTGTCCTAAACTCCGCCCAGGAAACAATCGCCAAACGTTCATAATCCGTTGAATTCAATTCGTACACAGTTTACAAGCTGACATCAAAAGTCTCCAGCCTTCAGTTACCGTCACCGTCTTTTGGGACATGAGCAAAAACCAAACATTCACGATTCTACTGGACACACAATCTGACACCTGTCCGCGCCGTGGTAACGTGTCTTTCAGCAACGCACACCTTAGTAAGGGGTCAGTGGATCTTTCCATTCTCGATGAAGGGTGACAGCATCCGGTCGCCATTGATAACGAAGCTATAGTTTCTTTCCGGTGGCTTCATAAACAAATATATATTCTTTACAAATAAAAATATTAATTTTAAAGACTTGTTTAATTTTCGTCTTTCACTGATATCCTTAATTTATGTAGCCATCTTTTCGAGTGATGTTATAGTCGATGTTAAGAATTTCTCTTACTTAACGTGAGAGCTTCAAGTTGACACACCTCTCAAAGCCGTGGAAAAGTCTCTTCTCTGCTACAAATCTTAAGTATATAAACCAATAAAACAGTATTGTTTCAGTTCTACAAATTAACGGTTCACGTGAAACAAGGGACGTTTCGGGTTTAACCTTTCACCAGCCACAGTTACAAACAAGTGACAAGGACAAGAACTAAATATATATATGAAACTAGAGAAGCACACAAAAACAAATCTTGTTTCAGCATTGTACAAAATTAAAAGTCAGTGGATCCTTCCATTCACAATGAGGGGTGACAGTATCCGGTTAGAAATTGCTAACGAAAACATTATTTCTTTCCAGTGGCTTCATAAATGAATATATATTTTTTTGTAGATAAAAAGTTCAGTTTCAAAGACCTTTTTGTTTTTTAATATCACAAATATCCCTAGTTTATGTAACAATCACTTCGAGTGTTGTTATAATAGGTGTTAAGAATATCCACTTACTACCGTGGGGTGCCTCAACGCTAACCATCAGGTCGAGCTGGCTTGACATGTTTCTATTGTCATAGATCGAATAACTTAAAGTTGAACCAATACATGGTTACCTCATTAGGCATGTGTCAGACCAAACTATTGATACTGTGGATTTAACACATGACAAATCTATACTCTTTGGCTCAATATCTAAGGATATGACCACAGCATACAATAGCTGACATTAATTAACAATAACACTTTTAACAGGTAAGTTCCCTTTTTAATAATCACTGCACACAGAGAAGCCACATACGGCCAGCAATACATATGAAATACAATGCAACAGAAATGTCAATATAACTTGCAATAACCAACAACTCAATCTAACAGTACCATAATCACTGGCATGTCCTACCGAGTGAATAACACAATGACTTTCACTCACCGACTAAGTCCTGTACTATAGTAAAGCAATACTCAAATACAAAATACTTATCATCTATGGTCTACAGAGAAATACCACTAGGAATCACACCTTAATCCTAGAATTCTGCAAACTAATCCTGATCACATTAATAAATAGCAAGCACTATCAATGAACAGCCATGGCATACATATCCCAGCAAAAATGCTGACAGGGAACCACAAAACGAGCTCTCCCTGTCGATGGCCAGAAAGTCAACTAACGTTTAGCGCCAAAGTTTTTCCCCACTTCCTTTCCAGGTCACCTGACCAAAACGGGTTTTTTATTATTTCAATGTCGCCACTCACAGCGTAACCAACTTAATATTTTGTCGAACATATATACTGTGACATCCACCCCCCCCCCCCCCCCTGAAGAAAGAAAACGAAGTTTTCTTCCACCGGAGGAGTCACGCCCAACCCCCTTCGGAGTATGGACGGCACCTCCTAGAGAATGCCAAGGTTGTCCAACACCACTGTCGTTCTTGCCTTCTCACCCTATGTACTAAATACAATATGAGCATGAACCAAACAACCCCAGGTATTGGTAGTCGTGAAAAATAACAACGACTGTTCAAACCTGGTCTATCACAACACAACATATGTTACATATTATTTATACATATCTAAGTATCAATAATAAGACATAGTCTCATAGTATAAACAGCCTGTCTACACACTGTAAATATACATATATTATAACATGATTTATACATACGTTGAGTATAACTTTATCCATATTGCCTTTATGTCATCATGACACATTAATCATATAATATAATACATCTTCATAAACATCAACTCTAATGATTATAATACATTTATTCAAAAAAACCAATGTAAATACTCTCTACGGATGCTCCAGTCCCACCAATCTCATAATCTGGACAGGACATCCACTACAATGTTATGTACTCCCTGAATTGGTAGAATAGTAAAGTTAAATTACTGCAGCAATAATGCCCAGCGTGTCAACTTAGCACTGGTGGATTTAGCCGACTACAAAAATAGCAGTGGTTTGTGTTTTGTTTAGAGGAAAAAATGCGCCCCCAACAGGTATCGTGCTAGCTTAGACACAGCCCAGACAATCGCAAGGCACTCCTTCTCAATCGTAGAGTATCTAGTTTCTGCTGGCAACAACTTCCGACTGACATACATTGTAAAGCATAACATGTTATAGCATAAACATGCATTGCAAGGCATCACGTGATATTAACAAGTTTACAAAACATTCATATTCATATGAGAATAGAACTGGAGGCGTGGGTCAGATTCTAAGGTTCAGTTCGCATCAACCGAAACATCTTACTGAACACGAACCCGAAACCTAACCCTAGCTATTGCTGAACTATCAGCAGATGCTTCTGACACAACGACATATGCTTCTGCCTAACTGCATCACGCGCACCCCAGTTATTCGCAAAAGTCACCCGTGCCATTCTGGTATTGTCGCGCAACGACAATACCTCCACAAATCTAACCGGCGCGACCTCATCAAACACTCGCCTGAGTGTGCGCCAAATAGCACTCAGGGGAACGATCCGCACCCAAACTGTGCGATCACTAGCTATCGGACCCTCGTATAAGTTCCTACTGCTCCTAATCATGTCATTTGGTACTTGCCGCGAATCGCGTCAACGATGTACCTTCTGGTCATCCGCTTCGGAACTCTGGAGTTGTTCGGCCGCTGTTCCAGCCTCACCCATGGCCTTGTGCACTCCCTGTACATTGCCGACGATTAAATCGGCAATCGGATCCTCAAGGACGAACGCGTTCACTCTACCCGAGAGGAACGGAGTGTCCACATTAATACTCGCCTGGGGGTAAGACTCCACTTTGCCCCCGAACGTGGTGCACTTTACAATTTTGCCTGTAAGGCAGGAGTCGTCGATACACGACCGACGCACTCCAATTGTGGTGCATCCAGTGTCCCTCAACACCCGGACTGGTCTATTCTCCACCTTGCCTTCGTGGAGAATCACCTTGTCAGTCTCATGGACTGCTGACAGACATGGTGCTATATGCCCGCATTGAAGCACTACCCTCTCGTTCGCGTGGAACAGAGGGGGACACCCCGCGCAGTCTTCACTATTAATTGTGTCCAACACACACGCGGAATTCGCGTGTTTAATCGGGGTGGGACACCTGTCAGCACAATGATTATTTCCACCACAATTGGTACACACGCGCTCCCTCTTCTTCTTCCCATTGCGTGTACTTTTGCTGGAGCTTTTTGATGACGAAGACCCCGCATCAGAGTCGGAAGATCGACTCTCTGAGGAACCACTCCTCTGCTTGGAATGTTTTGCTTTACACCAAAACCGGTCTTCGTCCCGAGAGTCCTTGAAGCGTACCTGCTTTCGCGTTTAGCGTTCCTCTCCGTCGCTATAACTATCATATTGTCGGTTTTGCCACCTCGGCCGACCGTTCCTATGAGATCGAAAATTCCCATAGCTACCTCTACGTAGTTGATAGGGACTGGAACGCTTCTCATACTTCTGCTCTTGACCCTGTCTGCCTTGTCTGACCGATTTCGCCAAGGATGGCGCTGAACTTTGCCGACATCGGCAACTAAGTCTTCTGGCAGACCCGACTTCTGAATGGGTTTGCCCGGGTGGGCAAGGACATAATGGTGCCCCAATTGGGCCATGGACTCAATGTCCTTTGGCAGACGTTCCTGAAAAAACGCGACCAACTCACTGGAACACGAGGACAACACTTTGTCCCGTAGCACCAAGTCTAGCAAGCCATTAAAGTCCATAGAAATTCCCTACATTTCGATCCATCTATTTAGCAGGAGCTTTACCTTTGAAATAAAGTCCTCGAAGTCTTGGTCCGAGCTTGGCATCGCGTTTTTAAAACGCGTCCGGTAGCTGTCAGCAGTCAGACGGAACTTCCGGAGCAATCTCTCCTTTACTTTATCGTAATCGGCCCTTTCCTCTAATGGGAGGCTATAGAAAGTTTCCATAGCAGGCCCCACTAGCAGCGTCGATAACAGAGATGGCCACTGATCTCTGTCAACCTTATAGGCCACACATTCGGCTTCGAACCTCTCGAGGAAAAAATCTAAACTATCAATGTTATCATTAACATTTGGCAGACGCAGCCTAAAGGGACGATGAGCCCCTCCAGGAGTCGAGCTCTGACCACTCGCATCCACTTCCAATTTCTTTAATCGTATTTCTTTATCATTTCTCATTTTCTCCTTCTCTAACTCAAACTCTTTCTCTGTCTTCCTTTCTTGCAATTCTCGCTCTATCCTCTTTTCTTCCAATTCTCTATCTTCTTTCATCTTCTTTTCATGTAACTCAAATTCTTTCCTTTTTAGCTCTAGCTGTTCAGCTCGAACCTCTCTATCCCGTATCTGCTTCTCAATCTTTTCCTTCTCCTCCTTCTCTTTCTTTCCTTCTCCTCTTTCTGCTGTAAAGATTTTTGATTTTCAACTGAATAAAATTCAGCTTTGGCAAAGTCATTTAATTCTTTGCCAGTGTACCCACATTCTTTCCCAATCTGAATGAAAGCCTGTAGATCCATGGTGTACACTCAGAATATTCACTATTATCTCTTGCTATAGATTTTCTATACCACTATTCAGTCGTATATATTTCACTTAGATCACCAGATAACTCTTTGGTTACAAAATATGCAGTAATAGTAATAAATATTGATATCACTACTTCAATATATATATATATATATATATATATATATATATATATATATATATATATATATATATATATATATATATATATATATATATGCGTGTAAGTATATATCACCTCACCTCTCACTGCATACACATCATCAACCTATGCCTCTTAGAATGTAAATAGAGTCTTACTTTGCCACTTGGCTACTGTCTCATCACTCTGAAAATTAGGTCTTTCTGACCACTTAGTCTCTGTGATACACTCAAACACACTTACAATAGTCGACAGTTGTATAATAACACTGATGAAACTTTCTGGTGCTATGACACCACTATACCAACTTGACAATAAATCAACTTTTACTTAAAAGTCTGTTACTGGCAACCACACTGGTGCTATATTCAGATAATACTTCAATTGTAATTAATCTTAATACTCTGTTTTATGCAAGTGTTTCCTATGGCAAAATGAGCACTACACAGCTGAAAGAGACACATACATCACATTACGAAAACAAAATTCCAGTCACGAGGAACAAGATGATAGACCAAGAAGAGAAGAGGTAGATTAATATATACACTGCGTGACTGCGCACGAACGAAAACAAGGGATACCTGTAAACGTATTTACAAGATAGAAAGATGGAACAAGAGAACACACCACTTAAACACAACAAAAGAATTACTAGATGTACACGATACTGTAAATACAAACTACACGAATACGCCTAACACCAACAAGGCTTGGAATGTTAAGCAAGGCAGTCGCAGGAAAACCCTCTGCCTTACTCCACCACTAAACACACACAGCCACACCCTATAAAGAATCGGTCTAATCCAATCTTTTCCCACAAATAGGCCAAGAATGGATTAAACTCACCACCCTTCCTCCCTTGAAGACACGAATATAATATTACACAATAGACTAAACAAAAACTACAGTCAACAATGAGGTGCTGAAAGCTATCTCTTACACTAAGCATTAACAGATCACTTCAGTGAAAATAAACTAAATAAACTATAAGTAAAATTATTCTATAATGTATCAAAATATATATTAAAATACTTCCAAATACTAAGACAAACAGTGAAAGATCAAATCTAACTAACTATCAATATATATACATACAGACTAAGTCCTACCCAGAAAGTAGAGAAAAGGAACGGAACAAAAGGAAAGAAAAAACACCAACAAACCAAGAAGCAAGGTTCAAAAAGCAGATAAAGAAACAGAACTATCTTACGCTAAAAGATCAGATTCATAGACAGACAGAAAATTTAGAATTTAGAGAAAGAACAAGAAACATCAATATAGAATATCATACTACGATTACAAACAAAAACTTAACTGAAGTTCCAACGGCGCTTGAACAAGAAGCTAACTCAGCACTGGTGATGAATATGAATATACCACAAACAGTACTCCACAAGCTTGACAATATCCAAACGAAATAATGTTCCAGAAATCCCGTCTGTGTGCCAGCATAAACAATACTGTCCTTTGGCACGGTACTGCAACCAATATCCAGGCAACGGCACTGTTGTACACGATGCTTTCCCAGCACTGTCCAAAATAGATCACCAACTGTATAATCCATAACAGTCTCAATGAGCAGTTAGTTTCACACGTCTATGTGATATATGAAAATAAGCACAGTTCGTTCCATCACACCTCAACAGGAAACCAGCAGACTTCAAGGTACAGTAGTGCAGAAAGACTCAGGTTAGCAAGCTTCAGTCCTCGTTGGAATTCACCCACTGGCAGGGCACATCAGTGAAAACAGGTCACGTCAGAGGAATGACATAAGCAAGACTTGAACCAGACATCACTTGGCAAAACTCCAGATAGGTAACGTTCCCAGGTGGGTAGAGCAGTATGTGAAATGGCACTACTGCAGATAGGCTACCATGGCACGATATCAAATCCCAGCCTACTTTGGTCACATAGATCTAGACCATCATCCAGATACGAGTAGATTCACACACCCTGGGATGCCGCCAACATATAGACACTATCTATACCACCAAATATAGACGATCTAATCTCCTCTGTCGACACAGACAGTCAAGCACCAGAGCCCGAGATCTAATCTCCTCTGCCGACACACACAGTCAGGCACCAGAGCCCATCTAATACCAGACTCAACCTTCTATCTCCGCTGCTCCACCTGAATCGCCACCTTACTAGAACTACACTCCAAAGTACACTCTCTAATATATCAAAAGGACACGTCAGACGTTAGCTGCCACTTAACTAAACCACCTTAGACATATTTCTAACTTTACTTCCAACTTATTACCAATATTGCTTTATAAACATAGTGGAACCAAATACTTATGAACAATGTCCAACTGCTACTGTACTGCGAAAACACACTCTGTCAATGTGATCTCAGAAAAGAACAAAACTGGGTCACGTACCGCAACGCGTCACACTTGACCGCCTACAGTACACTACCTACAGACTGGCAAACACACATACCCGAAGCTGGCAACCGAAAATAGCTCACTATCGTGACTTAACAAACAGAAGGCGCCAACACGGCTCCAACCTTCTAACACTCTGTGTACATAATACGTTCTGGCCTGTATACAGCAAACATAGGCACTACGGCCTGTTAAAGTACTGTCCGCCCGTTCTTTTATTCCCGTGTATTAAAAGAGTTTGTCTGCATTTGATATATGTATACCATCATTATTCCCATATGTGTCTATATGAATGTTAGAACATTGGTATACAACAAAAGTGTCACGCGAATGTTTTGTTCGTGGGTGTGCCAAAAACTGCACTGTATCGTCCCTGTATTATTTATGCAGTGTTCTCTCACAAGGGATCACGAATTAGTAATGTCTCAGATATGCCCAACAGCTCAACCATAACCAGGTAAGAAGTCAATGCTGTTCCGGTAAATTAACAAACACAGTTTAATGAAAACTCATGATCCATGAGACATGATGAACCGTCCTAGTTAATGTCATTCTGTCTATTCGTAACATAGTGTTATACTCCTTGACGGTAATACATTGTTGCTTATTAGTCCCAATACTTCTATACATCTCTATGTATTGATTATATCCGTGCCCTTTACCGTTACCTTCTGTTCAAACTCATTTAACTTCATTAACATGAAGTTCCCCAAAAGTCAGTACACATTAGCGACAGAGCAGGCAGGATCTTTAAGACTCCGATTTTTACGGTGTATAGACCTGCCAGTCTAAAAAATGTATAAGCATCACATTAAACAGTATTAATAGTACTCATCCTGGTATACATTCCCATTCATGGCACGAATCAATATAACCCTTTTCTACGGGTTTTCAAGCAAACCAGCACACACAAGGCTGTTCGCGTCTTGTTTATTTCTTGGGTCCATTTTTGTTCTCCACGTCATTGTTTCAACACCCAAAAAACTCCTACGTCATTTTTTTTTTACTGCGCGCATGAATAATGCACCTAAGTGTACTATTCACATATCTTCAAATATTTTCCCCAAACTCAACTCAGCGCTCTTTGATGCGCAACACCAGAAATGTTGTAAAAAACCATACGCAACAATTACCTCCTACCACCGTTAAGAAAAAAGACACGTAGTTTCTTTTTTCTTCAAAAATGTACCACTTAAGGTAATTAAAAAAAAAAATAATACCAACATAATACTATCCTACGTCTCAGTAAGTCTACGTCAGCTAATGTCTCATAATATAATCAGTCAGTCGTCGATGAGATGAAACGGTGATAAACAAGTCATATAATCTACTGCCTTATGAATAAAATCCATGTAGGAAGTAATAATATTACTAAATTAAAACAAATTACGCGGAATCAACACCGCCCTCTATTACCTCTAGTATCAATAATACTAGAACCAAAACTTATATAATAGGGTTATATCTAATAGGATTACCTACCCATCGGAAAATGATTGCAATAATGTGTACCTCCACAATACAGAGTACACTGCAAATCTCATACATATTCATTCCTGATCAAGCCCCAAAAAATAGCAAATACATGCAAAAATTGGTCCCCAAATTACCTATTTCAATGCCCCTAGGAACCTCTATAATATACACGCAAAAATTTATCGCTAAAGACTATCATTGCCGTACAGTCATATTATAGTACACTGTATGTGCACCTTACACCATACACACCAAATTGTGTTCCGGATAAAACTAATAAAAATTCAATGTCCCAATTATATCACCACTACTGTTGACCATGGACTAACTGTCATTAAAAAACTTGTGTACTGTCTTCCTGAGGGCACCTCGACAGTACGTCTGCAACCACATTGTCGGACCCTCGAATTGCTTGAATAGTATAATTATACGGCTGCATCAGAATCGAATAACGGGCTGCTCGGGCGCATTTATGGTTCTTCGTCTTTAAATACGCTAAAGCCTTCTGATCTGATTGTATTACAAAAGATACACCTAACAGATACTTCTCTAATTTGGTCACTGCCCAGACCACTGCGAGAAGTTCCTTTTCCAACACCGAATAATTCATTTCCGCCTTGTTTAACTTTCTCGAAATGTACGTGATCGGATGCAGATGTCCATCAAATTGTTGAAGCAACACAGCACCAACGCCCTTGGACGAAGCGTCTGTTCGAAGAGTATAAAGATTATTAAGCCTGGGTAGTTTTAAAATCGGTGGGGATGAAAACAAATCTTTAATTTTAAGAAAAGCAGCATTGCATTCTGGAGTCCACCTAATTACATTAGGAGCCCCTTTCCTAAGTAGAGTGGACAGATCTGATGTAATTGAAGATAAGTTAGGAATAAATTTACCATAATATTGCACTAGTCCTAACACACTACGGACTTGTTTTTTTTGTCCTAGGAATGGAAAGATTTAGAATCTTGGAAACATTCTGTTCCAAAGTTTGAAGATTCCCATGACCAATCCTATGACCTAGAAAAGTAATCTCAGAGAATCCAATATACACCTTAGATGGTCTAGCAGATAACCCAGCAGATCTGAGCGTGGACAATAGAGAGTGTAAACCGTGAAAGTGTTCTTCCCAAGTGTTGCTAAACAAACAAATATCATCTATGTACGAGATTATATCTTGTCTATGCGAGAACAGAATTCTCATCATTCTAGTGAACGTAGCAGGTGCGTTCATCAGTCCAAAACACATAAAATTGAACTGGAACAACCCTCTGGGAGTAGCAAAAGCCGTAAAATGTTTACATCTTTCCGCCAACGGGACCTGCCAATAACCTTTTGACAGATCGAACTTACTGAAATATACTGCATCTGCTAATTTTGGTAAAAGATCATCCAATAATGGTAACGGTTCGGCGTCAAAAATTGTGACCTGATTTAATTTTCTAAAATCAATGCAGAGCCGAATGTTATTGTCTTTTTTTTCTTATTACAACCATGGGAAAAGCAAAATTACTTTGAGAAGAACTGATTATACCTAATTGCAGCATGTCATCTATTTCTTTGTTTACTTTGTCTTGAAAGTGTAATGGTATCGGGTATGGACGCACTCTAATAGCCTTTTCATCATTTAAAATGATGTCATGTGTGATGACATTTGTTTTGCCTGGTATATCTGTAAGTACATCATGAAACGAATGTAATAATTCGGATACATGTGTTTTGTTCTCAAGTGTAAGATTCGGACAGATTGTCACGTCCTCCCAAGTTTCGGTAGATTGAACTGGTAGACTAGGAAACGTCATTGATACAGCTGGGAAAGAAGATTCTTCTTCCTGAATCACTGATAAAGACGCCCAGCTCGTTGGATGTGAACCTACATTATCAACAGCGTGAAAGACTGCCTGAAGATGTTCAGGTCTTGAGTGAAACTCTTTCAACATGTTAATGTGAAAAATCTTTCTTTGTCCCTTAACATCAAGGACATAATCGACATCTGAAATACGTGACAGAATCTTGAATGGACCACACCAAGTTATCAGTAGTCGATTCTGTTTGCTCGGTAAAAGCACGAACGCTTCGTCGCCTGGTACAAGAAGACGAAGACGTCTTGAGTGATTCTGTAACATACGAGCTTTTTCTTTAGCTCTCTCCGATGCATCTGTTGCCAGCTGGCATGCATCCATGATTTTTTTCCTAAGATTTACAACATACTCGTAAGACGATTGAGTTTCTTGCGACAAGGAAGAATCAATCAACAAGTCTTTGATTAAAGATAATGGACCTCTGGGCTGAGCACCAAATACAAGTTGAAATGGACTGAAACCTGTATGCTCATTCGGTATTTCACGATATGCAAAAAGTACCGCTGGTAAAACTCGGTCCCACTCTTTAGGAAAATCGATTGTAATCTTTCCTAACATCTGTTTTATTGATCGATTTAAACGCTCCACCATCCCGTTTGAGGCGGCGTGATATACGGAACTCAGTGATCTGTCTATATGAAACATTGCCATAACCTCAGTCATTGCACCTGACACAAACTGAGAACCTCTGTCCGACAACAGTTTTCTCGGAAATCCGATTCTAGTAAAGATATGAAACAAAGCATCAGCCACATCCTGCGTAGTAATGTTCTTGAGTGGTATGGCCTCTGGCCAACGCGTGCACAAATCTATACAAGTTAATACATATCTATGTCCTCTCGATGACATTATAGGCAGTGGGCCAATAATGTCCACGGCCATCTTCTCAAATGGACGCACCGGAATATCGGCTGCTTGAATTGGAGCCAAATGACGTGCCCCTCTAGACTTCACCTCCTGACAAGTAACACAAGAACGGCAAAACATCGCAATGTCTTTCGACATTCCCGGCCAGAAAAAAGATGCCAGAATTCTAGATCTAGTACGAGAGTATCCCATGTGACCTGCACAACGGGAATCGTGAGCATGACTCAAGATATAGGATCTCATTACCTTAGGCACCATGATCTGAGTAGTAATATGACAAGATTTACTATCTCTGAATCTTCGCACTAATATGTCATTTACGATAGTATACCATTGTTTGTGAGACGTATGACCATTCGTATCATCCTGTTGGACTAAACTAAAAAATTTCTTTAATGAAACATCACTGTTTTGTAAAGTAGAAAAAACTTCCTTGTTGATGTTACTGTGTAACACATCATCATTAACTAGTGGCACAACATTATGTTGAGACTGCTCCTGTGCTCGAGTAACCACAACATTAGCACTGTGTACGTGTTCTCGTTCCCAATCATTTATTTGCTCAAGAGTACACTCTTTAAAACCGTGAATGCGACCAAGAACTAAATCGCAAACTGGATTCGGCAACAAACATACTTTTATTTGTCCCGTAAAAAATGGCGTCGCGATATGAACCACCGCAGTTTGAAATTTCTCAATTCTACCACCAAACGTAATGCACTTAACCCATGTGCCTTTACAACAAGAAGGATCAACCAAACATTGTCGCACGCCTACCGTCGTGCAACCTGAATCCTTTAATAAAGTTACTGGCATGCCATTAAGTAAGCCCTTGTGAAACTCTAAAGACCCGGTTCCTTCATGAGCTGACATAGCAGGTAACGCCGGCAATGGGTGTCCACATCTCAGTCTGGATACCACGTCAGGCTGAAATAGATTCTTGCATTCCAAACATGTTTTAGCATTATTAAAATCAAATGACGCACACGCATTTGCTTGATTTACAGTATTATTGTTATCTGCGACATTATTTTCCGACATTTGAACGGAATTACCATGGTAAGCAGATCGATTATAACTATTTGACCGAAATGCCCTGTCATTTTGTTGTCTATTGTTATACAAATGTCTATTATTATTCTGCGAGTAACGTGCTTTATTGTAACTGTAAAAGTTAGGAGTGTTTCGTTGCCAATTCATTCTGTCTCTGTTTCCCAAATCAACGTGTTGACCAGTTCCAAAATGATTGTTATTCCATCTTCTGCCAGCTGGTGAATCTTTTCTATTTCCACCTTCAAAATGAGAAAAAATTTCTTTGATAATTATTATTTCGATCTGAACTGGCACTTCTATAACGAAACCTATCTCTGTCACCACTATTCGATCTAAATTTTCCTTGTCTGTTATTTACAGTAGCAACACCCGCTGACTGTAACGATTCATGTAATTTAGTGTTTCTGACATTCAAGTTCGGATGAGCAACTGAAAACTGGCGCCCTAGGGTCTCAACTTCCGATAACGATTTAGGATTCCGCTCCTGTAAAAATGCCAAAAACTTATCACTTACTGAGGATAATACCTTATCCCGTAATATTAAATCGGCAAGATCTTCAAAATTCCGTTGTACCTTTTCAAGTTCGATCCAACGATTGAAAGTTAAACGAATATCCGAAATGAATTGTGAGAACTCTTTTCCTGTTTCCGGCAACAACTCTTTAAAACGCCTTCTATAACCTTCAGCTGTAAGCTGATATTTTTTTTAATAGCGTAGCTCTAGCTTCCTCATAGTTTTGACTATCGCCTTCTAACGAAGCGACTGCACTTAACGCCTCTCCTGATAAAAAATTCATCAGTTTGCTACACCACTTACTTTTATCAATTTTATATTCTGTGCATACCAATTGGAATCTTGACAAGAAGAACGTAATATCGTCGACCCCTGGTTTAAACATTGGCAGATGAATTTTAATGTCACCTTTCTGACCATCATTCTGAGTATGTGATTGACAAGTAGCATTTCCATTTTGCAACTTCTGTCTTTCAATTTCCAATAGCATCATTCTCTCTTCATATTGTCTCCTTTTCTCATTCTCTTCCATCTCCAAGAGTTTATCTTTAGAATGGTGTTTTGAACATATTAAATTTCGAGTTGCAACGCTTGATTAAGCGGATACTTGTTTGACTTTAGGATAGAATTATCTTTTCCTATTTTTCGGGTGACAGAGTACAGATAAGCGTGTGAACGCTGTTTAATGTATTTATTCTGTACTGTTTTGAGTTATGTGAATAGCTCGCTAGTCTGCATGTGTTATCGAGAACGGTGTTCAAGACAACCGAATCTCGTGACGGGTTTTTTGGTGGGACTAGTGTGTGATTTGGGGAGTTGTGTTTTGGGCGTGGACCGTGTAGGTCGAGTCCCAGTGTTTTTGGATAATGTATGCCTACGTAGGATTTGAGAAAATGTCGACTTATATATTTCGCTGTGTGTACAGCCTATTTGATAAACTGCAGTGAAGACTGTTTAGGCCATATGAAGATTATTATAGCTGCCGTGTGTTGCAGGCTTTAGGGAGTAATGAAGTACTGTTTAGGCCATATGAAGATTACTATAGCTGCCGTGTGTTGCAGGCTTTAGGGAGTAATGAAGTACTGTTTAGGCCATATGAAGATTATTATAGCTGCCGTGTGTTGCAGGCTTTATGGAGTAATGGAGTACTGTTTAGGCCATATGAAGATTATTATAGCTGCCGTGTGTTGCAGGCTTTAGGGAGTAATGAAGTACTGTTTAGGCCATATGAAGATTACTATAGCTGCCGTGTGTTGCAGGCTTTATTGAGTATTGAAGTACTGTTTAGGCCAGGATGTGGACAGGCCGTATCATATATATTTAATGCAATGTGGAAATTATATGATTCGTGTTTTGCTGTCGAATGTGTGTCATTTATGTCATCGTGTCTGTGTTGCAACGTAATAAACAGTAGCGAACTGTTCCAGTCGTTTGCAACCCTTTTTTGTATCCTGATGTACTCTTTTACGCCTGGTATGTGCGAACATATTACAGCACCCGTGTCAACATTGCAGACTTTAGTGACAGGACAGCAGGCACATATGAAGATTAAATTAGAGCCTGCCGTGGCGTGATATGCAGACCAAATTGAGTACACTCGAAGTACTGTGGGTGCCAAATGAACATTATAGCTGCCGTGTGGTGCAGGCTTTATTGAGTATTGAAGTACTGTTTAGGCCAGGATGTGGACAGGCCGTATTATATATATTTAATGCAATGTGGAAATTATATGATTCGTGTTTTGCTGTCGAATGTGTGTCATTTATGTCATCGTGTCTGTGTTGTACGGAATAAACAGTATCGAACTGTTCTAGTCGTTTGCAACCCGTTTTTTTGTCCCCAAGAATTTCTATGATATGTACATGTGTACTGTGGTGTGACATCATATCAACACACACCCAGGTCAACATTTTACACAGTGACAGGACACAGGCACACATATATTAAATTATTTCTGCGTGGCGATGATTTTTAGACCAAACCACTACACTCGCAACAGTGGGTGTAAACAGACTAATAACATTAACGTTTAATTACATTCAGTGAGAAACCAGCAAATCTAGTCGGTATCAGTTGGTGGCCAGTGTGGGGATCGAACCCACGACATTCGCGTTATCAGCACGAGTAGTCAACCGAAACCTGTCAGCGTCTAAATAGCAACTGATGGTTACTTTCTGAAGGTCAAGCATGTTTACAAGAGAGTGGGAGACTTCGCGTCTGATTTGTTTTTTTTTAATGTGAAGATGATAATTTTTTGTATTCTATATTAGTACATGACATGTTGTTGTTTTGAAATAACATATAATTTTGTTGTAATGATTATTTCTATGCATCATTTGATTGCCATAATTTTTTATTGTTATTTATATGTCTGTATTTTGATGATGTATTAATACATTTTTATGCTATTTATATATTATTGTGTTGATAATGTGTAGTATGTAATTATTATCCTTTATACTACTCTGTTCAACTTAGAATTTTTGCAACTGTGTTGTTTAGGATAGTTTTGTACATGATGAGATTGCACAAACTCATTTATTGTGTTGATGTAGTGGTTACTTTTAGATAATCCTGAGTGTTCGTTATTCACTTAATTTATATTTTTCTCATGTTTTGATGTCATGATTAATTAATATATAGAACATACAGAGAAGATGTGTATTATCTGGTATGTTGTGAAATGTAATTTTGGAAAATAGCTTGCATGTATCATACATGATCTTGTATTTGGATTTGTTAACTTTTTGTGAAACTTCGATTTTTCCAGAACTTGATTTTCTTGCCAGTCAGACATGTAGATTATTTTCTTAGCAGATTATTTTTAAAAAAAAAAAAAACTTATTTTTTGTAGATATTTTTATAGAACCTTTTTTATATTTCATAGTAACAACAAAGTGTAGATTTATTTATAATGTATATCTTATCGATTTGAGTAAGAGATAGAGTTATACCTAAATAGCATTGTACGGAGCTGAACGTAATTGTCAGCAGAAAGAACTTAAAGGATAAATTAAATTTACATGTGTTGATTTAAAGGTTCCTTCGAGATAGGATTTTTGTTTTATATTTCACTCATTTTGTTAAAATATTGATTTCATTATTAGGCTTTACTTAAAGTATTACTGAACTACTTAAAAATTAAATACTGTTTTTATGTAACTTATCGAGAAAAAAAAATATGTTTGTACGGTACTGTTGAAAAAAATGATTTTTTTTTTTTTTTTTGGCATTGTAATTTTTTGTTGTGTGTGCCCAGCATTTGACTTCGTGATATCATTGATATGTAGTTTGATTAGTTCTTGTAAAAAGTTGTTTTTTATTATGATGTATTTTTTATTTTAGCGCTTGATTGTGCGTTGGTCGTATTAGTTATAGTAATGCTATTACTTGTTTGTTCGATGCCTATAATTTATTTATGTTAGTTTTGTATAACTCTTATAACTTAGTTAAATTACTTATTAGCTTTTGTTTAGTTATAAATTATTTTTTGATGGTATTAGTATAGATATACTTTGATATTTTGTGTTGTGCCTTTCGATCATGTTTATATATTTATTTTTGAATAGGTTATCTGATCAAAACAGTTATTAGTATATACTGTTATTGACTTTCTTTGCGTTCGTGCCTTTGCTTTCTATCTGTCTTTGGTAACTATTCTTCATTTCATTCCTTCTTTTCTGTTGTCTTTTCGGTATGGATTTCATATCTTGTTTATACTTTCGTACCTCATCTTCGTTTTACTTGATTCTATTTGTATACTTTGTCTTCTTTCAACACTTATACCTCTATTCTTTGTATTGTTGGAGTGGTTATATGACTTGATATAACATATCTACTTTTGACAGTTGTATTTATTTTACATGTAATTGTCCAACTTAGTTATGAGTATATGGTATTGTTGAGTTCTTACTTTCCTTTTTTACAGATCATTCTTCTTTTGATTGATCTTGTGTTTTCTCTTTCGATTGGTTGTTTTCGGTTTGGTTTGTACTAAATATACGTAACTTAATTTTGGAACTGATCATATTTGTATATTTAGCTAATTACTTTTTATACTTAGCTGGTTATGCTGTATGCTTTAATTGCTACTTTACACTTTAATGCTGATATTTCTTGTAAATATCTAATTTTGATTTAAAATAAGATATTTTTGTAGGCATATGTTAGAGCTTAATTGTCTTCTAAATTTTTCGTTTTTGGGAGTTAATTTTTTCAAAAAAAATGATAGAATCATTTTTTTTTCCCGGAGCGGGTGGTAACTGTTGCAAGTGGAATTTATGGAAGGGGAAGTAATCTTTAGAATGGTGTTTTGAACATATTAAATTTCGAGTTGCAACGCTTGATTAAGCGGATACTTGTTTGACTTTAGGATAGAATTATCTTTTCCTATTTTTCGGGTGACAGAGTACAGATAAGCGTGTGAACGCTGTTTAATGTATTTATTCTGTACTGTTTTGAGTTATGTGAATAGCTCGCTAGTCTGCATGTGTTATCGAGAACGGTGTTCAAGACAACCGAATCTCGTGACGGGTTTTTTGGTGGGACTAGTGTGTGATTTGGGGAGTTGTGTTTTGGGCGTGGACCGTGTAGGTCGAGTCCCAGTGTTTTTGGATAATGTATGCCTACGTAGGATTTGAGAAAATGTCGACTTATATATTTCGCTGTGTGTACAGCCTATTTGATAAACTGCAGTGAAGACTGTTTAGGCCATATGAAGATTATTATAGCTGCCGTGTGTTGCAGGCTTTATTGAGTAATGCAGTACTGTTTAGGCCATATGAAGATTATTATAGCTGCCGTGTGTTGCAGGCTTTATTGAGTATTGAAGATTTGTTTAGGCCATATGAAGATTATTATAGCTGCCGTGTGATGCAGGCTTTAGTGAGTAATGGAGTACTGTTTAGGCCATATGAAGATTATTAGAGCTGCCGTGTGATGCAGGCTTTATTGAGTATTGAAGTACTGTTTAGGCCATATGAACATTATTATAGCTGCCGTGTGGTGCAGGCTTTATTGAGTATTGAAGTACTGTTTAGGCCAGGATGTGGACAGGCCGTATTATATATATTTAATGCAATGTGGAAATTATATGATTCGTGTTTTGCTGTCGAATGTGTGTCATTTATGTCATCGTGTCTGTGTTGCAACGTAATAAACAGTAGCGAACTGTTCCAGTCGTTTGCAACCCTTTTTGACTCCTGCATGTACTCTTACGTACGCACTGTGGTGTGCGAACATATCAACACACACCCAGGTCAACATTCCAGACACAGTGACAGGACAGCAGCACACATATATTAAATTAGCCTGCGTGGCGATGATATAGACCAAACCACTACACTCGCAACAGTGGGTGTAAACAGACTAATAACATTAACGTTTAATTACATTCAGTGAGAAACCAGCAAATCTAGTCGGTATCACTGATAAACCAAGAATTTTACCCTGTTTAATAAAGTATTCCGCCGTCGACATTTCAGAATCTGAATTAATATATTTAATTCATCAAATAAACTGTAGTATTCCAATTAGTATCCTATATTCGTCACCTTATCGATACTCATTACTGGAGATTAATCATCTTTTATTTAATAAAATATGCAGCTATAAATCAATCAACTAAGAAATTATACAAGATAATAGTACTACTGAAAACATAATGGTCCATGAAGAGAATTAATTACATAGAAATATACACGTTAGCAATGACCATCACCGCACCTAAACAATTAAAGAAGAGATAATATCATAAAGAACCACGGCGTCAACACAAAAAATCTACGACATTTCAGCAGCCCCAAAGAAACTGGCTATAAGCCTTTGCGATTCATCGACCTGAAATCAACCTAGGAAAACACCCCAGGACATCTATGAAGAAGAACAAGCATCTTACGAGTTAAAATGACAAAGAAATGGGCTCACTAATAATAACCAGGGTACTGATACCACAATAACAATATCTACTTATCTGCGGGAATCCCAATACTCCTCGTACATATTTCGATCCAACACAGGTTATGAAATTCATACAGCTGAATTCAAGGTGAGCAATTCTCCAAAACAAACAGTAATTTGCTCTGGTTGAAAGTATCTGTTACCGAATGACGTCACTCAATGTAACCTCCGCAGGTACACAGCAGGACTTGAAAATGGAAATCGAAACTGTAGCATCATTTCCTCGGTACAACTATGATACTTCTCTGGAGACTTGAGTATGTACATCACACGAACGTTGACCTTCCAAGTCAAGGTTACGACTTTGACATAACGATCAATTGATTGAGCATGCCACAAGTGTCATTGTTCCAATATGCGTGGCAATTAATTGAGCTCCAAATATCTGAATTTATAGAACGGGAAGGTACATTTTAATGGCCACCATGTTAAAGTACTGTCCGCCCGTTCTTTTATTCCCGTGTATTAAAAGAGTTTGTCTGCATTTGATATATGTATACCATCATTATTCCCATATGTGTCTATATGAATGTTAGAACATTGGTATACAACAAAAGTGTCACGCGAATGTTTTGTTCGTGGGTGTGCCAAAAACTGCACTGTATCGTCCCTGTATTATTTATGCAGTGTTCTCTCACAAGGGATCACGAATTAGTAATGTCTCAGATATGCCCAACAGCTCAACCATAACCAGGTAAGAAGTCAATGCTGTTCCGGTAAATTAACAACACAGTTTAATGAAAACTCATGATCCATGAGACATGATGAACCGTCCTAGTTAATGTCATTCTGTCTATTCGTAACATAGTGTTATACTCCTTGACGGTAATACATTGTTGCTTATTAGTCCCAATACTTCTATACATCTCTATGTATTGATTATATCCGTGCCCTTCTCCCGTACCTTCTGTTCAAACTCATTTAACTTCATTAACATGAAGTTCCCCAAAAGTCAGTACACATTAGCGACAGAGCAGGCAGGATCTTTAAGACTCCGATTTTTACGGTGTATAGACCTGCCAGTCTAAAAAATGTATAAGCATCACATTAAACAGTATTAATAGTACTCATCCTGGTATACATTCCCATTCATGGCACGAATCAATATAACCCTTTTCTACGGGTTTTCAAGCAAACCAGCACACACAAGGCTGTTCGCGTCTTGTTTATTTCTTGGGTCCATTTGTGTTCTCCACGTCATTGTTTCAACACTCAAAAAACTCCTACGTCATTTTTTTTTACTGCGCGCATGAATAATGCACCTAAGTGTACTATTCACATATCTTCAAATATTTTCCCCAAACTCAACTCAGCGCTCTTTGATGCGCAACACCAGAAATGTTGTAAAAAACCATGCGCAACACGGCCTTGCTATCAAATATCATAAAATACTGAAAAACCACTGGCCCCACGGCCTATAGAATAGACGGGCCCCCAGATGTCAGTCCACACTATTGATACTGTGGATTTAACACTTGACAAATCTATACTCTTTGGCTCAATATCTAAGGATATGACCACAGCATACAATAGCTGACATTAATTAACAATAACACCTTTAACAGGTAAGTTCCCTTTTTAATAATCACTGCACACAGAGAAGCCACACACGGCTAGCAATACATATGAAATACAATGCAACAGAAATGCCAATATAACTTGCAATAAGCAACAACTCAATCTAACAGTACCATAATCACTGGCATGTCCTACCGAGTGAATAACACAATGACTTTCGCTCACCGACTAAGTCCTGTACTATAGTAAAGCAATACTCAAATACAAATAACTTATCATCTATGGTCTACAGAGAAATACCTCTAGGAATCATACCTTAATCCTAGAATTCTGCAAACTAATCCTGATCACATTAATAAATAGCAAGCACTATCAATGAACAGTCATGGCATACATATCCCAGCAAAAATGCTGACAGGGAACCACAAAACGACCTCTCCCGGTCGATGGCCAGAAAGTCAACTAACGTTTAGCGCCAAAGTTTTTCCCCACTTCCTTTCCAGGTCACCTGACCAAAACGGGTTTTTTATTATTTCAATGTCGCCACTCACAGCGTAACCAACTGAATATTTTGTCGAACATATATACTGTGACAACATGTATGATTATAATAAGGCATTGCTTTAACTTGCGATATTAATATGGCCTCTCGAAATTTGATAACAGCAGTAACAATAGTCTTCAATAAATTTGTGATGTTTTGACACGCTGTTCGGTTGACACATCACAAAACCGCCATCTTGGCTACTTGGTACCAACACAAACAGTGAACTCGCATGACAGGCAAACTTGATGTTTTCACCTTTAAAACACTTAGCAACATAATCCTGAACATGAGCCAAACACACTACAAACTCATACAGCGTTAATGAGGGCTGTTACCACAGATGTGGACTCCAACACGACGGCATGAAATGCACAACAAAAAAGTGCGGCCTACCACGCCGCCATCTTGGAAACATACATACATACATACATACATACATACATACATACATACATACATACATACATACATACATACATACATACATACATACATACATACATACATACATACATACATACGTGCATACATTCATACATCCATACATACATACAAATTATTGCCTATATCTATTAAAATGTAACCATATATGTCATAGATTTAACCACTTGTATTTAAAGAACTCTGTTTTGTTATGAACGCTGAAAACATCATAAAAACTCGGGAAATGCCAAACACATTAAGACTTGGAATGGAGTATGAGCTTAGAAACCAGACCATATAGTCTCGATTACACTTTCCCGGTTACAATAAACTCCATTATACCCGCGCACTGTATTTCTGTAACTCTCCTTAATCCACCCTTCTCTGACTGTCATGTCAATGAGGTGGATCCTATTTTATCTGTCTGTGCATTCTCAGAGACTGTGGCACGCGTTAAGAAAAAAAATGAAGTCGGGCCAGTGGGAGTGTTTTAGATCAATGGTAGACAACCAGGATGCATAGTGCACGCAGTGGTGCATGAATTTGTTCGGTAGGTTTATGTTATTCTTTGTGTGCATGGTGTAAAATGTGTGCATACATTCTTCTAAAATAAATATTCTGACCTTATATCGGATTCAGCGGTCGATTGGCACAGTAGTTATATCGCTGGCCTCTCGCGATAACGGTACCGCTCTCGAAACACAGTGACGTCACGCTCCAGTCTACTCAGCTGTAAATGGGTGCCTGACTCTTCTCTTGAGTTAAGGCAGCAATGAACGAACTGGTCACCCAAGGGTAGTGATGTCTCTATCGCTTCACTATCCTACGGCAGTGTCTGCTATGGGACAACATTTATCTTTACCTTAATCTCGGAATATTGACAGTAATCTCTCAGATATTATTATTCAATTGTACATTTTATGTTATCTGTTTCTCCCACTTTGCTTACATTGCTGCCAGGATATTGTAACTAGCATACGACCTTAAACTCGAGGTCAAAGGAAAGTGGGAAAAACGGCAAATAATGAATTCCAAGGAGACGTTTTCTCCCACTTTATTTTTAAAGAAGATAATTTAATTTAGGTCTTAACAGCACATACACAACCCATAGAACGAAAGATTACAAAAGCTATGACAGAATATGAAGCAAGCCAAAGAAATGTAGTAAAAATGCGTTTACTTATAAGTCAACGGGATAACCAACACAAATCACGCGTCTGAAAAGATCAAAACTTTAAGACGACTTGAACATAAGACAACAATCTACGCAGTAGCTGGTTACATTAACGTTGTGAATACAGGAAGATGATATGTGCAGCTATTGGTCCTAGTGCACATAAACATTTTTACAAGATCAAAGAGAAGGCAAAATAGAAATGAGAAAATCCCCGGGCAGCTCTTACATTGAATAGTGAATAAGAAGAGCTGTGAACAAATGGATAACGTGGCTCAACCCTGATGAAAATTAGAAGCATGCAGTGGCGGCTTTCTTTAATGAGCTGTTGAGCTGCAGCACCCCCTGTACAAAAAAGGACTGCATACTGTCTCTACTACATTATAATACATAATCCGGACAGACCAAAAAATACAAAAAATTGAGGTTACACCGGAAGGGTTAAATACAAACAAACAAAAAATTATCCAACACCGTATTGTGGCAAGTGCTGTAAACGATGACAGTTCAAGTGACCTTGATCTCTTATAAGCGAATGCTTGTTATACACACAGCAAGAAGCCAGCTGCGATTGGGTTGAATTTATCTAGTGCTGCAACGGAATACAGCTCAAGTGGAAATTATCTCTATCAAGCGACTGTTTACGTGTGCGTTCACCACAATACAAAACGTTGGTCAATTGCATTGTTTTGAGATTATTTTAATGCTGATATTTTCTTGTGTGCTGAATTATTATAGAAATGAGTGAAGTAACTGTTACATTTTACAAGAAATTGTTTTTTCGCGATTGTCGTTGGCTGAAAAAATGCCGTGTAAAAACACTAGGTCGGCCTCTTCCGAATCTAAAAATTATCCAGACCTCGACTAGCAGGAACTACATACCAGAGAAAATTTAACAGAGAAATTTATGAACATTATGACTGGTTGTGTGGCTGTAATGTAAAGAATACATTATTTTGTTTTCCTTGTTTACTTTTCAACGGTGATTATACATGGACAAAGACAGGCGTAACGGATCTGATACATTTGCATAGCAAGCTTCAGAAACACGAAAATAGCACAGTCCACGTTAGATACGTTGTAGCTTTGGGGATGCTGGGGACAGTGGATGTTTCTTCACAGTTAAGCGAGGCATACAAATTAAATATTAATAAACACAATGAAGAGGTGAAAAGAAACAAGTTTGTCTATCAAGCTGCAGATGACGCTCAGAATCTTAATAACATGCAAGATAACACGTTAGCTGTAGGCCTAAATTGAAGATCAGCTTTTTTGAAACTGAGAATGAACAATGATAAACAATAAAATAATAAATGTAAGCAACAGTCAGGAGTGATTGTTTTCTTAACGCAAGAAGGACCAATTATTGCTGTAAATATGTGCCAGATAGTTCATCTGTATACACGCTTCTTATTCAAGATGTGTCCACCTTATTTCCCCCCTGTGACGAGTGTAACCATATCAGTGTTTATAACCGGACCACAAGGTCTTTTATATTTTGACATGCGCCCTAATATAACGGACGGACACTGTGCCTAGTTTGAACGAGGTTCGCTTTGTCACAACGAAGCAAAGTTTTATGTAACAAAGATATTAGTGTTTCTTTTACTAACGATTTTAAATAGTGTGTGCGTATAGTGTTCTTTGTTGTTTATGATCATATAACCAAATAGTGTGTGCGTATAGTCTTCCTTGTTGTTTGTGATCATATAACCAAATAGTGTATGCGTATAGTCTTCCTTGTTGTTTGTGATCATATAACCAAATAGTGTGTGCGTATAGTCTTCCTTGTTGTTTATGATCATATAACCAAATAGTGTATGCGTATAGTCTTCCTTGTTGTTTATGATCATATAACCAAATAGTGTGTGCGTATAGTGTTCTTTGTTGTTTATGATCATATAACCAAATAGTGTGTGCGTATAGTCTTCCTTGTTGTTTATGATCATATAACCAAATAGTGTATGCGTATAGTCTTCCTTGTTGTTTATGATCATATAACCAAATAGTGTGTGCGTATAGTCTTCCTTGTTGTTTATGATCATATAACCAAATAGTGTGTGTGTATAGTCTTCCTTGTTGTTTATGATCATATAACCAAATAGTGTGTGCGTATAGTGTTCTTTGTTGTTTATGATCATATAACCAAATAGTGTGTGCGTATAGTCTTCCTTGTTGTTTATGATCATATAACCAAATAGTGTATGCGTATAGTCTTCCTTGTTGTTTATGATCATATAACCAAATAGTGTGTGCGTATAGTCTTCCTTGTTGTTTATGATCATATAACCAAATAGTGTGTGCGTATAGTGTTCTTTGTTGTTTATGATCATATAACCAAATAGTGTGTGCGTATAGTCTTCCTTGTTGTTTATGATCATATAACCAAATAGTGTGTGCGTATAGTCTTCCTTGTTGTTTATGATCATATAACCAAATAGTGTGTGCGTATAGTGTTCTTTGTTGTTTATGATCATATAACCAAATAGTGTGTGCGTATAGTGTTCCTTGTTGTTTATGATCATATAACCAAATAGTGTATGCGTATAGTCTTCCTTGTTGTTTATGATCATATAACCAAATAGTATGTGCGTATAGTCTTCCTTGTTGTTTATGATCATATAACCAAATAGTGTGTGCGTATAGTCTTCCTTGTTGTTTATGATCATATAACCAAATAGTATGTGCGTATAGTCTTCCTTGTTGTTTATGATCATATAACCAAATAGTATGTGCGTATAGTCTTCCTTGTTGTTTATGATCATATAACCAAATAGTGTGTGCGTATAGTCTTCCTTGTTGTTTGTGATCATATAACCAAATAGTGTGTGTGTATAGTCTTCCTTGTTGTTTATGATCATATAACCAAATAGTATGTGCGTATAGTCTTCCTTGTTGTTTATGATCATATAACCAAATAGTGTGTGCGTATAGTCTTCCTTGTTGTTTATGATCATATAACCAAATAGTATGTGCGTATAGTCTTCCTTGTTGTTTATGATCATATAACCAAATAGTGTGTGCTTATAGTCTTCCTTGTTGTTTGTGATCATATAACCAAATAGTGTGTGCATATAGTCTTCCTTGTTGTTTGTGATCATATAACCAAATAGTGTGTGTGTATAGTCTTCCTTGTTGTTTGTGATCATATAACCAAATAGTGTGTGTGTATAGTATTCCATGTTGTTTGTGATCATATAACCAAATAGTGTGTGTGTATAGTCTTCCTTGTTTTTTATGATCATATAACCAAATAGTGTGTGCGTATAGTCTTCCTTGTTGTTTATGATCATATAACCAAATAGTGTGTGCGTATAGCCTTCCTTGTTGTTTATGATCATATAACCAAATAGTGTGTGCGTATAGTTTTCCTTGTTGTTTGTGATCATATAACCAAATAGTGTGTGCGTATAGTGTTCTTTGTTGTTTGTGATCATATAACCAAATAGTGTGTGTGTATAGTCTTCCTTGTTGTTTATGATCATATAACCAAATAGTGTGTGCGTATAGTTTTCCTTGTTGTTTATGATCATATAACCAAATAGTGTGTGCGTATAGTTTTCCTTGTTGTTTGTGATCATATAACCAAATAGTGTGTGTGTATAGTTTTCCTTGTTGTTTGTGATCATATAACCAAATAGTGTGTGTGCGTATAGTGTTCTTTGTTGTTTGTGATCATATAACCAAATAGTGTGTGCGTATAGTCTTCCTTGTTGTTTATGATCATATAACCAAATAGTGTGTGCATATAGTCTTCCTTGTTGTTTATGATCATATAACCAAATAGTGTGTGTGTATAGTCTTCCTTGTTGTTTATGATCATATAACCAAATAGTGTGTGCGTATAGTTTTCCTTGTTGTTTGTGATCATATAACCAAATAGTGTGTGCGTATAGTGTTCTTTGTTGTTTGTGATCATATAACCAAATAGTGTGTGTGTATAGTCTTCCTTGTTGTTTATGATCATATAACCAAATAGTGTGTGCGTATAGCCTTCCTTGTTGTTTATGATCATATAACCAAATAGTGTGTGCGTATAGTTTTCCTTGTTGTTTGTGATCATATAACCAAATAGTGTGTGTGTATAGTTTTCCTTGTTGTTTGTGATCATATAACCAAATAGTGTGTGTGCGTATAGTGTTCTTTGTTGTTTGTGATCATATAACCAAATAGTGTGTGCGTATAGTCTTCCTTGTTGTTTATGATCATATAACCAAATAGTGTGTGCATATAGTCTTCCTTGTTGTTTGTGATCATATAACCAAATAGTGTGTGTGTATAGTCTTCCTTGTTGTTTATGATCATATAACCAAATAGTGTGTGCGTATAGTCTTCCTTGTTGCTTATGATCATATAACCAAATAGTGTGTGTGTATAGTCTTCCTTGTTGTTTGTGATCATATAACCAAATAGTGTGTGCGTATAGTCTTCCTTGTTGTTTGTGATCATATAACCAAATAGTGTGTGCGTATAGTCTTCCTTGTTGTTTGTGATCATATAACCAAATAGTGTGTGCATATAGTCTTCCTTGTTGTTTATGATCATATAACCAAATAGTATGTGCGTATAGTCTTCCTTGTTGCTTATGATCATATAACCAAATAGTATGTGTGTATAGTCTTCCTTGTTGCTTATGATCATATAACCAAATAGTGTGTGCGTATAGTGTTCCATGTTGTTTGTGATCATATAACCAAATAGTGTGTGCATATAGTCTTCCTTGTTGTTTATGATCATATAACCAAATAGTATGTGCGTATAGTCTTCCTTGTTGTTTGTGATCATATAACCAAATAGTGTGTGCGTATAGTCTTCCTTGTTGTTTGTGATCATATAACCAAATAGTGTGTGCGTATAGTGTTCCATGTTGTTTGTGATCATATAACCAAATAGAGTGTGCCTATAGTCTTACTTGTTGTTTGTGATCATATAACCAAATAGTGTGTGCGTATAGTCTTCCTTGTTGTTTATGATCATATAACCAAATAGTGTGTGCATATAGTCTTCGTTGTTGTTTATGATCACATAACCAAATAGTGTGTGCGTATAGTCTTCCTTGTTGTTTGTGATCATATAACCAAATAGTGTGTGTGTATAATCTTCCTTGTTGTTTGTGATCATATAACCAAATAGTGTGTGCGTATAGTCTTCCTTGTTGTTTGTGATCATATAACCAAATAGTGTGTGCGTATAGTCTTCCTTGTTGTTTATGATCATATAACCAAATAGTGTGTGCGTATAGTCTTCCTTGTTGTTTATGATCACACAACCAAATAGTGTGTGTGTATAGTCTTCCTTGTTGTTTATGATCATATAACCAAATAGTGTATGCGTATAGTCTTCCTTGTTGTTTGTGATCATATAACCAAATAGTGTGTGCATATAGTCTTCCTTGTTGTTTGTGATCATATAACCAAATAGTGTGTGTGTATAGTCTTCCTTGTTGTTTATGATCATATAACCAAATAGTGTGTGCGTATAGTCTTCCTTGTTGTTTGTGATCATATAACCAAATAGTGTGTGCGTATAGTCTTCCTTGTTGTTTGTGATCATATAACCAAATAGTGTGTGCGTATAGTCTTCCTTGTTGTTTATGATCATATAACCAAATAGTGTGTGCGTATAGTCTTCCTTGTTGTTTGTGATCATATAACCAAATAGTGTGTGCATATAGTCTTCCTTGTTGTTTGTGATCATATAACTAAATAGTGTGTGCGTATAGTCTTCCTTGTTGTTTGTGATCATATAACCAAATAGTGTGTGCGTATAGTCTTCCTTGTTGTTTGTGATCATATAACCAAATAGTGTGTGCATATAGTCTTCCTTGTTGTTTGTGATCATATAACTAAATAGTGTGTGCGTATAGTCTTCCTTGTTGTTTGTGATCATATAACCAAATAGTGTGTGCGTATAGTCTTCCATGTTGTTTATGATCATATAACCAAATAGTGTGTGCGTATAGTCTTCCTTGTTGTTTGTGAACATATAACCAAATAGTGTGTGTGTATAGTCTTCCTTGTTGTTTGTGATCATATAACCAAATAGTGTATGCGTATAGTGTTCCATGTTGTTTGTGATCATATAACTAAATAGTGTGTGCGTATAGTCTTCCTTGTTGTTTGTGATCATATAACCAAATAGTGTGTGCATATAGTCTTCCTTGTTGTTTATGATCATATAACCAAATAGTGTGTGCGTATAGTCTTCCTTGTTGTTTGTGATCATATAACCAAATAGTGTGTGCGTATAGTCTTCCTTGTTGTTTGTGATCATATAACCAAATAGTGTGTGCATATAGTCTTCCTTGTTGTTTGTGATCATATAACTAAATAGTGTGTGCGTATAGTCTTCCTTGTTGTTTGTGATCATATAACCAAATAGTGTGTGCGTATAGTCTTCCTTGTTGTTTGTGATCATATAACCAAATAGTGTGTGCGTATAGTCTTCCTTGTTGTTTGTGATCATATAACCAAATAGTGTGTGCATATAGTCTTCCTTGTTGTTTGTGATCATATAACTAAATAGTGTGTGCATATAGTCTTCCTTGTTGTTTGTGATCATATAACCAAATAGTGTGTGCATATAGTCTTCCTTGTTGTTTGTGATCATATAACCAAATAGTGTGTGCATATAGTCTTCCTTGTTGTTTGTGATCATATAACCAAATAGTGTGTGCGTATAGTCTTCCTTGTTGTTTGTGATCATATAACCAAATAGTGTGTGCGTATAGTCTTCCTTGTTGTTTGTGATCATATAACCAAATAGTGTGTGCATATAGTCTTCCTTGTTGTTTGTGATCATATAACCAAATAGTGTGTGCGTATAGTCTTCCTTGTTGTTTGTGATCATATAACCAAATAGTGTGTGCATATAGTCTTCCTTGTTGTTTATGATCATATAACCAAATAGTGTGTGCGTATAGTCTTCCTTGTTGTTTGTGATCATATAACCAAATAGTGTGTGCGTATAGTCTTCCTTGTTGTTTGTGATCATATAACCAAATAGTGTGTGCATATAGTCTTCCTTGTTGTTTGTGATCATATAACTAAATAGTGTGTGCGTATAGTCTTCCTTGTTGTTTATGATCATATAACCAAATAGTGTGTGCGTATAGTCTTCCTTGTTGTTTGTGATCATATAACCAAATAGTGTGTGCGTATAGTCTTCCTTGTTGTTTGTGATCATATAACCAAATAGTGTGTGCATATAGTCTTCCTTGTTGTTTGTGATCATATAACTAAATATCCTTGTGTGTGCGTATAGTCTTCCTTGTTGTTTGTGATCATATAACCAAATAGTGTGTGCGTATAGTCTTCCTTGTTGTTTGTGATCATATAACCAAATAGTGTGTGCATATAGTCTTCCTTGTTGTTTGTGATCATATAACTAAATAGTGTGTGCGTATAGTCTTCCTTGTTGTTTGTGATCATATAACCAAATAGTGTGTGCGTATAGTCTTCCTTGTTGTTTGTGATCATATAACCAAATAGTGTGTGCGTATAGTCTTCCTTGTTGTTTGTGATCATATAACCAAATAGTGTGTGCGTATAGTCTTCCTTGTTGTTTGTGATCATATAACCAAATAGTGTGTGTGTATAGTCTTCCTTGTTGTTTGTGATCATATAACCAAATAGTGTGTGCGTATAGTCTTCCTTGTTGTTTGTGATCATATAACCAAATAGTGTGTGCGTATAGTCTTCCTTGTTGTTTGTGATCATATAACCAAATAGTGTGTGCGTATAGTCTTCCTTGTTGTTTATGATCATATAACCAAATAGTGTGTGCGTATAGTCTTCCTTGTTGTTTGTGATCATATAACCAAATAGTGTGTGTGTATAGTCTTCCTTGTTGTTTGTGATCATATAACCAAATAGTGTGTGCGTATAATCTTCCTTGTTGTTTGTGATCATATAACCAAATAGTGTGTGCGTATAATCTTCTTTGTTGTTTATGATCTTGTTGTTTATGATCATATAACCAAATAGTGTGTGCGTATAATCTTCCTTGTTGTTTGTGATCATATAACCAAATAGTGTGTGCGTATAATCTTCCTTGTTGTTTGTGATCATATAACCAAATAGTGTGTGTGTATAATCTTCCTTGTTGTTTGTGATCATATAACCAAATAGTGTGTGCGTATAATCTTCCTTGTTGTTTGTGATCATATAACCAAATAGTGTGTGTGTGTATAGTCTTCCTTGTTGTTTGTGATCATATAACCAAATAGTGTGTGTGTATAGTCTTCCTTGTTGTTTGTGATCATATAACCAAATAGTGTGTGCGTATAGTCTTCCTTGTTGTTTGTGATCATATAACCAAATAGTGTGTGTGTATAATCTTCCTTGTTGTTTGTGATCATATAACCAAATAGTGTGTGTGTATAGTCTTCCTTGTTGTTTGTGAACATATAACCAAATAGTGTGTGTGTATAGTCTTCCTTGTTGTTTGTGATCATATAACCAAATAGTGTGTGTGTATAGTCTTCCTTGTTGTTTGTGATCATATAACCAAATAGTGTGTGTGTATAATCTTCCTTGTTGTTTGTGATCATATAACCAAATAGTGTGTGTGTATAGTCTTCCTTGTTGTTTGTGATCATATAACCAAATAGTGTGTGCGTATAGTCTTCCTTGTTGTTTGTGATCATATAACCAAATAGTGTGTGCGTATAATCTTCCTTGTTGTTTGTGATCATATAACCAAATAGTGTGTGCGTATAATCTTCCTTGTTGTTTGTGATCATATAACCAAATAGTGTGTGTGTATAATCTTCCTTGTTGTTTGTGATCATATAACCAAATAGTGTGTGCGTATAATCTTCCTTGTTGTTTGTGATCATATAACCAAATAGTGTGTGCGTATAATCTTCCTTGTTGTTTGTGATCATATAACCAAATAGTGTGTGCGTATAGTCTTCCTTGTTGTTTGTGATCATATAACCAAATAGTGTGTGCGTATAGTCTTCCTTGTTGTTTGTGATCATATAACCAAATAGTGTGTGTGCGTATAATCTTCCTTGTTGTTTGTGATTATATAACCACATCCAGTTCCTATACTTGCGCAGTGCGAGCGGTCTTCGGATGGGGGGGGGAGAGGGCGAAATATAACAAAAACGCCGGTAATTTTAAGATTAATTCTATCGAAACCGAAAAATGAAAATAAATACAGTTTTGTTGGGCTCTTGGATATAATATACGTATTTGTGTCCATGCAGCGACCTGTTATGCGAAACTGTTAAAAAATGCCATTTTTCATGCGATAACCTGTTGTGATATTTTTGTTTCTATCGCTATAATATTACTACTGCTTGGACGGAAATCTACAATTACATAGGAAGGGTGTTACTAATCACACACATATTTGTAAACATTTAACTTATTACACGAGTATGATATATTTATCGGTGCAATACTGTGACGTATAATGGAAATATAGCCTAAAGCATCCGACAGCCTTCCGTGACCACGCTGTAGTTTTATGATACACTAGCAAAGCCATACATTGACAGCCTGCGTTTACTCACTTTTAATCCACGCCTCTTTTCTTTGAGACGTAAACAAACGGGTCTGTTTACCAACTTTCGCGACCTGCCAGCGAATAGGGTTTGTTTACAAACGTTTCTCACGCAAGCTGATCATCGGACATCGGATGTGGAATAAACACGTAACCCTTTGATCTTCAGATACGGGGAGGGGGGGGGGGACATCTGCTAAGACTCAGGTAGACGTGAGAGTCTTTGACATCGATTAGCATTTCATCTCGAGACGCGGGCGATTTTGAAAGAAACCCTGTTATCGTAAAGAGGGCCTTTTGATGTTGGTCAACCAGCGCTCGACGAGAGAAACGGTAGCCGGCTCAGAGGACCTTTCATCTGAGAAACGCAGTTTCCTGATTTTCTGCTATGCACTAAGAGTGTGAAAATTAACATACTCTACAGATCATAATAACATGATGGTAAATAAACTGCTTCTTCCCAAATCAGTTATCAGTGTCGCTCAGAATTTTTCGGAGAGTCTAAACACGTTATCTAGAACCATTGGGAATAGATATGTTAATAGTTTCGTGGTGTTTTCTTTCTGGATTTCTGGTAATATAAATATGTGCTTAAGCGTATTAAAGTGTTAAAAGTTTATCACCTTAAATTCGCTGTGATTTTTTAGGCGTTAGAACCAGTGGAAAATAACGCGTAGCTATTTGTGTAGCAGTTGTGCAGTCTAATGATAATTTTATCACCCGCTTTATCACACAGAAAGAGACGTTTAGTTGACTAATTAATACACTAGGCGCGACGGATAATTGACGGAATAGAATTCACATTTATTTCATTTTGTGTACTTTTAGTAAGTCACTGTTGTTTAAATACCATACGCCGACCCTCTAATAGCTACTTAGCGACAGGCGATATTTGTTAAAGTGCGCGTATGGATAAATTAAATAATAACTGACATTGTACGCTGATTGTTAGCGCGCGCAGAAGGAGTGGGGAGGGCACATACCCTCACCTGACCTAGAGACGCCGCGCTAGACAAACCTGACCGGATAGGAATAGGCTAGAGACATCGTGTGCTTATATGTAGATATTTTATCAGTAGCATTTTTTCATAATGTTTCTCCATCCTTAGCATGACCTGATCAACGGCGACCAGCGGTCTTATTGGTCTATTTTGGTCTATTTTGTATTATTTTGGTCTATATTTTGGTCCATTTTGGTCTATGTCGGGCCTTTTCTCAATTTACTGATTGGATTAAAGTTGTCTTCTTTTGGCTTACGCGTCCCCAAGTTCAGTTGTGAACAGGACCGGCCACAGAGACTAACTAACATTTTAATTGTAAATTTTAACTGGACTTACAAATACACAGATATATTTTTGCAATTTATCACCCCACTGGGGTGTGAAAGATATTACATTCCTCCCAACTTTTGACAGTCGTTTCCATCGGATTTATCCAGCAAGTTTCGCTGTTTCAAAATCGGCACTCACCATCGAGACGGCCGATAGGATTTACCACCATCATCAATTAACAATAATTAACTGTATTTTTTAGCAATCAGATGTTTTCCTGCTGTTTATTTAAAACATCAGATCTCAGAGAGTTTTCGGCATTAACTATTCAAGGTGACATTGTTTATCCAGGAATCAGCCACCGAATTGGGCGTCCCCCTTATAAAATTTAATTATTAGTACAGGGACTGGGGCCCAAGTCGGAAGATAAAAACACTGAACCTTATATACATATTCAGGGATTATACGCCCAAGAGATTGTTTCACAAAGATTAGGTAAGGAGAGATTGAGTGGCCACGTATGACAGAAAGAGAGAGAGAGAGTGTGAAATATTTTCTTTGTTACAGGAAACATTGTATCATCTGCATTCTGTTTAACTATTGTTTAATTTTACTGGATAGCATTCAGTAGGAACTTCGTTGTTTTTCTTTACTGTCTATACTGTAACCTAGTGTACACCTTTAACCTTTGGGGTTATTAACTTGTTGGTTTTTTTCTTCTCAATGAGGGGAGGGCACAGGTATTCTATTATTTTTCTATATATGTGTAATTCTGATTTATTTGATCTTTCTCTTTTAGATATAAGATGTTGTAAAGTTTAATGATAATACACAACAGAAGAACTAAACTTTGTGTGTTGGTCAGACCCATACCCATTTAACCATATTTTTTTCACGTTTGTGTGTCTTGTTGTCACAAGCTGTGTGTGAGTGCTTAGGTAAACTTATTTATCCAAATATAGGGAGGTGCAAGAATGTCTTATACTAAATGATAGTCGTATAAATAGGCTAGACTATAGAAACTACTCAGTCCAGAGACAGATCTTCTCCTTAAACTATCCACTCGTGAAAATCTATTTTCTTACACCTTTACTTCTCACGTATTATCACCATCTCCTATACTCAGGCGGGACCATAAATAAATTTAAAACCTATCTAAACGCGACAAATACGAAACGAACATAGCCATTCACAACAAAATATAATCTTAAATATGAACGATATTTTGAGTTTTTCACGCTATTTCAACATTCTATTTTTATATTCCACGATTTCTCGCGTACCCTTGAGGATGCATTACGGAACCCTTGGGTTGCCGCTGTACAAATGGTTGAGAAATACAGCTCTAGACAATAAGATATTCTTGTATTCCATATAACCAAGTTACCGATCAAATCTAGTCCAGTGGGTCCACTTATGTGGTTCAATAAATTTGATAGTGACATAATGTGTAACTACGGCTTAATAATAAATAGGTAACTATAATAATACTGGGAAACTCATAATTAAACCCTCTAACTGTCTTACTGTCACGTTCGTAATCCACGTGACACTTAACGAATTCCCACCAACTTGCAATCTTTTCATGGTGTATTTTCGGGAAATTACGGTATGTGCGTGGAAACTAAATTGCATGCCCATTGAAATAACGAGATTTCTGTCCATTTTTTCCACGGTCGGTGCTTTAGAAATTTTGTAACTCTTTTTTTGTTAAATTATGAAATGTTCTCCATTTACCTTAAGCAGAGTTCATTGCACAATACACTGTAGGGAAGCATAGTAAGTATCTCCCACTTATATTTATACTTAGCCAAAGAAGCATCATAGTTCATAGATAAAGCTTATATGCTTTCGTGACCCTCTTTGCGTGTCATTGATTTACTTCTTAAATAAAATGGAGATGAATGAAATCACCACAGGAGAATTAGTATCGTCATCAGGACATGCAACAGAAAGAGACCAACATAACTATCTCCCCCCTCCCCCCTTTAAAAAAAATAAAATTGTTAATTAATTTATTATTATTATTTTGACGAGCCAGGCGAACTTCTGTCTTGACCGACTGTGTGTGGTACACCCATGTTTCCGCCCCCCCCCCCCCCCCCCCCCCCCCCCCCCTCCCCCCCCCCCCCCCCCCCCCCCCCCCCCCCCCCCCCCCCCCCCCCCCCCCCCCCCCCCCCCCCCCCCCCCCAACCCCCCCCCCCCCCTCCCACCACCCCCCCCCTCCCCCCCCCCCCCACCCACCCCCCCCCCCCCACCCCCCCCCCCCCCCCCCCCCCCCCCCCCCCCCTCCCCCCCCCCCCCTTTCCCAGTATTGCTACATGAGACAGATTGCTGTGTCCGTTTCAGATTTTGCTCACTGTCTCTGGCTTTTCCTCAGACCTTCGGGTCCTGAGTGTTCCTCTATAAATGCCTTCGGGCAGATGAGGAAGGGGCATTTTTCGACATATTCGGGTATAAGACGCTCTGTCCATTTTGGCTGGAATAAAATCTGGAATGCTTAATGGTTTCATAGCGATAAAGAGTACACATGAGGGCAAGTTCGGGCACAATGGGTTAATCACCTGTTTGCCAAACATTTTGATTACATGTTTTGCCCAGGAGCCTTGTGCCCTTTGGGTCACCTCTACACCTCGTTTTACGGGGTAGATGAGGTTCCGATTATGAGATGAGATTATTATTTTGGTTGTCTCGTTTTGGCGTGTTACGTGCTCGTGATATGTACAGTTAGTGGATGCTTGGTGTTTTAAATTCCTGATGCCTCCGTTTTACTGTTGTTATTTGTCTTATGTTATAAAATTGAAATATTCTTTACAGTGTTAAATGTATTCAATATAGTAATACCTCTTAACACTCTTATGTACGAACAACACACACACACACACATACACACATAAACCCATACATATGTACATATAGACGACATGTAAAGCAGCGTTTTTACAGCTATTAGTACAAGAAATGAAAATTACTCAGCAAAACAAAAGAGCGAATAAAGAAATAGACGGAATATTCCGAGAAACTTCCAAACAGGTCAGCTTTGAAAGATCCACCAGACATCCAGCCAGCAGAAATGCAAGCCAACTGTGAAAAACCACTTAAGGAGGAAATAAAGAAAGCCATAAGGCTTCTTAGAGGTATAAAAACTACTGACTCAGATGGTATTCCAGCAGAGGCCATCATAGCAGACATTAACACCTATAAAAACTATTGACCAAACACCAAGAACTCTCAACATTCTGCAGTGGAATGCAGAAAGAGTTTTTAAGAAAAAAGTCCCCCTAAAAAACAGCCTTTATGAGGATCAAATAGATGTGGCTTGCATCCAAGAAACACATCTCAACAGCAACCACAGATTCTCAAGAAGAGGGTACCAGGCTTTCCGACTCGATCGAGAAGGACACAAAGGAGGTGTGCTATTACTTACCAGAAACTCAATAACAAGTAGCGAGGTATCCATGAACTTCAACGACCAGTCGGAAATTTTAGGGGTTGATATTAAAATAAAGGACACGAACATGCGCATCTACAATTTGTATGGCCCACCGAGCAAAGACCTGTCACTTGCAAGTATGGAAAGAAAGAGCTCAAACTGCATAGTGGTCGGAGACTTCAACAGCCACTCGGAAAGATTGGGATATCCGGTTACAAACAGTAGTAGAGATGAAGTGGAGGACTGGGAGATAGACACAAACCTTCACCTTATCAACAGGCCAGATGATAAACCCAGTTTCTACTCTAGAAGATGGCACACCACTTCCACTCTAGACCTAGCTTTTGCCACAGGGGACATCGTTCACAAAATTGGCCGACAGGTACTTGACCAGCTAGCAGGCAGCGACCACAGACCAATAAAGCTAGTGGTTAATATGGAGTATGTTCCCCATGAAGTGAAACCATTGCCACGATGGAATTACAAAAGAGCTGACTGGGACAGTTTTGCAGTGCTGACTGAAAGCCTTTGCGAGACCATCAACACACAAAACAACAGCATGAAAAATATGGTTGAAAGCATAAATAGAGCAATACTTCAAGCAGCTATTGAGACTATTCCGAGAGGGGTAAGAAAGAACTATAAACCATACTGGAATGAAGAACTGCAAAAACTTGGAGATGAGGTAACAGAAGCCAAGAGACACGGCAGAAACAGAACAAACAACCGAGGCAAACATCTTGCTCAAAGCAACCACTGCAAAGTACAGAAGAACTTTAAACCAACCAACAAGAGACTGCTGGAAGCAAACAACAGAAAATCTCAACCTAGATAAAGAAGGAAACAAACTGTGGAAACTAGTTAGAGCTTTGAACAACGAAGAACCTTAAAAACCACATCACAAAGGTGAAAATATGCTCTCGGTAAAAAAAAAAGCTGCAAATGCACTCATGGAACACTATGCTGGTGCAAACCACATTGATGTCCCTATAGACAGAAGAAAGGCCATCACTGATGAACACAGGAGTCATGACAACAAAAAGCTTGCACCAGAAGAACGCATGATGGCAAAGTTAACAATGCAAGAAATGGTAGAGGCAATGAGGGCGCTAAAGAAAAAGAAGTCACCTGGAAAAGATGGGATAACCAATGAAATGCTAACAGGCCTAGGAACAAAGGCAAAAAAGAAGCTTCTGGCCATCCTAAACTGCAGCTGGAAAAGAGGAATAGTACCACAGGCATGGAAAGATGCCATACTGATTCCAATACCTAAGAAAGACAAAGTTCAGACATAACCAAAATGGCTACAGACCTATCAGTCTACTTAGTTGTGTTGGAAAATTGATGGAGAGCATAATTAATACTCGACTAATGTGGCATCTAGAGGAAAAACATCTCTTAGCCCCAGAGCAAGCGGGATTTAAAAAACACAGATCCACTGAAGACCAGATCACTTATATAACTCAGAAAATTGAGGACGCTTTCCAAGAAAAAAAAACACACACTGGTGGTTTGGGTGGACTTAGAAAAAGCATTTGACAAAGTGTGGAAAGATGGACTGAAAGTCAAGCTGCAAAGAAGGGAAGTGTGTGGGGGAGAATGTTCAAACGGATCAGCCACTATCTTGAGAATAGAACGGCCAGAGTCCAACTACAAGGACAGACCAGTAGGAAGATGGTATTGGAGCAAGGTGTTCCCCAAGGGGGAGTCCTGTCACCCACGTTGTTCCTCACATATATAAATGACATATCAGAGAATATTCCAAGAAGAACCCACAATGCCTCCTTTGCAGACGACTTAGCCCTGTGGATCTCAGAGGAATATATCACTACGGCAAGCATACGGACGCAGCAAGCCCTAACATCATTGGAGGAGTGGGCCAAGGCATGGCTAGTAAAGATAAATGAAGGGAAAACATCATTCACAGTGTTTTCTCTCTCAAACAAACCACAGATGTCCAAATTGGTGCTAAATGGGAAAAATCTGCATCTGAATGACAACCCAAACTACCTAGGCATTACCTATGATCGCCGCCTGACTTGGAAAACCCAGATTGAGAAAAACAGGACAAGAGCAAGGCAGAGAATGGCAATCATGAAAACACTTGCTGGCACGGGTTGGGGAGCAGACGAGAGAGTACTAAAGAAGCTTTATACTGGGCGAGTGAGACCAGTCCTAGAATATGGCATTGCAGCATGGTCAAGGCAACTAAGTCGAACTTTGACAAAATAAACAGAACCCAAAACCAAGCAATGAGAATCATAACAGGGGGCATGAAGTCAACACCCATAAAAGAGTTGGAAAAGATTACTCACCTCCAGCCTATGGAGGATTTTTTTTTTTTTTTTTTTTTTCTTAACCAGCGGCACTTTGGCTTTCAGCCCTTCGGCCCAATGACATGTCACTGCGAGGCTGGGGAACCTGAGGACTTTCCTTCCAACCCGGTCAGGAGCTTCGCTCCTTCCCATCCACAGAGGGTTTATCACAGGAGCCGTTCAGGCTATTCAGTCAAATTTCCGGACGTAAACATTTCTTCAAACGCCGACGCCCGGGTTTGAACCATGAACACCTGGTCGCCAGTACAACGCCGAAGCCATTACACCAGCGCGGCTCCGTCTATGGAGGATAGAAGAGATAGCAGAGCCCAGCAACAAGCCGAGAAATTCAGGAGGCTGATAGACCACCCAATGCACCAGAGAATAAATGGACTTGGAAGGGGAAGACTGAAGCGAAGCAACTTTGTAGAGACAGTCAAAACAAAGATGAGAGCAGACCTCATAAACGCAATATCAACAGCTACGCCAATATGTACTGCACACAAGCTACCAATTTGGAAACAACAGTGCTTCCTTGAAATGATAGAAAACGTTCCTGGTATTGAGAGAAAGAACAGCCAAAATAAAACAGAAAGGAGAGTCCTAACCACAAAATATATAGAGAAACATTACCCAAGCAACACCGGGATCGATGCATACACAGATGGATCAGCAACTAATGCAACAGAAGATGGGGGTGGAGGAGTCTTCCTGAGCTTAAGCAATGGCACACAAAAAAAGATAGCAGTCGCAACAGGGACATTTTCAAGTAACTTCAAAGAAGAGGCAGAGGCCTTAAAAACTGCATCAGAAATTCTAATGACAGAAGAAAGCTCAGAGAGACCAGTAGCTATCTTCTCAGATACGCTGTCAGTGATTACAACGCTGAAAAGTCAAAGTAATGCTCAAGTGGATGACCTAAGATTAACACTTCACAGACTATGTCAGCATTACACAAGAGTCGTGATATCCATCCCTTCTCACTGCAACATCCCTGGAAATGAAGAGGCTGACAGATTGGCAAAGGAAGGGGGAAAACTTCCTCAACTTGACACAAATATAACCTATGAGGAGTCCAAGAGTTTTATCAAGCGCAGGTACAGGCACAAGTGGGAAGAAGAGCATCCAGGCCACACAAAAAATGATCCGCATTACCAGCTCAGCAGAAGTGAACAAGTGGTAATCTTCAGACTTCGCACAGATTGAGATACCTTCTATTCAACAAATTAAAGATAGGAACTACTGATGAGTGTGTCTGTGGCACTGATAAAATGACTGCCGAACATCTGCTTCAAAGGTGCCCAACATATGAGGAACAGAGAAAACGCATATGGCCATCACTAGTACCATTCCTGGAGAAAATCTACGGAGATATCAACAGCCTCAGGCTGACCGCTGCTTTCTGTGAACTTATTCAAGTTGACATCTGAGGGTGAACGAAGAAGAAGAAGATGAAGATGTTAGCTTTGGTATGGGAAAACACAATTAATGACACCGGACGTTTAGAGGAAAAAAACTCTTCATTGGCTGCACAATATAAAACGAGTGTGTATTATTCTTACCTATGTTAGATTACTTGCAGCCCTAGTTCATATACAAATAACTATAAAATCGCAGAACAATATGCAGGTGCAATTCATAAACCAAAAGCAAATACATTTAAAAAGCACGAAATCGTGCTTCAGTACTTCTTAGACAGTTCGTTCTTTATGAACGAAGCTTTTTAGAGCTTTCTCTACTAAATCTTAACAGTTTCAGATGACCTATTGCAAAGTCGGACCTGTCAAGCATACCATTATGCTAACAGCACTTCGCATTTATTTATAACTGTCGTGAGTTGGTCTGTTTTCACAACACGTATTTCTGTATACTCTGACGAAACTGCGCGTCATACTTTATGATAATTCCTATTATCTGTGAATTTTGAAACGAATATGAGTTCAGTATTATTTAGAAGCCCATGATGGCTGCTTCCTGCATGTGCAATTATTAGGCGCTGTCCTTTGCTGCTTGGTACTAGTCTCTTAGTTGTCCCATCAGATGATTGCCATTCTCGTTCATTACTGTGGTACGCATTGATCCAAGTTTCATGTAAATACACAAAATCATAACAATCTCTTCTCATTTCTCTGACCTCGCGTAAATATTTGCTTCTCATTGCAACTATATGAGGCTTCTCACAAATAAGGTTTCTACCACCAACATATTTTCTAAAAGTGAATCCCAAACTCCTAATAGTCCTCCATAGCGTAGATTTGGAAATATCAATGTCATTATTCTTTCTTAACCAAATTTTCAATTTCCTTAAAGTCACTGCCTCATTATTGTGAAACATATTACTAATTTCTCTGCGGATCAATTCTCTGTCAAAATTATCCACCACTCTTGGCCTAATTTTCGTGTATAAAACACTGGAATTAGAAATTTCAGATGTCGCTATCCAGCGGTTCCATGATCGTTTGCTTATCCCCAAGGCGTGAATAGTCCTCTTTTGTGGGTTTGAAATAGAATGATATAATTTTCCTCGAGTAGCTTCATTGCTGAAATACTTAAAAATCCTATTTGGGATTTGCTGTAATGTCATAAAATGTACTCGCAGACTCATTTTTCCTACGTAACCACACAATACGTTTTGTAGACACGCCACTGATTGACAATGTGTGCGTAACACCGGATATAAACTGTTTTATGTTCAAGAAGTGCAATTTCACGCAATTTCACGCTAAAATCATACCAATTGTTTGATAAACCAAAAATTTGCAAATGAGGTCGTATAATTTACTGTAGACATTTCATTATGTGTGTGTGTGATGTGTGTTGGCAAGTAGGATTTTGATATTATATCGCAAAGAAAAGAAAACTGAAACCAATGGCCGCATTTTAATGAAAAATTAAATTCATAGGGTCTATACCATTTCAAATTCACATACAACATTTCACTTATATGCGTTATATATTCGCTGAGGTATAGCATTTTGAAGTTGAGCAAAGCTAGTGACACGTGCTATACATAGGAAGTTAAAGGATAATTCAGAGCGTATTTTTAGCCTTAGATGAATAGAATCGCTCCAGGAATAACGAAGATATTTGAATTCTTGGTTTTTCTTAATTGAACAGCAGGACAATTTTTGCATATATTTTGGGAACTCGAGCACATTTCGGCAACTGTCGCCTCGGTCGCCGGATGTGACCTATATATAGACCCTGCATAATGCGAATTGAGGCCATAATAAAAATTCAAATCACAGCGAGCGCTAACAAGTGTTAATGAACAGTGCCTTTGCCTTTTGTATCTGAGAGCAGATCATTGCAAACATTAACAGCTCGACAGTGTGTGCCTGAGGGTTACATCCTGCAATTACCTGCCACCTTTAAGAGCCAGACTCTAATATTAGGATCGAGTGGTGCGAGCTCCCTTTGATGGTTAGAGGGACGGATACCCAAATCCTAAGGACTGGAGGAGACACAGTTTTCTCGCCAGACCCAAGGCGGAACAGTCTACCAACTAAAGTCCAGAGCTAAGTAGCCATACAAGGCTACTGTTCAGTCTATTACGATCCACCACAGTATTGTGAAATAAAATGATGAGGTTTGAGTGCTTTTAGGCAAACATCCTAGTCAGTATTTGACAAAAATTCTAGAACTGTGATACAATAGCATAAAGCTTAACATACTAACATTCGACAACCAGAGTGAGTTCATCAAAGAGAGAACCCTCTTCCAAATTTCAGAGACTTGGATAATTTTGTAAACAATATTCAATGTGGTTATTTATTTAAATTTGTAATTGAATTTTGATTTTTCTGAAAAAAAGATTTTCAAGCAGAAAATACTACTTGTACAAATAAATTGTAAATATTTACCAGCATACTTACTTAAATTATTTAAGTTAAGTTACAGTTCTTGTTGGTAAATAATTTAGTTAATTACCCATAGCAGAGTTAATAATAATAATAATAACAGAGGGGGATCTGGAGAGGGAGCACGTAGGGACCTAGAGTAATACATTACCATCTTCTCTAGGAACTTATACAGCTTGATCCTACCTTTGATGTCTATACACCTTTACTCTTTTCAGAGAAGGGGGTTTTACTTGTAAGACCAGTCTCTTATCTGGCACTATCCTGGTATCACCTGATACAACTTTGTGTCCAGGATATCTTATTATTTCACTAATAACCAACCCTCTCGTGACAATAACATACGCCCACGAAACCCAAAAATAACTGTGTGTAGGGAGATGTGTGAATTCAATAGTTTGTTGTGTGTGTGTGTGTTTAAATATATATTTATATATGTTTTTAGAACTCGGAACATCGGAAGAACTGCTGAGTTGCTAAATGTGATGTAACATTTTAAAGTGAATCGATAAGAACTTGTTGCAAGTACAGTTAATACAATTTAGCTACATGTAGAACGTTTACCTGCATCCGTCAAGAAAATCTAAATAATTGTAAAAAATACCTGTTACAATATAATGAGAGAAGCAGGGTGATTCAAGGGAAAACGAATATGGCAAAGAGCGAGTAGTATTTTACATACTTACCTTGATATATGGTACACTCTGTGTGAGTTCCTGACTATCATTCTTAGTTAATTGTTTTGAAGAGAGATTCTTGTGTTCTCATATTGTTGTTTTGTTGTCTATTCCCGTAACCGGTATTTAATTATTTCTAAATTATCTTACAATGTATCTTCTGTTTCTTCTTTGACCCTTAGCCACCGACTGTCAAAGCGGTCAGTAGCCATCACGCCTAGTGGCATCTTGTAGGGCAGCAATAAACTGCTTCCACTTTGCTCGGTCGGCGGCCATAGTTCGTGCAGTTCCCCAGCTCTGATTCATTCTTTGCATCTCGGCCTCCAAAGTTCTCCGCCAAGCTATTTTTGGTCGGCCTCTATTTTGCTTTCCTTCAGGGGTCCACAGCACAGCTGTTCTTGTGATGGCATCGGAGTCACTTCTGAGGACGTGGCCAACCCAACTACCCCGACTGCAGCTATGATGGTGTGCATGTCCTTTTGGCTATTCAGAATAAATAGTTCTTGGCTGATGATGGTATTCGGCCAAAAGATTCGGTGAATTTCCCTTAGGCACATTGTGTGCAAAGAGGACAGTTTCATCATTTCCTTCTCTGTTACTCTCCTGCATTCCGCACCATAGAAAAACACAGAAAGTACACAGCTCACATATAATCTTAATTTTGTGTTTGTGCTGTACTGAGAGGACTTCCAGATGTTGTTTAGGCTAGCAAAGGCTGTTTTCGCGTTATTCATTCTGTTGTTGATGTCTTTGCTTATTCCGCCGTGTGATGTTACATGCATCCTAGGTATGTAAATGTGTTCGTCTGTTCCAGCTTCTGGTTCCTTATTGTTATGGGCTCAGGACTGCCCACACTGAGTGTCATGATCTCTGTCTTCTTTAGACTTACCTTCAGACCCCCCTGATGACTGTAATTATTCAGTCTATCTGTTTTTTATTGGATGTGTTGATGTGAATGTGCGAATAGTGCAATGTCATCTGTATATTCTAGACCTTCCAGTGTAGAAAACGTTGTTCATCTTATTCCACTTGAACTGCCCTCTGTTGTCTGGCGCATTACCCAGTCTATGGCTGTAAAAAATAAAATGGTTGATAAGGGGCATCCCTATTGTGCTCTAGTCTTCACCTCAAAAGTTAGATTTCTCTGCCGAACAACTACATGTAAAGTTAGCATAGAGACTTTTTATGATGGAAACAATGCAGCTGATCTATTTTAATCCTGCTTGTTCTTTCCTCAGTTTATAGTCTAATATAATTGTTCAGAATGAGAGAAAAATCATGCGTAATTGCAATAACTGATTCAGGGAATCATATAACCTTAATATCAACAAGAATGGAAAGTTACTTAGAAACATAAAAGACCGGAAGCAGATATGGGTGGAAAATGTCACGAAACTTCTGATTCGTGTATGAGTAAGAACATATATTGTGACGACAGGGTAGGTTGAAGAAAAAAGGTGAAAAGAACGACTAAAAGAGAAGTTACTGGACAATATGACATAAGCAAATGGAAAGAATACAGCAGCAGAATTGACAAACAGCACTAGAGTCAGGAAGTTTTAATAGACATGATCAACTACAGTTTGCTTGAAACTTGAAGAAGAAAAAGGGGCAGAAAAAGATGAATAACAAGAACAAGAACAAGAAGAAGAAGAAGAAGAAGAAGAAGAAGAAGATGTTCAGACTAATCTGTGTATGATGGTATGTCGAAAGCTAACTGCCCCTTTCGATGGTGACGAACACTGGCGCATTCAACGTTATTCGCAATATGCCCGCAAATAAGGCTCATCGGTTGAGGGACCAGAATAGTTTAAAAACAAAGTTTTAATGTAATGCTGTTTTGCTAAGACATGTTTACATTCGCTCTGTAAATATAGATGTAAAATGTTTTCAGAATGACCTCGCCACTTATTGGGATGAAGAGGAAAGTACTCAACCCTTTTCAGCGTGCACAGTCAGATTCGCCAAAAACATTAAACAAAAAAACATTCATTAGTGCACAAAATTGTTATTAGACCTAAAGGTCTCTTATACATGTATTTGGACATGCGCACTAATATAACCGACTAGGTTGAACGGGACGCACCTCGCCAAAATGAGGAAAAATTGTATAAAGAAAAAAAATATAGTGGCTTTAGTTGCCACACTTCCTAAAATACAGATGATGATGAAGATCCTCCTCAACTTGCCCATTTAAAATGCGTGAATGGTAATTTAGAACACTGTAAAAAATGGTAAAAAAATTGCCCAAAGTTGTCATTAACACACGACAATTTGCTTCAATTCTTACTTACTTACTTAGTTGTTCCCCTTCTATCGTGAGGTGTAGAGGTTTGGAAGAGAGAGCGCCAGACTATCCTATCGGCTGTCTTCCTCCTGGCCTGGTTCCATTCTAGTCCTCGGTCCTTCAAAGATTGTCTAATGTTGTCCTCCCAGCGGACTCTGGGTCGTCCTGGGGGTCTGGATCCCTGGCTCTTTGTTTCCCATGCTTGTCGTGGTAGCCGATCTTCTCCCATTCTGCAGACATGGCCAAACCATCTTAGTTGGGACTGTTCTACTTGGGTCTACTGGTCTACTTGCATCAATTCAGTATATTAAAATTCAGGCGTTGAAATATATACAGTATGATAAGCTCATATATTATTTTGTGAAATTAAAAAAAAAAAAACAGGTGAGGAAACCAAAATAAAAACATGTTTTGGGATCAGTTTTATTGATCAATATTTGTTGTTACGAAATGCACTTTAACTTTTTTTGTTTTGTTTTTCTGAAAGGAAGTACATTATTCATACATTCTTTTCCATAGAATAAATGTAAATGGCCGTTTAACAATTAATTCCTCATGTGACTTACATGAAATATGAATCTTTGAACTATATGAAACATTACTGATTAATGATAGCTGGCTTTCCACTTTTATTTTATACAATAGAATGTATGGAATATTTATTTTCTACTTTTTGGTGCATTTGGTCATGAGATCAGCTCTGAGCTTTACATAATCTAAAGATAATCAACCATTGTCTTCCAGGGGTAACCCTCCCATTGTGGAATCACTGGGAGTGAGAGAGCTAATGCTTTATCTAGAAGTGGCAGTAAACTGTAACGATTCAGCCACCCTATCGAGAAGTTTAAACCACAATCCACAACCAGTACAACTACCAATGGAAGAAGGAAGGAGATATATACAAGAGATCTGACTCAAACCACCAGCTTCATTGACACCAACAGACAATCATTTTCCGCCTGAGAACTGGCCACTGCAGATTACTTGGCCACCTCTATTGCCTGAGGTTTTCTCACACTAATGAGTGTCCGTGTGGAACCGGAATCCAGACCCCTGAACACATTATCCAAAACTTTCCAACCCACGATGACCCACGACGGCAGACCTGCCCATAAGGTGCAGATTTCAGACAAAATCTATGGCGCTGCCGCATGGACTTGGAAAAGACTGCGGATTTCGTCCTGGCGACAGATCTGCAGATTTAGCATGACTACAAACTGTACGCAGAAGACGAAGAAGAAGAAGATGCATTCGGTAACAACAATAAAAGTGATCCCTAAAACTTTGCTTTAGCTTTACTTGTTTTGTTATTTTAATTTATAACTGAATATTAATTTTTCAGAAGTGTTGTTACCTTTGTCGTGTTAAATTTATTGAGTAAAGTATGCTTTATTAAGTTTAAACGACCTTGATTTAAGGCCCACAAGAACGTTGGTCATTACTAGAACTGTGCATAGAACACAAACTTTATTTATTGTTTAAAGAAACGCATTGATTAAATCAGGCTATGACAATTTATCACTTGATTCTTGCATCCTCAAATAAGAAACACAATTTATAATCTCAGTAATTATTCCCCTTAATTTGAGGCCCTCACTTTAATGAAGTTACTTCTACCTTATTTTACAACATCTTAGTTATTACATAAAATCGACTAGGTCAATGCACGGCAAAACTTGAAAGATTCAAATAACCAAGAAAGACAACTATCTGCATGCAAAGTTTCAGCTCTCCGCGATGAGTGGAACGTAGAGATTTTGAGAGTCAAAGATTTAAAACTCGACAAATACACAAAGCTCAAACGAGTTTAAATAAAAGTTGTCTAAAAAAAAAAGTTTTATCCAACATGGCTTTAATCTTCAGTTTTTACAGATCTGTAACATATATATATACTAAAGCACATTAAAAACGCACCACCTGTATAATCCAGGAACAGAGTGTGAAATGTAAATATAAGTGTTTACAAGTTTACATCTTTGGAATCTTTATTCATTTTCCTATGAATCCATGCTGGTCATTAATTTGTACATTTGATTGTTATGAAATTCATTGCATTCTGTGCAGGCAAGGGAGAAAACCAAAAATGCAACCAATAAAAAAATTCATTCACACTATCCTCAGTATCTGGTATGTCCACCATGTGCTTGCGAACAAGCTTGGCAGCGGCTCCGCATGGAACGCACAAGTCTTTGAAGGAAATTCCTGGGAATCAAGTCCCATTCACGTGTAAGAGCAGCTTCGAGCTGTTGCAGATTAGCTGGAGAACCTTGCCTGTAGACTCTGCGTCCAAGCTCGTCCCACAGATGTTCTATAGGGGACATGTCTGGTGATAGGGCAGGCCAATCAATCGTCACAATGTTCTGCTGCTGTAGATACTGCTGCGTAATGCATGCGGTATGCGCACGTGCGTTATCCTGCTGGAGAAGCGGCAAGTCTGGATAATTTGTGAACGCATGAGCAACCAATGCATCCAGAACCTCATCTCGATATGTCACAGCATTAATGTTGCACCCCCGTAAAGATACGCCCATGGAAAGTCATGTGATATCGCCAATCACTGATAACGTATTGGTTTGGTGGATATTGCTAGGGTTACGGTAAGGTATCTATTGATTATCTGCTAACGTTTCTGTTGTGTTGTGGATCTGGTAATGTCTACAGTTGATACCTACATATACGCCACACAGGCAAACACTGTAGAAGTCTACTGGTAAGCGATGCACAGGTTCTCGATACAAATAGACCACGCCCACTCCGGGGCTATTTCTAAATACGTGTTAAGTTCCCTGTCACACTTGTAATATTAAGTGCGTGTGTTGGTTTAGTCGTTTACACCACAGGTACGTACACAAGAGTCATGGATGGTTGTAAACGACTGGTGACATTTCATATGGGTTTATTCACGTCACAACACATTGATGAAATACACATAGAATATCGTTCACAGCACAACACAAGATATAAATTACCACATAATAACTGCGCACTCGGCAGCTACAATGATATCATAATACATGGCCTAGAGTACTCATATTAAACTCAGCGTTCTAAAGAATCCTCAATAACAATCCTCTCACAGGAGCTATCATGATTCATGGCCTAAAGTACTCTTATTAAACTCAGCGCTATAAAGAATCCTCAATAACAATCCTCTCACAGGAGCTATCATGATTCATGGCCTAAAGTACTCTTATTAAACTCAGCGCTATAAAGAATCCTCAATAACAATCCTCTCACAGGAGCTATCATGATTCATGGCCTAAAGTACTCTTATTAAACTCAGCGCTATAAAGAATCCTCAATAACAATCCTCTCACAGGAGCTATCATGATTCATGGCCTAAAGTACTGTACACTGCAGTTATAAACACTTCCACAATAATTAAAACTGCAGGTTTATACTACGCTGTACCCACAGCGAAAAATCCGTCGACATTTTAAATTCAGCACTGTACAGGCATTTCACACTTCCCAAAAACACTGTCTTCCTACCCGGTCAAAACGCCCGGAACACTCTCCCTTGATAACACACTCGTCCCGCTCAAAAGCAGACACGAGACTTTCTCACTGTTCACACAACACAAACAATTGCGGGCTAGCAGCGAGCTTCTCTCACCCAACTCAAAACAATACAGAATAACTATATCAGCGCTTTTCACGCTGTCTGTAATCTGTCTCTCGAAACTATCACGAGATACTCTCTAAATAATTCGATAGCTAACAAGCAACTAAGTGCTATAACTCAAAATCTATTTCAACTACTAACATACTCCAGTTTACTTCCCCTTACACTAATTCTATTCTTAACATCTTACCTCACCCCCAGAGAAAAAAATTGATTCTATCAATTTTTTGACAAATACATTCCCCAAAACCAAAAAAAAAAAAGATTAAGAGGACAATGAATCTCTAACATATGCGTCTAAGAATTACTTTAAGTTAAGTTAAAATAAGACATCTACAAAATATAAGCATTAAGTGAAATGTAAAAATGAAGTATCCAATGTAATCAACTAAGCATACCAAAAATAATGCATTACAAAACCAAGTTAAGTGAATACAGCACAACTAAATAGGAAACAACCGATAGTACAAGAAAAGACAAGATCAAGCAAACGAAAAAATGATCCGTAATAAAGGTAAGTATGAAATCAGAATATGAGGAAAAAAACAATAATATTACATTCAAACAATTTGTTATGTGTAAAATAATTACAAATATCACAAGTAGCTACACTATATTAAGTTATACCATCAAAGTAACAATACATAGAATGAAAGTTTAAGAAGCGAAAGAAGAAGTATACAAGGAAAATGAAGTGAAACGTAAATAAAGCACGAAATGTAAACAAAATATGAAACCAAACTGAAAAGACAATAGAAAAGAAGGAATGGAATGAAGGATAATCAACAGAGACAGATAGAAAGCAAAAGGTATGAATATAGAGAACGTTGATAAAAATATATACTAATAACAATTTAGATCAACAACGTATTTCAAAATACATCCAAACACGATCGAAAAGCACAAAAGAAAATAACAAAGTATTCCTATACCAGTACTACAAAAAATAGTTTATAACTAAACAAAACATAATCAGTAATTTAAACAAGTTATACAAGTTATACATAATCAACAATAAATTATCGACACCACACAAAAAAGTGATAGCATTGCTATAAGACCAACGCATAATCAAGCGCTAATACAACATAACATCCAAAAAACAAACAAAAAACTTTCTTTAAAGAACTAACATTACTCTACATATCAAACATAGCACATAGTCAAACGCTAAGCACATACAAAACCAAAAATAAAAAATTACAATGTCTGGGAAAAAAAATTTTTTCCAAAAAATACAGTACAAAAATATTTCGTAATGCTAAGTTACATAAAAATAGTATCTTAATTTAATTAATTCAAATCTATAATTAACAAATTAACAAAAAACTAGCTTTAGCAAAATGAGAGACATATAACAATTCCTGTATCTAAGCAAACACTAAACAACACGTGTAAGTTTTTTTTTTTTTTAAATACGTCACAGAGAAACACATAGAAAAACACACTATTACCAAAATACAAGTTTGCAAATACATGAAAACAACGTAATGTATGTTAAGCAAGTGCTTAAATCAGATCTCTAGATTTCTCAATCAAATAACCATATCAGCAACCGCTGTTAATTTTCTCTATACAGTTCAATTTAAACTTTTAAATATTTCCGGCTGACAATCACGTTCAGCTTAGCTATAGTGTTATTTAGTCATAAATGTGTATCTATCTCCACCTGATATATTAAAAATAACTATTGTAACATTCCAACTAATGAGTATGTGCATAGGGCTGGCAAACTCATCATGTACGAAACTATTCTAACCAACACATCTGTAAAACCAAACCCAAAAAAAAACGCACAAATAATTACTTTTTCCAAAGTCTTTGTATGATCATTTTTCGTATGTATGATCATTTTTTGACTGAAGTGTGTATTATGTTTTTTACAGTCAAAGGGACATCACCCGAGTTATCGAGACTACAATTTTTTAGGAGTTTGCCTTCTCTTGTATAGAGACACGTTCGGTCTATAATTTCTTGAACGAAGCGTGACCATATCTCCTTATTTGGTAGTATCAGTCAACTGTTGTAGATGTCTGAAACATGTCTTAACTTTTCTGTTCATGTCCATAAAAGGCGCGACTGTGTAAGACTTTTATCTCGAATGTTCTTAGAATCGTCTTATTGTGAACGGCGACTCAGAGATTGTCGTTCTGCGCATGTCTCGACTTGGAGTTTTTGTTGTTCCGCCCAGCTCGGGGCAGTTTAGAAATGGTCTGAGTAGCGAGCGGACGCAACCTGCGTCTTGTGATTTTCTGAGGGAAATACATTGTCTTTGTGAGTTAGTTAGCTAACTAGACTATTTCCCAGTATCATTCAAGCCTGCCTGGAGGCATATGTTCATGGTTGATTTTCCGAAATAAGGTAATTCCTCTTGTATCGAACTTTATGCTATCATCTAGAGGTTCGTCATTTTGTCGCCTTTTTGCTCGCCTGTGTGATTCAAAATGGAGAGGTACTTTGACTAGGATTAAGTCACCGGTATCTTTATACCTGAACTAGTTATATATATATGGGTCGCTCTAGACCAACAAGACTATTGTCTGTGTTCCAGGATTCGTTATATCAGAGATCACGTCCAAGTCAGATGGTTAGACTTAGAAACGTTATAAAGGTCGGTATGACCTATATGCCCAGTATGCTATTCACGTGCAGACAGTAAACGGACTTATTGTATACATCTGATCTGCTAGCATCAGAAAGGGAGCATTTATTGTTGTCTATGAACATTAAAGATCTGCAGCTGACTGTTGCAGAAGTTATATATATTATTGATACAGCTTCACGAACCAGAACTTTATGATATCTGTTTACCATACAACTATTGAGTGTTGAATCCTACATGACTATCAGTTAATATGATTTTGAATGCTGCATTCGTTATACTATGCTGATGATGACATAAATATCATGACTGTTTTGTGGCGTGCAATAAATGGTATAAAACTAAAGCGAAGTTACCATTTCTATGACTCTACACGTCATGTTGCCTGTGGTGTACCCTATGAACTGTTCTACTGCAACACACACAGCAACATTCTAAATCAGAGAAGACACCTACATCTTGCACTTTAATACCAGGTGTCGATAGGGGTGGCAAGTTATCATTTCAGCTCAAATCCACCCTTATCAATTCATGGTGGCCAATAGTTGGTTTATTCTGGTACCAACTCTCAAGGGGGTCAACAAACCCAGACATCATCAGCAGACTACAAGACAACGTTGCAGTTTCTATTCATCACCTTTGATGAAATTTTTTGAAAGACGCGGCATTACTGACAGTTGTTGATATTTTGAAACTACCCGGCGCTGCTCGGCAATATTGAAGTTTGTCTACAACTAGAAGGACAAGTACCGAGCGAATGGATTTCCTGATCTGTTGAGAAGAAGGACAAGTGCCGTAACAACTGTTCCGGTCTCAGAGGTACTGTTGCGGGTTCAGAAGGTCAAGTGCCGGTTTGAGCAATTTGTAGAATTCAGAAGGTCAAGTTCAGAAGCTGTTTCCTGTTAGAAGCTCATTTCCTTCGTCATGGCAGTTTACGGGAGCAGATATGGATCAACGTTGGATCATTGTCCTAAGAATGCTGATCACATCCTGTTCTGAACTGTGCTGACGTTGTGGATACATAGAAGTTAAGTGGCCTGTTTTGTTTGTGAACTGTGCCCTTATGTTCTAGCTGAGCCTTCTAAATTCTTTCACACTTTTTGCTGTTTGTTACATGTTATATGTTATTTGTATTTGTATATTTATATGTTTATATTTCAGCGGGTTTTCTCGGTTGGGCGGTGTCTTTCAGTAGAAGATACCACGTCACAGAGGTTCTACTGTTAGCGTTTTCGTTAGGGACCGTGCGAATTTCCTACGGTGAAATTTGCTAGCGACAATCGTTGCTATATCTGTTTAGTTGTGACGAGTTGTGCTTTATTTTTGTTTTTTGTATATTTTTTTTTTCTTTTCTCTCTTTCTTTTTGTTTTTAGTTTCGATTTCAATTGTTTGTATTTGTAGGTCTCCTCTTTTCTATTATTCAGTTCTTCACGTAAATTTTTGTGTATACACTGTAGCGTCATTTGTTTGTCATATCTTCGCATTCTGTCATCATATTCTTTTTAGTTTCGCTGTTTATTTATTTGACTTATGCGAATGTTTTCGTATTGTTTGATCTTTGTTGTTGTTTACATTGACTCTGATCTTTGTTATTGTTTACATTGACTCTGATCTTTGTTATTGTTTACATTGACTTTGATCTTTGTTTTGTTTACATTGTTGGTGACTTTGTTATTGTTTACATTGTCTTGTTATTGTTTGCATAGTTCTTGCATAGTTAGCTTTCACTATTGTTACATATATGCTCATGCACTATTGGTCTATAGTGCACTTATCATAACTAACTGGTGTTTTTTTTTGCTTATGCACTATTGTAGTGCAGTTATGATAAATAACTGATGGTTATGCACTGATTTGTGTAGTGCACTGTTAATTAAGAGGTGACTTGTGATATTATTATACATTTGATAATACAAGTTGGTGTCAAGTCTTGTTTCCCACAGAGATTGGGTTAAACATAGTGATTATACAAGCACTTTATTAAGTCTTGTTGCTATTAAGATTGAAATAAGATAATTAATTATTTCAGGTTCTGTACTCACATTTTAGACATCATGTCTACATTTGAGTACTTTATTGAGCAGGGTAAAGCCCTTGGGAAGACAGGTGATAAATTAGAAGAATTTGCGACTGTTCAATATGCCAAGGCATTGAAGTCGGAAGAAAAGAAAATGAGAGAACAAACTGAACAAAAGAGAATAGATGCTGAAAATTTAAAACTGCAGATGCAGGTAGATGAAAAAAGATTACAAATGGAAATGGAAAAACAAAAAAGAGAAGCAGAATCTCAGGAGAAGAGACTTCAGGCTGAGGCTGAAAATAAGAGACTTGAAAAAGAGGCTGAAAATAAGAGACTTGAAAAAGAGGCTGAAAATAAGAGACTTGAAATAGAGGCTGAAAATAAAAGATTAGAAAAACAAGCTGAGGCTGAAGAAAGAAGGTTACAAAGAGAAGCTGATGAGAGAAAAGCAAAAATGGAGCATGAAGAAAAACTCATAGCTTTAGAGTTAGAGAAGTTAAAGTTATTGAACGCTGGTAATGCTAATGATGCAAATAAGGTGTCAGATAAGACTAATGCTAAGGATTTCAAGCTTAATCTACCAGTATTTAATCCCTCAATCGATGATATAACATTTTATCTAGATAGATTTGAAAGTGCATGTAATGTGCATAATATAGATAAAACATTATATGTTTATCATCTGTCCAAGATACTTAGAGGTGATGCTTTGACTTTGTTGAGTATGGTAGATGTGCCTGACAAAAACAACTATGGGGTTGTCAGGGCGGCATTGTTAAAGAAGTACCAACTTAACGAGGACGGATATCGTCTTAAATTTAAAAACATGTTACCAGAAACTGGAGTTGAATTCTCTGAATTCATCTCAAGCATACGTCTTACTTTTTTACGATGGATTGAGTTGTCTAAGACAGAAAGTACATTTGAAGCCCTCGTGGACTTACTGCTTAGAGACAAGGTCATGTCTTCTGTTAATGAATCTTTTCTTTCTTTTCTTCATGAGCGTAAGCCTAAAAACATAAAAGAAATGGAAGAATACGGTAGCCAGTATGTTACTGCGCATCCGCACATAACCATTAGCAACTCTAAGGTGAAAGAAGGTCTGCCAGTTGCTTCGGCAGCACCTTATGGCCCAAATTTTATGCGTAAATTTCAGGGTAGCCAGCAAAATTTCAATAAAAAGAGTAACCGTAATTATGCCCAGAATCATAGTAATCAATTCCAGGGTGATTCTTCTTCCCAGAACTGGAGACAACCTAATACTACACGGTATTCTACTCCGGTTAACTTTAGAAATTTCCACAAAGGTAATCGGTATAGAGGAAAATATTTTTCTCAGAGACCTCAATACCAGGATAATAGAGGTTCTCAACAGTATAGAGATGGTAATGACAGTTATGGAAACTGGAACTCAAACCAGGATAAAAAATTACAGTAGAGACTTTAATGATAATTGCAGAGGCAATAATGGTCGCGGTAGATCACAACATAAGAGAAAAAGATATCAACAGACAAACTCTGTTCAACAAGAATCTCAGGGAGTAGATAAACAGGTTAATGATAATAAAGACCATAATGCTATCGGATGCTCATCTTTTGATTTTGGTAGGGCAAATAAATGTATCCAATGCAGTACTTTATTTGATCCGAAAACCATTAGTACTCTAAGCTGTGGTCATCCTTTGCCCGCTCTTCCTGCTAATGTTGCTCATGATGGGAGAGGTTCTCTTATATTACATAAGGGGCTTGTAAATAGTAATCCAGTCTCGGTATTGTTTGATTCTGGATGTACTACTGTAGGCGTTAGGCAATCTCTTGTAGACCCATCCTGTGCTACAGGAAAGGTCATCAAATGTGTCACATTTGGTGGCACGTTGGAAAAATATCCTACTGCCATAATACATATTGCTACTCCTTTCTTCACGGGAGAGGTCCACGCGTGTCTTCTTCCAAACCCTATTGCGGACCTTATTATTGGTCGTATTCACGGAGTTAGGGAATGTACCCCACAGCAGATCGCTGTTTGGAAAGAGCAAAACATTGAAGCTACCAATGCGGTGGTCACAAGAGCACATGCTCTGGATCCACCTCAAACTTCATTAACTAATAATGATGAAGTAAATGACCGAGATAGTCACTTGACTATTACACGTGACTCATTTATCAAATTGCAAGAAGAAGATCCTTCTTTACAAAAATTCTTCATTCTAGCAAAGAAAGGTGATCCTAATCAAAATACTAATAGAAAATCCTAGATTTCTATGAAGAACGGCGTACTTGTACGTATAGTACAAGACTCGACTACGTCCACTCATTCACAAATTCTTGTGCCTAAGAGCATGAGAGTGCAAATATTGCAACATGCTCATGACTCGCAATGTGCTGGACATATGGGTTTTTCCCGTACAAAGTCGAGGGTTCTTGCGGCTTTCTTTTGGCCATTTGTGAGCAAGGACATACGAATAAACTGTCGCTCTTGCAAAGTATGTCAGGAGGTCAAATCTAAAGGACCACGACATGCTGCGCCTATCCAGGCTGCTGACATTCCTATTCGCCCTTTTCAAAAAATGGCAATAGATATTATCGGTCCTTTTAGAATTAAGTCGGCTAGAGGACATCAATTTATCCTTACATGTGTCGATATGTGCACACGTTGGCCAGAGGCAATACCTCTCAAGAGCATCTCAACTGCTGATATCGCAGACGCTCTTTGGCTGATATTTTCTCGCTTGGGTTTTCCCGGAGAAATATTGTCAGACCATGGCACTCAACTTATATCAGACACTATGTCACAGGTAATGTCTATGCTACACATTAAAAGGTCTCTCAGCAGTATCTATCACCCAATGTCTAATGGGTTGGTCGAACGTTTAAATAGGACTCTGAAAACTTTACTTGGTAAAATAACTGAGGATCATCCTCAGGATTGGGACAGGGTCTTACCCGCGGCTCTCTTTGCGTATAGAGAGGTCCCCAATGAACATACAGGGTTTTCCCCTTTTGAACTTGTTTTTGGCGCGCAACCGCGCGGCCCTATTTCTTTACTTCACGATCTAATCACTGCCGATAATATTAGCGATGAAACTCAATCTTCTTATGAGTACGTCATTGCTCTTAGGCAAAAGATCATCGAGGCATGCAAACTAGCAACTTCGTCTTCCGAATTTGCTAAAGAAAAGGCAAGGCAGTTTGCAAATAAGAATAGATGTCTACGACAACTTTGTCCAGGTGACAAAGCTCTCGTTCTACTTCCTTCAAGGGAGAACAGACTTCTAATTGCATGGAAAGGTCCATATGCAATAGTCTCCAAAATTTATGATGTCGACTATGTTGTCGATATTGATGGAAAGCATAAAACTTTCCACATAAATATGCTCACAGAATTTTATGAAAGACCTGACTATTTGCAGCCTATTTTCCAGGCTACGGACAATTCTCAAGCACCTCATGGTCAGTACTCATCTCTGTCAGTTATACAGGATGAGGAAACTACTTTTTCTGATGTCAATCTTCCTCTTTCTATGGTCCCACTTTATTCTACGGAATCTTGGAAAAACGTGTCCGTTTCTCCAAATCTTTCCGCTGAGGAACATCGACAAGTTTCTTCGATGTTGCAAACATTTCAGGATGTTCTTACAGACATCCCGGGACACACACATGTCATTGAACATGACATTGTGCTAACTGATCATAATCCTATCAGAGTCAGACCCTATCCAATACCTATCCATTTCCAGTCTCAAGTCGAAAAAGAATTGGATGAAATGATACGTTTGGAAATCATTGAACCATCCACTTCAGCATACTCTTCGTCTATGGTTATTGTTCGAAAGAAGGATAATAACATTCGCATTTGCGTAGATTATCGCAAATTGAACCAAGTTACGAAGTTCGATGCTGAACCTATGCCTTCATTAGAAGAGCTACTCAATAAACTTTCTAATTCTAGATTCTTTACCAAACTAGATTTGTCTAAAGGTTATTGGCAGGTCCCGCTAACTGAACGTGCCAAACCTTTCACAGCTTTTTCTACACCTAGGGGTTTATTCCAATGGAATTTCATGCCTTTTGGTCTTATGAACGCCCCTGCTACATTCGTACGCATGATGCGGCGAATTCTCGCATATCGTACAGGTGTCATAGCATACCTAGATGATATCTGCCTATTCAGTGATTCCTGGGAAGATCACTATTTGGGTTTATACGAATTACTGTCTACTCTTCGCGAGTATAACTTGACTGCAAAACCCTCTAAAGCCTTTATAGGATTTAGTGAGATTTCTTTCCTAGGTCATCGTGTTGGTCGTGGTCTTTTAAAGACAGAGGACCACAATGTTTCAAAAATACTTAACATTTCGGTCCCTAAAACGAAGAAACAAGTAAGGAGTCTATTAGGTTTGATCCAATTCTACGGACGATTCATTCCGAATCTGTCCTCCATTATGGCACCGCTTTCTACTTTATTGAAGAAAGGGTCGCCTAATCTGATCCGCTGGTCTAAAGAATGTCAATCCTCATTGGACCAGGTTAAAGCCCTATTTTCATCTCCACCTATTCTTAGGTTACCTACTATTGAGAAGACTTTTGTTCTTCGAAGTGACGCCTCGTCAACTGGGATTGGGGCGGCACTAATGCAGGAGTATTCTGATACTCTGCATCCGGTGATGTATATCTCTAGGAAATTAAATGCTGCAGAAAAGAATTACTCGGTTTTAGACCGTGAGTTATTGGCTATGGTATGGTCTATTCTGAAGTTACAAAGATTTCTTCTAGGCGCACATTTCATTGTGGAAACCGACCAGAAAGCGCTTACTGCTATTCAGAGCAAAAACTTGAAGAGCTCGAGGTCCACTCGTTATGCCATAGCTCTTCAACCATTTCATTTCTCGGTTCGAGCTATCCGTGGTTCGGATAATGTGATGGCAGACATTCTGTCCAGATGCCCACACGATTCCACATGATCTTCTGTCATATATATATATTTCCTGATATACAGTCCAATGTTATAAAGACATGTTAGTAGATTTTTTCTCACTTTTTTTTTGAGGGAAATTTATAACATTGTACCATGTAATTATCTAAGAAGGCTTAGTTAGTGATATACGGGCCAAAAGATCACTCGGCCACATTTAAATAAATTATTTTCAGGATTGTATTAAGAGATTTACCAGTTGTCTTTAAGATTTGTGTTATTGATATTTTCGCAGCACATCATTGAAGATGCGAGATTGTGTCCATTGTGGAACTTTGAGGATATCAAGTCCTGTCCTAGATTGGGAGCGGATGATGTCCACATCTTCTTCTATTGTATGTTTATGTCAACGAAGATCAACACACGTATTACTTATTAGTTACTGATGCATTATATAATGTAATAAAATAGTGCGGTATATTAATATATTACACCGCTGTTTGCACAACACATTATATGATATCATAATAATATATTTAATTTCATATATTGGTATGAGAGTAATTTGACTTTTATTATGATGTTGCCAGCATTGTGGTTTGTGTTGGTGGCACCTTCCTGGGATATATACGCGTATACTTAGATAAATTTTTTCTCTAAGGACCTGAGATATGATCTCAGTTTCGCTCCAAGTGTTGAGCTATTTTGTTAGGTATATCCGCGCATCATACGTGCGTTAGGAGCCTAGATTTTTCCGGCTCCAGGATTTTAAAAAAAAATGTTTCATTTTTTTTTTTCCCGGGAGGGTGCGGTAATGTTACGCACAAATAATTACTTTTTCCAAAGTCTTTGTATGATCATTTTTCGTATGTATGATCATTTTTTGACTGAAGTGTGTATTATTTTTTTTACAGTCAAAGGGACATCACCCGAGTTATCGAGACTACAATTTTTTAGGAGTTTGCCTTCTCTTGTATAGAGACACGTTCGGTCTATAATTTCTTGAACGAAGCGTGACCATATCTCCTTATTTGGTAGTATCAGTCAACTGTTGTAGATGTCTGAAACATGTCTTAACTTTTCTGTTCATGTCCATAAAAGGCGCGACTGTGTAAGACTTTTATCTCGAATGTTCTTAGAATCGTCTTATTGTGAACGGCGACTCAGAGATTGTCGTTCTGCGCATGTCTCGACTTGGAGTTTTTGTTGTTCCGCCCAGCTCGGGGCAGTTTAGAAATGGTCTGAGTAGCGAGCGGCCGCAACCTGCATCTTGTGATTTTCTGAGGGAAATACATTGTCTTTGTGAGTTAGTTAGCTAACTAGACTATTTCCCAGTATTATTCAAGCCTGCCTGGAGGCATATGTTCATGGTTGATTTTCCGAAATAAGGTAATTCCTCTTGTATCGAACTTTATGCTATCATCTAGAGGTTCGTCATTTTGTCGCCTTTTTGCTCGCCTGTGTGATTCAAAATGGAGAGGTACTTTGACTAGGATTAAGTCACCGGTATCTTTATACCTGAACTAGTTATATATATATGGGTCGCTCTAGACCAACAAGACTATTGTCTGTGTTCCAGGATTCGTTATATCAGAGATCACGTCCAAGTCAGATGGTTAGACTTAGAAACGTTATAAAGGTCGGTATGACCTATATGCCCAGTATGCTATTCACGTGTAGACAGTAAACGGACTTATTGTATACATCTGATCTGCTAGCATCAGAAAGGGAGCATTTATTGTTGTCTATGAACATTAAAGATCTGCAGCTGACTGTTGCAGAAGTTATATATATTATTGATACAGCTTCACGAACCAGAACTTTATGATATCTGTTTACCATACAACTATTGAGTGTTGAATCCTACATGACTATCAGTTAATATGATTTTGAATGCTGCATTCGTTATACTATGCTTATGATGACATAAATATCATGACTGTTTTGTGGCGTGCAATAAATGGTATAAAACTAAAGCGAAGTTACCATTTCTACGACTCTACACGTCATGTTGCCTGTGGTGTACCCTATGAACTGTTCTACTGCAACACACACAGCAACATTCTAAATCAGAGAAGACACCTACATCTTGCACTTTAATACCAGGTGTCGATAGGGGTGGCAAGTTATCATTTCAGCTCAAATCCACCCTTATCACTCATCATGTACGAAACTATTCTAACCAACACATTTGTAAAACCAAACCCAAAAAAAACTTCAAGTTCTACACCAGAGTATAAAAAATAGGCATAAGTTTGTAACCAGTAAGGTTAAATATAAATCTGCTCATTGCATTCATGAATAGTAAACAACACGTCACTACCATCTAACACACTACATATTATCCAAAACACAATAGTATAAAAATAGCATCGAAATGAACTAATTTATAATTAAAACAGTCATACATATCAAAAAACAATAGACATCAAATGATGCGTAAAGATGATGATCATAATATAACAACCTATAATGATCTATGCAATAGAATACATTAACATCTACTGTCCTAATAAACAAACAAAACAAAAATCAAACGCAAACAAAAATCTCCATAGGTCTTGCCGACATCTCATAAACACTAGGGGTAAAACGTCAAATCATGGTTAGCACGCTGATATGTTCTGCTTGAGAAAACACTCGCTCGGGCACAATGTTGACCTATATTCTTGCCGCTACCGTAAACAGCCGTTAACGTAAACAGGAGCGCTGACCCATATCAAGAAGTCGCCTCTGTTCAAAAAATACAAATGAAAATTCCATTTTAATGAATGGTGAAATTTACTACGAACAACGGAGAGGTTAAACAAACAATTACCTTGCACTGTGGTCCGTGTGGAAATCTGGTCACCCCACGATGTCATCGACTCTTCGTTTCAGTTCACAACAACATGCTGCTCTTTCAAAATCAGAAACATAACAAGCAGCAGTATTTGCGACATCACTATCATTGCCACTTTGCTCAACAACAATGCCTCTAGGCTCATGTCGAGCAAAATCAGCACAACTGCTCTTATCATTTGTCGTTTGATCAAAATATCTATCATCATTTCCTCTCTGCCTGAGACTATTATTATGTCTATAATCCCAGTCAGACTTGTTATGATTAACGTTTCTACTCCGCACAAAAAATCTGTCAGAAAAATTATTGCACGATTGAAAACCTTTCTTGTATTTGTCTGTACCATTATTTTCAAAATTCTGAGAATTAAACTGTTGAGATACATTAACTTGTCTCTTATCTCTCTGAGAAGGAAAATTATTATCATATGAATTTCCTTGGTACTTTCTAACCTTAGAAACATCTCTCCTACAAAAACTCTTTCCATTCTTTTCTTTGACAATATGCTTGTTTACAGTATCATCTGCAGATCTATAAGTATCTTTATCATTACGCCTATAATGGGTTTCATCCTTGGAACCACTACTTATAACTTTATCCCTTGTTATCATCTTATGAGAACTTCCAAAATCAGTTACTCGTTTAATCCTTGGGCTTTTAGCTTGAAATCTATCAGGACTGACTGTTACCTTATCATTCTCTATATTACACTGCCGCCAAGATTCATTGCTATTGCAAGAAGAATCAAAAGACCTTCGAAAGTTATATTTTCCTCGAAAAGATATTTGTCTATCACATCTAACCTTTCTATCCGCAAAGATTGTATAGGGCTGGATCTTTGCTTTTTTTTCCTGTTGGTAAACAACTTTCTGTCTAGCATTGTCCACATTTACAGAAGACCATATTCCGCTGTTTAAAATAACATCGAGTAGACCCTGTACCCTCTTTGTACTTTCTGCAATTTCAACACTTTTTTGTGAAATTTCTTCACTTAATTTCCTATTTAATTTGTCAAATATCAAGACTTTACTTCTCTCCTCTGTTAACAATCTCTCAATCTTAATCATCTCCTCTCTCTCAGTCGTTAACTCTTCTAATTTGTCTTTCTCATCCTTTTCTTTATTTGCTCTAGTTTGACATGTTTCATTACCTAATTTCTCACATTTCTTATCCTGAACTTTTAATTTATCATGTATATCTTTCTTTTCTTTCAGTTGGCAACTGATAATATCATTATCCTCCACTGATAAAAGTCAATTTTAATCTCCGTTAATGTTTAATGGCTGGGAACTATTGATAATACTACGGTTGTGTGTTGGTGTCATAAGTGGGGTGTGTATAGAAGTACAGTCGCACACCACAGATACACACATCAGAAGCATGGAAGGGTGTAACGGCTGATGATAGTTAACGAATGTTTAATACACCACAACACGTCACGTTAATACAGAATACACAGTTATAGTCAAACTACAAGTTATAGCATTACAATAATAAAGTACTTCTCACATCTCAGAATCATGCAGATACTACACTATCCATGACCTCTTTAAAGATACTCCTCAACTCAGCGCTATCCACCTGTACTCACATTAGCGCTATAATATTCTAATCATGGATCCGTAAATATGGCCTCCTCACAGATAGCAAACGGACCACATCATCGCCGTGCTACTGCATAAATATTGTATCCTCCAGATACTCCTCCTGCGCTATAAGATATAATAATGGATCCGTAAATATGGCCTCCTCACAGATAGCAAACGGACCACATCATCGCCGTGCTACTGCATAAATATGGTATCCTCCAGATACTCCTCCTGCGCTATAAGATATAATAATGGATCCGTAAATATGGCCTCCTCACAGATAGCAAACGGACCACATCATCGCCGTGCTACTGCATAAATATGGTATCCTCCAACACCTCATGAAGCATATTTATGTAAGTCTCTTCACGAACATTGCTCTCAATCTTTAATATGTCATACATTTCTTTTTTCTCTTGAACTTCCTGTCTGAGATTACCAACTTCGTCATCTTTGTCTTTCACCCGAATTTCCAACTCTTTGTTCTTGTTCAATGCTTCATCTAACGCCGCATGTACTTTAGTAAGTTCCGTGTTTGACTTATCTAACTCATTTGCGAGTTTAGAGACTGTTTCGTGTAGTTTACTCACTTCAGTAGTAACTTTTAAACAATTGTCCCTTTCCCGTAGGGCACTCTGTTTGTTGACTTTTATTTGTTTCTCACTTCCTAATTCCTTTTTCTGCTCATCAGGAATACCGTTGTGGATTATCTTGAATATATTTTGCATTATCTGTCCGTGTTCAAGTTCAATATACTGTTGTAAAAACACACGAAGGTGCTGTAGCAAATCAATCAAATCCTTAGCCATTATTGAATTACAAAGAAGCTTAAAGTTATGTTCAGCAAATAACTTTAGGGATACTGACACATTAACCAACAAATCGTCCATGATCCATACTCCAAGTCTTGGACCTCTCAATCCCTTTTCATCTCTACCTATTAACAATGCACTCTCCAACATAGGCCTTATATCTGCAGGATTATTATCAAAATCCATGGTGATTCAATCACTCAGTTAACTATATATCTATATCAGTATAATTATTAATGTCGCAAGTTTATGTTTCAAGAAGTTCTGACAATTACCCTTCCATTTCACACAGTTCAGTATGTATACCAAAAATATTATTCATAACTTTGTATCATCAATTCCTCTTCCATCTGAGGGAAGTCAACATATATCATACAACCATCAATACTTAGCATCAATACTAAATCCTAATAATATGTCTATATAGAATTAGACAACAAAAACAACAGATTTCAACAGTATAGGAGATGCAAAGCACAGGAAGGCTCGTTGACATAGTTAAGGCGACACAGTTCACACCACAAACATAACTACTTATCTTGAATGAAAACTCTTCTGTTCCTTTCCGTTAACACCCTGGATATCACAAAGTTCAATGGTAAAACAATCGACAACAGAAAGGCATTGGAACTTGACACACTCGATTCCGCTCAGGTCCTCGATTCAGCACGCTACGTGCTAACACACCGCACAGGAAAGCAGGAAATGGGTCACCGTCTGTCAATTTCGTTGAAAGAAGGTACACCACTCGTTCATACTGCCAGATGATTACTTGTACTGGTATACAGACGCCACTGTATATCATGACATCTCATAATCTTGAGTAATAAATTTCTTGACTTGCGAGTTGCGACTTGCGACTTGAGTTAACAGTTCCCAGTTTAACTGATACTGAATAAGTTTTCCTTGAGCCTGGATACAGCTCTCAAATGTGATGTCTGTCTTTCATATACTAACGCCACTCAGGCTACATGCTAAAAGTTGTGAATTAATATCACGCGAATTTCGCGGGTATCTGATCCCCATACTGGCCACCACTGTAGCACCCCCGTAAAGATACGCCCATGGAAAGTCATGTGATATCGCCAATCACTGATAACGTATTGGTTTGGTGGATATTGCTAGGGTTACGGTAAGGTGTCTATTGATTATCTGCTAACGTTACTGTTGTGTTGTGGATCTGGTAATGTCTACAGTTGATACCTACATATACGCCACACAGGCAAACACTGTAGAAGTCTACTGGTAAGCGATGCACAGGTTCTCGATACAAATAGACCACGCCCACTCCGGGGCTATTTCTAAATACGTGTTAAGTTCCCTGTCACACTTGTAATATTAAGTGCGTGTGTTGGTTTAGTCGTTTACACCACAGGTACGTACACAAGAGTCATGGATGGTTGTAAACGACTGGTGACATTTCATATGGGTTTATTCACGTCACAACACATTGATGAAATACACATAGAATATCGTTCACAGCACAACACAAGATATAAATTACCACATAATAACTGCGCACTCGGCAGCTACAATGATATCATAATACATGGCCTAGAGTACTCATATTAAACTCAGCGTTCTAAAGAATCCTCAATAACAATCCTCTCACAGGAGCTATCATGATTCATGGCCTAAAGTACTCTTATTAAACTCAGCGCTATAAAGAATCCTCAATAACAATCCTCTCACAGGAGCTATCATGATTCATGGCCTAAAGTACTCTTATTAAACTCAGCGCTATAAAGAATCCTCAATAACAATCCTCTCACAGGAGCTATCATGATTCATGGCCTAAAGTACTCTTATTAAACTCAGCGCTATAAAGAATCCTCAATAACAATCCTCTCACAGGAGCTATCATGATTCATGGCCTAAAGTACTGTACACTGCAGTTATAAACACTTCCACAATAATTAAAACTGCAGGTTTATACTACGCTGTACCCACAGCGAAAAATCCGTCGACATTTTAAATTCAGCACTGTACAGACATTTCACACTTCCCAAAAACACTGTCTTCCTACCCGGTCAAAACGCCCGGAACACTCTCCCTAGATAACACACTCGTCCCGCTCAAAAGCAGACACGAGACTTTCTCACTGTTCACACAACACAAACAATTGCGGGCTAGCAGCGAGCTTCTCTCACCCAACTCAAAACAATACAGAATAACTATATCAGCGCTTTTCACGCTGTCTGTAATCTGTCTCTCGAAACTATCACGAGATACTCTCTAAATAATTCGATAGCTAACAAGCAACTAAGTGCTATAACTCAAAATCTATTTCAACTACTAACATACTCCAGTTTACTTCCCCTTACACTAATTCTATTCTTAACAATTAACATCTCCACGGAAGACGTGAAGAGGCAAGCGATGGTGAAAACTGAATCCTCCCCAAATGTGAATACTGCCACCTCCAAATCGGTTGTGCTGACGAACACAGCAATCTGCAAAGCCCTCTCCACACCGTCGCCAAATCCGCATACGTCCATCAGCAAAGGATATGTTGAATCTGCTCTCGTCTGTGAATAGGACAGCATTCCACTGTAGTCTAGTCCATCTGACATGTTGCTCTGCCCATTGCAGGCGCTGCTGGCAATGTCTGTGAGTCAAGTTTGGCCCAACATAAGGTCGTCTTGCAGTAAGGCCTGTATCTCTGAGTCGTTTTATGACTGTCATTCGAGAGACTTGCCCACGTCTACCCACTATTGCTCTTGCTGTTTGACTTGCTGGGCGAGAACGATTCCTTAGGTGACTCAGCACAATATGACGATCTTGCGCAGAGGTAGTAACTCGTGATTGGCCACTCCGAAGTCTATCCCGGGCACTGCCAGTGGTTCCGTAACGTTCATTGAGACATACAATAGTGCTGTGGTGGCAATTCATCCTTCTGGCAATGGCCCGCGAGCTCATTCCGGTCTCCAACATACCAATGGCTCGTTGGCGGTCGTTTTCAGATAGTCGTGGCATTTCAAGCACATGTACTGGGTGTTTTGTCTCAACGGCCTTTTTATACCGAGTATACTGCCACAACGCGTACACATTTTCAGGGTCATAGCTGTTGGGAATCGTGTTGCACGTGTAACTTTCATCGTTTTCATGTTGTCTGTACACAAACCCGTGGGTTAAATCATGCACTTTCCATTCCAGCAGCCATTCGCTCTCTACCTCATGGCAAACACGGGGAAAATCCATTCCCACACTTTTTTTTTCCAGCTTCTCGGCATCAGTATATATAATAGTTGTGCGTTTTTAATGTGCCTCAGTATACATACGGTCGCATGCAAAATTAGTTTTTCATTCTTCTATAAGGCAGGGCAAAAGAGATTCATCACTGGAGAGGTCCCACAAGAATGTACATCTGCTATTGATATTGAAAACGAATGTTTTTTTCATTGATTTTTTTGTCGTGTGTATTTTTATCCTTTATTCTGGCTTTCACTCCGAGTCAGGTTTTCTTGTAAGAATAGTATTGCGTTTGAGCAGGTAAGATATTCTTGGGTGTGTGTATCTGTGGGTTCTAGTGTGATCATTTGAGAGACATAACGGAAGAAGGAAAGACAGAAAGACATACAAAATAAACGAACGACGGAAAGAAATAAACAAATCATTAATATTTTTCTTTCAATTCCATATAAACTGGGTTGCAGCCTGGAAGAGGAGCATAAAGTCACCCATATAGGTGATCGCCGTGCAGGACGACAACATTAAGGATTTACATTCTCCCGCAGTGGTGACTTCAGCAGCAACTGGTTTTACATGATGAGCTTCCCAATACATAACCGCCACGTACGACATGCTCAAGGAACATTAATCCTGTTCTTTCTCTAATTTATCAGAGACACCCCTCACCCCCCCCCCCCCCCCCCCCCCCCCCCCCCCCCCCCACCCCCCCCCCCCCCCCCCCCCGGAACTGCACGGGGAAAACGAGCAAAAGCTAGCAAATAAAACAAAGAAGATAGAACTAACAACATGATCAGATATAAAGAATGACTGACATTCAAAAATTCATTTGTAGCACTCTGCAGCATCGAACAGTCAATATTACAACTCAAACACAGACTACAACTGCTAATCTTTAAAGAGTTCCAGATACCATGTGCGTCCTAATATCCACATCCATTTATAATTATCAGTAGTTCTTGGTAAAATAGTGTGCGTAAATTCTGTTAGTGAACTCACATCACAGATCTCTCATTGACAACCAAATAAGACAATGCAACTGTGAACAAGGCTGGATTATTGACAACATCCCCAGAGATAACGGAAAAAAGACGAACAGTGGTTTGATTTGGTTTTGGTTTTAAGGACTATCTTTATTGCACACGTACAACTCCATCAGTGCTCTGATCTCCTCTCTTAGATCACACAAGGAGGATCTCAACACAGTGCACGAACTCCGTAGCACCGGCGAGAATCCCAATATGGGTATAAAGGAATCACACATTCTATAAATATTTTTGTGGTGGGTAGGTTTCTAATTTTTCAACTTTGCTAGGGCAGCGGCCTTGTGGCCTACTCTTTAAGATTTCCAACTGCCGTGGGATTTTTAACGTGCGCAACGTGCACACGGGACCTCTTATTTTTTCGCCCTTATCCGAGAAGACTATGCATTTAATCTCACTACCCAGGAGATTAGGGGGAAGTATGACATCAATAGGACCACAGGTTCTGAATAAAAAATTGCAATAAATTATATTCCCTCTACTGGGAACCGAACTCGGAATATGGGTAAAGATAACCGATCTAGGGGTTTAAGAACAAAGAGCTATTTCATACAGTTTAGAGACCCATCAGTCAATACAGGAGCTGTGGAGATCTACTTTAGAAACGCTAATCTTTCAAAAGATCTACCTTGATAAAATCATATCTGTTTTTAGGTTTCTGATTAATTGGAATTTGGAATTAGTTCAACCTGTGTGTAACATTTATCTCTGCGGGGCGATCGGCCTTATGCACTCCCATCGACAGAGCGGTGGAAAATTCAAATGAAGTTATATTTTACACGAAGTTAACTTCACTTCAATGAACAGATCGTGTTCCTATCTTCCGGCATTAACGAGTAAAATACATTTTATAGCACGTTTCACTAGCTTTGCCCAACTTCAAAATGCTATATCTCAGCGAATATATAACGCATATAAGTGAAATTTTGTGTGTGAATTTGAAATGGTATAGACCCTATGAATTAAATTTTTCATTAAAATGCAGCCATTGGTTTCAATTTTTGTTTCTTTGCGATATAATATCAAAAGTCTACTTGCCAACACACATTACACACACACATTTTGAAATGTCTACAGTAAATTATACGACATCATTTGCACATCATTGGTTTATCAAACAATTGGCATGATTTTAGCGTGAAATTGCACTTCTTGAACATAAAACAGTTTATATCCGGTGTTACTCACACATTGTCAATCAGTGGCGTGTCTACAAAAAGTATTGTGTGGTTAAGTAGGAAAAATGAGTCTGCGAGTACATTTTATGACATTACAGCAAATCACAAATAGGCTTTTAAAGTATTTCTGCAATGAAGCTACTCGAGGAAAACTTTATCATTCTATTTCAAACCCACAAAAGAGGACTATTCATGCCTTGGGGATAAGCAAATGATCATTGCACCGCTGGATAGCGACATCTGAAATTTCTAATTCCAGTGTTTTACACACGAAAATTAGGCCAAGAGTGGTGGATAATTTTGACAGAGAATTGCTCCGCAGAGAAATTTGCAATATGTTTCACAATAATGAGGCAGTGACTTTAAGGAAATTGAAAATTTGGTTAAGAAAGAATAATGACATTGATATTTCCAAATCTACGCTATGGAGGACCATTAGGAGTTTGGGATTCACTTTTAGAAAATATGTTGGTGGTAGAAACCTTATTTGTGAAAAGCCTCATATAGTTGCAATGAGAAGCAAATATTTACGCGAGGTCAGAGAAATGAGAAGAGATTTTTATGATTTTGTGTATTTAGATGAAACTTGGATCAATGCGCACCACAGTAATGAACGAGAATGGCAATCATCTAATGGGACAACTAAGAGACTAGTACCAAGCAGTAAAGGACAGCGCCTAATAATTGCAGATGCAGGAAGCAGCGATCATGGGCTTATAAATAATACTGAACTCATATTTGTTTCAAAATCCACAGATAATAGGGATTATCATACAGAGATGAATGGCAAGATATTTCACGATTGGGTTGTGAATCATGTACTTCCTTCATTGGATAGACCGTCGTGTTTGATAATGGACAATGCTTCATTTCACAACGTCGTGGCACCAGAAGATAAAGTTCCTAATTCATCAAGTACTAAAGATGTAATAAAGATTTGGCTGACCAAAACCAACATTCCATTCAACGAAATGTCCCTGACGCTTGAATTACTTGGAATTGTAAAAAAGACACAGCATTCAAAGATATTTCACATAGACAAGGCAATTCAAGAATATGGTCACAGATGTTTAAGATTGCCTCCTTACCATTCACACTTAAACCCAATAGAATTAGTCTGGGCTAAAATTAAGGAACAGGTAGCAACAGAAAATAGAACGTTCAAATTAAAAGATGTTGAAATACTTACAAAAGCCGCCATCTCCAATACAGCCATGGATTATTGGAAGAAATGTGAGAACCATGTGTTACAAGAGGAAGAGGAATATTGGAAGAATGATGGTTTGTCCTTCATTCAGCCGAGATTGATTATCAATTTCTCAGAGACATCTGATTATGATTCGGATGAAGTGTAATTTCTTTAAAGATGACCTTACCGTTATTTACAAGCACATTAGAGGAGCAACGTTCCATTATGATATTTATGAACCGCAAAGAGGTGATACCAATTGAAATAATTAGATCAATGAAGGTCCAATTTGGTAGCGCACTAAATGTCAATGACAAACAATGTCACGAGTATATCGCATGAAGATCATTTAAAAAATCATCTTCAACAGGTATTCATATGCAAACGTGATGGCCACATTATTGTAATAGTAGACACGCCTATGCCTAATCAATTCACAGAATCTGTGACTGAAGTGGTAAAATTTCTTTTCTCGATACACAATAATTAGTATGCCGACAAAGATCAAAGGATTTCATTCGTTTAAGGGAACTGGACAAGATGCACAGATATAAAGTATATATTTGTTGGGTCTAACCCAATATAACATCGTATGCAAAAAATGGCATTAATACGTTCGACGGTTAATCAGATAATTACATTTGTTTGAGGGCAAAGCTAGTGAAACGTGCTATAGTAAGACAACTCGTGAGTTTTCGCTGGTGAGGCGGAACACTTACATGTAATGACGGGGAAACAGCGCTTTGACTGCCGGCGGGAGAGGGCTGCTCCGAAATTCCCTAATGTCACGGCGTATTTCTAGGCCGTATTTCTAGGTTGTTAGACGGTCCAAAACCGTCCAGATAGTCATGTGATCAGCAGTATTGTGATCAGCGAAAGTAACAGAATGCGCAAGTCTGGCGTGAATTTAGTCAGTGGAGATTTGACTGCCATCCAGTTTTCTGGTATGCTAGCTTCGGCTGTTCGTGATATCTAAGAGTGACGCTGTGCCAGTCATTTGAGCCCTATTCCTAACGTTAGCTATTTCTGCTATTAACGATTCCAGGGAAGTGGTGATTTGCTTAGCGCTGAGTTTGGTACATGCTAAGTTACTGTCGTGCATTTTCATAGTCAGTGTTACTACGTAGGTTTTTCCCGCGTGATGGCGCAATGTCTATTTTTCGATTGTGGTAGCCAGATTACCCGTTCTGTAGATTGATATTAGTACATGCATTCCCTGTTGTGGCACGTATATAGTCGTAATGTTGTATTTTCATCAGGCCATGTGTGGTCATGTGTTTAATTGAATAAACGGAATATAAGCTGTTTCATGAGCGTTAGTCATATGTCACCCACTGTTGTTGAGTCATGCCTCTATGTGTAGTTCTTGATAGAAGTTATTTAGGACAACAGTGGTATAGCCTTGGTGGTGAAGGGGAAGGTAGCTAGCACCTTATTTCTCCCTCCACCTTAGCTAGTATATAAAGGCTTGTGTGATACCTAAGCATTCGAATTCTTTCGTAAGTTCCCTTCTCTGTCATATTCTACCAAATCATCGCTTATAATCTACCAGTACGTCGCAATTGGCAGTTTTCCGACCCCTGGTCTGGAAAGCGTATGCTGGATATAGACGTCATTCAGTCAAGAGAGAGCGTGCTGGATGTAGACTTTATTCAGTCAAGAGATAGCATGCTGGATATAGACATTATTCAGTCAAGAGAGAGTATGCTGTATTTAGACGTTATTCAGTGATGAGAGATTATGCTGTAAGTCGACGTTATTCAGTCAAGAGCATGCACACAGTAGGCGTTATTCAGTCAAGAGAGCGCATTCTGGATAAAGACGTTATTCAGTCAAGACATAGTATGCTGGATATAGACGTTATTCAGCTAAAGGAGACTATGCTAGATAAAGTCGTTATTCGGTCTGTATTGAGGGATAAAATTGACGTTACTAAAACTATTGTTTATTTCTTGTTTGACAAATCTCGTTTCCATGGCAATGACCGGGAACCCGCTGTGTCTTTTAATGTCTTGGATCTAAAGCACGACAACATTAATGCATCTGCCAAGGTGTCCAGTTCCTTTTATTTTCTACTTTTCTACCAGTGTTGGCAGTTACATTTTATTTTCCCCACCTAGATGAGAAATTCATTTTTGTCTGTGTGTATGTTATGTTTTTATTTTATCTTTTTTGGAGCCCTGGTGGCAAGTATTTTTGTTTCCGCCCGAGTGTCAAGCCTATATTGTTTTCCTTACCATGGTGTCGAATTTAAAGTTCCTTAATGATTGACTAGTAATGGAACCTTCTTATGCAGACTGATGTGATTCAGTTTATAGAGGGAATAATGGATAGAGCCGCTATTCAACCTTTAGACAGAAGAATGGGTGGAGGCATTATTTTACAGACAGAAAGATGGATACTGATGTTATTTAGGCTACAAACAGTAGAATGGATAGTGACGTTATTCAGCTGTAGATAGAAGAATGGACAGTGAGGTTATTCAGCCTGTAGATAGAAGAATAGACAGTGACGTTATTCAGCCTGTAGGTAGAAGAAATAGACAGTGACGTTATTCAGCGTGTAGGTAGAAGAATAGACAGTGACGTTATTTAGCCTGTAGATACAAGAATAGACAGTGACGTTATTCGGCCTGTAGATAGAAGAATAGACAGTGACGTTATTTAGCCTGTAGATAGAAGAATAGTGTTGCGTGATAAATTCTCGCAACATCGTTTTATTACAATATCTATTTTATAACGCAAGGGCAACAACTGCTTGAAATTTATAGTCACTTTTCTCGGTAAGCATTTGTCTTCTCGCGTTGGTATTGAATGCAGTTAAGTTTTGAGCTGTGGTCTTTTTGCGCTGGACTGCGCATGACTGGTCTTGTTTTTTGGTCGATCGGTTTCCGCCCACCACTAGTGGAGTGAGCGATTTGAATGGCGAAAGAGATGCCTCGTTGAAGAGGGGATCTCCGCTATTTTTTGTTCTGTCAGGGATGTGTAGTCCTCTTAATGGATATTTCGTTTATTCGAGATAATACCTCTAGTGTTTCCCACATGTCGGGAGGCGTGATATTTCTGTGTATTTCCTGAAAGCAAGGTAAATTGACTTTTCATTAACTCTATCGATTTTGGGTCGTGAGCGATTTCGATTCATAGCCTGTCTTCGAAAGTCGTCGTCACGAGATGTTTTCCCAGCTCACATGTCGCGGTATTGTACTGCATCGGTTGATGCATGTTCCAAGGACCATTACTTGCTACTTTGTTAAATGAACTAGGTTTGGAAAACCTTTATTATCTAGAGGATATTTTTGAGGACATTATTTATACTTCGGCAGACGTGTCTGTCTTGCTGAAGTCAGACTAAGGAGAGTGAACTGATCTCATACATCTGGTTATCTCCTGGCTGTTATAGAAAAGGATGGAGTTTTTCACCTGACTACATTTACAGCACTATGAAATATAACATGCATCTGACTCATCATTGTAATGCTGTCTACCGTCTATTGCTGTATTGAATGTTGCTGTGATAATGACTGTTTGATGTGCCTACATATTCGCGTAACCATTTTGTCACTGTGGCGTCCACAATAAATAATGAAGAAAAACGTCAACGGCTGTTACAAGAATCATTGACTTTATACGTCGTGAGTTTACTGACGTCCTATGTGGATTGCCCTGTTATTTTTGTATGAACATTGTTTGACTGAACACATCTGCACACTACACAAAACCAGACATGCGGATACCATCCATCATCATATGGCATCACGCATCATTTGGAGGCCATAAGCTGGTTTGATTCTGGTACCATCAAACACGGGGTCCCTTACCCACTTCATTTTCAACAAGAATTCATCAGCATCCTTCAAGAAATTAACATTCTTCAATACAGTCAACATCTTCAAAATTTTCAAAGTACTCGGCGTTGCCCGGTAAAAGTCAAAATTTCAACTTTTTGACGGAAACAAGAATTTGACAGTACCCGGCGTTGTTACATGTTGCCGGATAACTCGGACTGCTGTTATCTTTTACGCAAGTCAAGCAAGTTGCTGCTGTCAAGGTTCCAGTGCTGTCGTTTTTGTGAAGGTCAAGTGCCGGTTGAAACGGGTTGTTTTCTGAAGAAGGCCAAGTACCGATTTCCATCAACTTATTTTTGGATTAGAACGTCAAGTGCCGAAACAACTCAACACACAGTATTTCAGAAGCTCTTGTACCATCGTGTTAGCAGTGGAAGCAGTTCAGATGTGCCATCATCGTTGGAGCTTCGCTCTTTAGGACGTTGATTGACATCCGTTTTTTTCTGCTGTTCTACGATTGGAAGCCTATAAGTTAAGTGGCCTGTTTGTATGTAAACTGTGCCCTTATACTTCTGCTGAGTCTTCTGTGTATCATCTCATTCTATATGTTATATGTCTATATGTTATTTGTATATTTATATGTTTATATTTCAGCGGGTTCTCGGTTGGGTGGTGTCTCCGTTAGATTATGCCACGTCATAGAGGTCGTCTATTGTGAGCGTTTTCTGTAGGGTTTGCAAATTTCCAATACTGGAATTTGCTAAGCGACTTCTGTTGCTATTTATGTTAGCTGTGATGACATGTTTTAATATTGTTTTCGTTATTATTTCGCATTCTTTAGTTTTGTTTTGATTTGTTTGTATTTGTTAGCCTACTCTTGTCTATAATTTAGTTTCATACAACATTTTTGTTTATACACTGTGGTGTCATGTATTTTGTTTAATTATAGCGCAGATATCGTCACATTTTTTGTGATATTTCATATACAAGTTCTTTGATTGGAGACTTGTTTCCCACAGAGACTGGGATAATATAATGTGATGTGAATATACAAGTGCTTAATTAAGACTTGTTACACTTAGGTTTGAAATAAATTAGTTAATTATTTCAGGTTTTGGACTCATATGTTAGACAACATGTCTACATTTGAGCACTTTATTGAGCAGGGTAAATTGCTTGGGAAGACTGGTGATAAGTTAGAAGAATTTGCAACTGCTCGATATGATAAAGCAATGGAAGCTGAACAAAAGAAACTGCAGATGCAGGTGGATGACAAAAGATTCCAAATGGAAATGGAAAAACAAAAAAGGGAATCAGAAGCTGAGGAGAGAAAACTCCAGCTACAGCTAGAAGCTGAAAATAAAAGACTTGAAAAAGAGGTTGAAAATAAAAGACTTGAAAAAGAAGCTGAAAATGAAAGACTTCAAAAAGAGGCTCAGGCTGAGGAAAGAAGATTACAGAGAGAGTCTGATGAGAGGAAAGCAAAAATGGAACATGAAGAAAAGGTCTTAGCTTTAGAGTTGGAAAAATTGAAATTGACGAGCATGAGTAATGGTAATGATTCAAACAAGGGTTCATCTTCTGGTAAGGCTAATAATGATACTTTTAAGATTAAGTTACCAACATTTAGTCCTTCCAGTGATGACATAATGTTCTATCTGGACAGATTTGAACAAGCATGTACAGCTCATAACATAGACAAAGCAAAATATGTTTATCAGTTATCAGGGATACTGACAGGTAAAGCTCTAAGTATATTAAATATGGTGGATGAACCTGACAAGAACAATTATGAGGTTGCCAGGGCCGCTTTGTTAAAGAAATATCAGCTTAACGAAGACGGCTATCGTCTACAATTTAAAAACATGTTACCTGAAAATGGAGTTGAATTCTCCGAGTTTATTGCAAGAATACGCATTTCTTTCTCACGATGGGTTGAACTATCTAAGACGGAAAAAACTTATGAAGGACTTATGGACTTAATACTTAGAGACAAAGTCATGTCGTCTGTCAATGAGTCTTTCCTTGCTTTCCTTCATGAACGTAAACCTAAAACAATAAAAGAAATGGAAGATTTCTGTTGCCAATACGTAACTGCGCACCCACACATAACCATGGGTAACTCTAAGGTGAAAGAAGGTTTACCAGTTGCTTCGGCAGCTCCGTATGGCCAAAACTTTGCTCGTAGATTCCAACAAAATTTTGATAGAAAGAGTAGCGGTAATTTCTGTCAAAATCATGGAAATCAATTTCATGGTGATTCTTCTTCGAAGAATTGGAGACAACCTGATAGTACTCGTTACTATCACCCTAATAATTATAAGCATTTCAAAAGAGGATATGGTAATAGAGGTTATTCCTGCCGAAGACCTCAGAACCAAACAAATAGATGTTCGCATCAATGTGAACATGATAGTAATCGTGGAAACTGGAATTCGAACCAGGATAACAATTACAATAGAGACAATAATAACTGCAGAGATAATAATAACTCTGATAACTTCAGAGGTAATAATAGTCGGGGTAGATCTCAACACAAAAAAAAGAGATATCAGCAGGCTAATGCTGTACAACAGGAAACTGAGGGAGCCTGTAATCATGTTGTTGATAGTAAAAACTTTGACGCTGTCACTAGTTCTGCTTTTGACTTTGAGAGAGCAAACAAATGCCCCCAATGCAGTACTTTATTCGAACCGGGTACCATAACTACTTTGAGTTGTGGTCACCCACTTCCCGCTCTTCCTGCTGCTGTTGCGCATGACGGGAGGGGTTCTTTAATTCTACATAAGGGTCTTGTTAATGATACTCCGGTCTCACTACTTTTCGATTCCGGATGCACCACTATTGGTGTTAGACAATCGCTTGTAGATCCATCTTGTGCTACAGGAAGGGTTATTAAATGTGTCACATTTGGCGGCACTCTAGAAAAATATCCTACTGCTGTAATTCGCATTGCCACTCCTTTCTTTACTGGAGATGTGCATGCTTGTCTCTTACCTAATCCTATTGCGGACCTTATTATTGGTCGTATTCACGGAGTTAGGGAGTGTACCCCACAGCAGATTGCTGCTTGGGAAGATAATAACATGCAAGCTACAAATGCAGTAGTTACAAGAGCACAAGCTCTACAAACACCCGAAACTTCACTGAATAGTGATAATGAAGTTGATAGCCAAGATAGTCACTTAGTAATCACTCGTGACTCTTTCATAAAATTGCAAGAAGAAGATCCTTCTTTAAAAAAATTCTTCGTTCTTGCGAAGAAAGGTGATCCGAATCAGGATACAAATAGAAAATCTTGGATTGCAATGAGAAACGGCGTACTTGTACGTATGGTACAAGATTCGACTACGTCGGCACATTCGCAAATTCTTGTTCCCAAGAGCATGAGAGTGCAAATATTACAACATGCTCATGACTCGCAATGTGCTGGACATATGGGTTTTCCCCGTACGAAGTCGAGAGTCCTTGCGGCTTTCTTTTGGCCTTTTGTCAATAAGGACATTCGTATTTACTGCCGATCATGCAAGGTATGTCAGGAGGTCAAATCTAGAGGACCACGACATGCTGCGCCTATCCAGGCTGCTGACATTTCTATTCGGCCGTTCCAGAAAATGGCCATAGATATTATTGGCCCTTTTAAGGTCAAGTCGGCCAGAGGACATCAGTTTATCCTTACATGTGTCGATATGTGCACACGTTGGCCAGAGGCTATTCCTCTTAAGAGCATATCTACTACAGATATCGCAGATGCTCTTTGGTTGATATTTTTCTCGCTTGGGGTTCCCCAGAGAAATATTGTCAGACCATGGCACTCAACTCATATCTGACACTATGTCACAGGTAATGTCTACCTTACATATTGAACGATCTCTCAGTAGTATCTACCATCCTATGTCTAATGGGTTAGTTGAGCGTCTGAATAGAACGCTCAAGACTTTGCTTGGTAAGATAACTGAAGATCATCCTCAAGATTGGGACAGGGTTTTACCCGCGGCTCTCTTTGCCTATAGAGAAGTCCCTAATGAACACACAGGATTTTCTCCCTTCGAACTTGTCTTTGGCGCGCGTCCACGCGGCCCTATGTTTTTATTACACGATCTCATCACTGCCGATGATATTAGTGATGAAACTCAATCCTCATATGAGTATGTCATTGCTCTTAGACAAAAGATCATTGAGGCATGTAAGCTAGCAACTGCTTCATCAGAAATTGCTAAAGAGAAGGCAAGACAGTTTGCTAACAAGAATAGATGTCTACGACAACTTTGTCCAGGTGACAAAGCATTCGTCCTACTCCCCAGTAGGGAAAATAGACTTCTTATTGCATGGAAAGGTCCGTATGCAATAGTCTCTCGGATTTCCGATGTTGACTATGTGGTCGATATTGATGGAAAGCATAAAACTTTCCACATAAACATGCTTTCGGAATTTCACGAACGTCCGGACTATTTGCTGCCTATTTTCCAGGCAACGGATGATGCTCCTGCACCTCTCGGTCATTATTCATCCCTGTCTGTCATACAGGATGAGGAATCTACCTTCTCTGATGTTAATCTTCCCCTTCCAGTGGTTCCATTACATTCTACAGAATCTTGGAAAAACGTTTCTGTTTCTCCTAATCTTTCTGGTGACGAACATCGACAAGTCTCGTCGATGTTACAAACATTTCAGGATGTTCTCACTGACATTCCTGGACACACAGATGTCATAGAACATGACATAATTCTTACCGACAATAATCCAATTAGGGTTAGGCCTTATCTTATTCCTATACACTTTCAGTCGCAAGTGGAAAAGGAATTGGATGAAATGATTCAATTAAATATAATTGAACCATCGACTTCACCATATTCTTCTTCCATGGTTATTGTCCGGAAGAAGGATAAGAACATACGAATTTGTGTTGATTATCGCAAATTGAATCAGGTCACAAAGTTCGATGCTGAACCGATGCCTTTGTTAGAAGATCTACTGATTAGACTTTCTAATTCTAGATTCTTCACTAAACTTGACTTGTCTAAAGGTTATTGGCAAGTGCCTTTAGCAGAGCATGCCAAACCTCTTACTGCTTTTCTACACCTAGGGGTCTATTTCAATGGAATGTTATGCCTTTTGGTCTCATGAACGCCCCTGCCACTTTCGTTCGCATGATGCGTCGAATTCTGTCACATCGTTCGGATGTCATCGCATACTTAGATGACATCTGTCTCTTCAGTGATACCTGGGAAGATCACTATTTAGGGTTATATGACTTACTGTCCACTCTACGTGAGAATAATTTGACAGCGAAACCTTCTAAAGCTTTTGTTGGTTTTGGTGAAATCTCTTTCCTGGGTCATCGTGTTGGTCATGGTCTCTTGAAGACAGAAGACCACAATACTTCCAAAATACTGAACATCTCTGTTCCTAAAACGAAGAAACAAGTTAGGAGTCTCTTAGGGTTAATTCAATTTTATGGGAGATTTATTCCAAATTTATCTTCGATCATGGCACCTCTCTCAACATTGTTGAAGAAAGGTTCGCCTAATCTGGTCCGTTGGTCTGCAGAATGCCAATCTTCACTAGACCAAATCAAGAATATATTTTCTTCTCCTCCCATCTTAAGATTACCTACTCTTGATAGGACTTTTGTTCTTCGGAGTGATGCTTCATCCACTGGGATTGGAGCAGCACTGATGCAAGAATATGCAAATACTCTGCATCCTGTTATGTACATTTCTAGAAAACTAAATGCGGCAGAGAGGAACTACTCGGTTTTAGACCGTGAGTTGTTAGCGATGGTTTGGTCAATTCTAAAGCTACAAAGATTCCTCCTGGGCGCACATTTCATTCTAGAGACTGATCAGAAAGCTCTTACAGCTATTCAGACTAAGAATTTGAAGAGTTCGAGATCCACTCGATATGCTATAGCTCTTCAACCTTTTCACTTCACGGTACGAGCTATCCGTGGTGCGGATAATGTGATGGCTGACATTTTGTCTAGATGCCCACATGACTCCAACTAATACTTCTGTCCTATATTTCCATATATTACAGAGTCATAACACACCTATATTTCTACAATAGATTAGCACATCTGTACTTACTTTATATGTACACACTATCGTGCTTTGTTGTCATCTTCTTCTGTTCGTTTTTTAAGATGATAGAGGAGGACTGAGTAGTTAATATAAGGGCCGTTAGTTTACTAAACAGCCACAATTATTAATAATGTATTGTACCTTATGAAGCATATTAGTTATTAATTAGCATTATATTGCTTGTACTTTCTCAGAATGTCATTGTTGAGCTGAGGACTTACCTTACTAGTATCAAGCATGACGAGTTCTAGATTGTGTACTTACCCTCGGAATACCAGAGCATATGTCCTGGATCGTCATGTAGTTTAACTTTACTATGTACTTATGTCATTACATGTCAAAGAATGTACTATTTAAATTTTCCTATCAGATTTGTACATCCATTTTTAAAGACAATATTAGAGTATGCTGTTTAATGATGATTATGGTAACTTGCATACGTATATTGTGTTTACATGCTAACGTGATGTGTGTTGGTGACACCTCCCCGATGTGAATATTTTTTGAGACATATTTATTTTTCTGTTGAGGTATATCCTCACCAGACACTCTATATTTAGCCTCATGTTAGGCAATTTAATTAATTATCAGCGCATAATTCGTGCGTTTTGAGCCGCTTATCGCATGCTCTTTGATATTTAAAAAAAAAAAAAATATGTTCCACATTTTTTTTTATCGGGAGGAGGTGGTGATATGTTGCGTGATAAATTCTCGCAACATCGTTTTATTACAATATCTATTTTATAACGCAAGGGCAACAACTGCTTGAAATTTATAGTCACTTTTCTCGGTAAGCATTTGTCTTCTCGCGTTGGTATTGAATGCAGTTAAGTTTTGAGCTGTGGTCTTTTTGCGCTGGACTGCGCATGACTGGTCTTGTTTTTTGGTCGATCGTTTTCCGCCCACCACTAGTGGAGTGAGCGATTTGAATGGCGAAAGAGATGCCTCGTTGAAGAGGGGATCTCCGCTATTTTTTGTTCTGTCAGGGATGTGTAGTCCTCTTAATGGATATTTCGTTTATTCGAGATAATACCTCTAGTGTTTCCCACATGTCGGGAGGCGTGATATTTCTGTGTATTTCCTGAAAGCAAGGTAAATTGACTTTTCATTAACTCTATCGATTTTGGGTCGTGAGCGATTTCGATTCATAGCCTGTCTTCGAAAGTCGTCGTCACGAGATGTTTTCCCAGCTCACATGTCGCGGTATTGTACTGCATCGGTTGATGCATGTTCCAAGGACCATTACTTGCTACTTTGTTAAATGAACTAGGTTTGGAAAACCTTTATTATCTAGAGGATATTTTTGAGGACATTATTTATACTTCGGCAGACGTGTCTGTCTTGCTGAAGTCAGACTAAGGAGAGTGAACTGATCTCATACATCTGGTTATCTCCTGGCTGTTATAGAAAAGGATGGAGTTTTTCACCTGACTACATTTACAGCACTATGAAATATAACATGCATCTGACTCATCATTGTAATGCTGTCTACCGTCTATTGCTGTATTGAATGTTGCTGTGATAATGACTGTTTGATGTGCCTACATATTCGCGTAACCATTTTGTCACTGTGGCGTCCACAATAAATAATGAAGAAAAACGTCAACGGCTGTTACAAGAATCATTGACTTTATACGTCGTGAGTTTACTGACGTCCTATGTGGATTGCCCTGTTATTTTTGTATGAACATTGTTTGACTGAACACATCTGCACACTACACAAAACCAGACATGCGGATACCATCCATCATCATATGGCATCACGCATCAAATAGACAGGGACGTTATTCAGCCTGTAGGTAGAAGAATAAACAGTGACGTTATTCAGCCTGTAGATAGAAGAATAGACAGTGACATTATTCAGCCTGTAGGTAAATGAAATAGACAATGACGTTATTCAGCCTGTAGGTAGAAGAATAGACAGTTACGTTATTCAGCCTGTAGATAGAAGAATAGACAGTGACGTTATTCAGCCTATAGGTAGAAGAATAGACAGTGACGTTATTCAGCCTGTAGACAGAAGAATAGACAGTGACGTTATTAAGCCTGTCTTCTTCTTCTTCGATCCTTAACCGCCGACCGTCAAAGCAGTCAGTGGCCATCACGCCTAGTGGCGTCTTGTAGGGCAACAACAAATTGATTCCACTTTGCACGGTCGGTGGCCATCCTTCGTACAGTGCCCCAACTCTGGTTCATTCTTTGCATCTCAGCCTCCACAGTCCTCCGCCAAGTTGTTTTTGGTCGGCCTCTCTTTCGCTTTCCTTCAGGGGTCCAAAGCATAGCTGTTCTTGTGATGGCATCGGGGTCTCTTCTGAGGACATGACCAACCCAGCTCCAGCGTCTGCCAGCTATGAGGGTATGCATGTCCTCTTGCTTGCTACGAGTAAGCAGATCTTGGTTGGTGATGGTATTCGGCCAAAAGATTCGGTGAATTTTTCTTAGGCATGTTGTGTGAAAAGAGGACAATTTTGACATTTCCTTCTCTGTGACTCTCCAGCATTCCGCACCATAGAGAAGCACAGAGAGCACGCAACTCTGGTATAATCTTAATTTTGTGCTTGTGCTGTATTGGGAGGACTTCCAGATGTTATTTAGGCTAAAGAAGGCTGTTCTTGCCTTATTCATTCTGATGTTGATGTCTTTGCCTGCCCCACCGTCTGGTGTTACTATGCTTCCTAGTTATGTGAAGGTATCTGTCTGTACCAGTTGCTGATTCCTTACTGATATGGGCTCAGGGTTGCTCACATTGAGCGTCATGACCTCAGACTTCTTTAAATTGATGTTCAAGCCCACCTGCTGGCTAAATTTATTAAGTCTATCCGTTTTTTCCTGGATGTGTTGATGTGAATGTGCCAGCAGTGCAATGTAGTCTGCATATTCCAGATCTTCCAATGTTGAAAATGTAGTCCATCTTATTCCTCTTGGACTGCCCTCTGTTGTCTGGCGCATCACCCAGTCTATGACTGTTAAAAATAGAGTGGTTGATAAGGGGCATCCCTGTCGTACTCCTGTCTTCACCTCGAAGGTTAGGTTGCTCTGCCCAACACTACACGTAAAGTTGGCATAGAGGCTTTTTATGATTGACACTATGCAGCTTGGTATTCCATAAGCCCTCAGTATTTTCCATAAACTGTCCCTATGTATGCTGTCAAAAGCCTTTTCAAAATCAACAAAATTTATGTAAAGCTGTCTTTGCCATTCTGAGCACTGCTCTATAATGTTCCTGAGATTGAATATATGGTCTACACATCTTCTGTTCTTTCTAAATCCTGCTTGTTCTTTCCTCAGTTTGTAGTCTACTGCCTTTGAAATTCTCTGTATAATTATCCTTCCTAGTATTTTGCTGGGAACTGAGAGAAGAGTGATTCCTCTCCAATTATTGCAGTCTGAAAGATCTCCCTTCTTGGGCAATTTGACAATTATTCCTTTGTTCCACTCTGATGGTGTTGTCCCCGTTTTCCACACTTGTGCAAATAGTGGTTCTAATAGTTCTGCTGCTAGCTCAGGGTCTGTCTTAAATAGCTCTGCATTTAAGTTATCATGGCCCGGAGCTTTACCGTTCTTTAACCCTTTGATTGCTGTGATGATTTCTTCTTTTCGTGGAATGTCTGTATTTACATCTAGATCGTTTTCAGCCTCAGGAACATTCAATTGTGTCTCTGGTATTTCCTTGTTCAGAGTTTCTCTGAAGTGCTCTGCCCATCTTGTTTCCTGTCCCTCTGCTGTCTTGATGAGATTTCCTTGCTTATCTCTTACTAATGTAATATTGTTTGCACCTTGTTTTCCGCTGATGAATTTAGTTATTTTGTATACTGTGCTTTGTTCATTTCTCAGTGCTGCCTCTTCTGCCTGTTTTGCAAGATCGTCTAGGAAATTCCTTTTTGTTGGCTCGGGTTTGGCGTTTAACTTCCCTGTCCAGTTGACTGTACTGTTCGCTATATAGTTGCTTTAACCTGGGGGACTTCGCTTCTGTTTTCTTTCTTTTCATTTCCTTTCTCATCTTTATGGTGTTTAGTGTTTCTGGTGTTATCCAGTCTTGCTTCTTCCTTTCCTGGAATCCTAAGCATGATTTGCTACTTTCTTTATATATTGTTGAAATGGTGTTAAAATTCTGGTCTATATCATCAGTCAATGTCTTTTCCCGGCTTTTGGCAAATTGATATCGTTTCTTAATGTCGGCCGCAAAAGCTTTTCTGGTAAGGGGGTTGTTGCAGGTGGAACTTATGGAAGGGGAAGTAATCTTTAGAATGTTTTGAACATATTAAATTTCGAGTTGCAACGCTTGATTAAGCGGATACTTGTTTGACTTTAGGATAGAATTATCTTTTCCTATTTTCGGGTGACAGAGTACAGATAAGCGTGTGAACGCTGTTTAATGTATTTATTCTGTCCTGTTTTGAGTCATGTGAATAGCTCGCTAGTCTGCATGTGTTATCGAGAACGGTGTTCAAGACAACCGAATCTCGTGACGGGTTTTTTGGCGGGACTAGTGTGTGATTGAGAGAGTTGTGTTTTGGGCGTGGACCGTGTAGGTCGAGTCCCAGTGTTTTTGGATAATGTATGCCTACGTAGGATTTGAGAAAATGTCGACTTATATATTTCGATGTGTGTACAGTCTATGTGATACACTGCAGTGAAGATTTGTTTAGGCCATATGAACCTTATTATAGCTGCCGTGTGATGCAGGCTTTGCTATGTATTGAAGTACTTTTGTAGGCCATATTTTGAAGATTATTGAAGCTGCCGTGTGATGCAGGCTTTGCTATGTATTGAAGTACTTTCGTAGGCCATATTGTGAAGATTAATGAAGCTGCCGGGTGATGCAGGCTTCGCTGTGTATTAAGGTACTTTTGTAGGCCATATTATGTTTAACTGCAGTATGAAGATTTGTGAAGCTGTTAAGCTATTATAAGTCCAGGATTAGGACAGGCCATATTATATATTAACTGCAGTGTGGAGATGTATGAAGCTATTAAGCTATTATCAGTCCAGGATTAGGACAGGCCATATTATGTTTAACTGCAGTATGAAGATTTGTGAAGCTGTTAAGCTATTATAAGTCCAGGATTAGGACAGGCCATATTATATATTAACTGCAGTGTGGAGATGTATGAAGCTGTTAAGCTATTATCAGTCCAGGATTAGGACAGGCCATATTATATATTAACTGCAGTGTGGAGATGTATGAAGCTATTAAGCTATTATAAGTCCAGGATTAGGACAGGCCGTATTAGGTATTTAATGCCCGGGAAATTATATTATATGATTTCGCGCTTTGCTAGCGAATGCGAGTACATTTATGGCCAGTAATAACATTCAGACTGAAACCACTTTTGTATCAGTTGGTGGTTTTCAGTTAACAGGATCTGACATCTACGACTATTCGCGTCGATAGCCTAAGTGGCGTAGTTTTCGTATCATTGGATATGATTTAAGATGTGCCTGAGTGGCGTATACGATTAAGAAATTGTTACCTCTACAGTGACATGTACTTGAAGCAAGAGGATAAAGTGAATCAAATTTTGTCCACCAGACCATAACATATCTAGAGGATCAGTCACTACAAGTTGAAAATAATACATATGACTTGCACGTGACAAGAGTGTAGAACACTTGACTTTGTTATAATTAGCCTTATGTGGGCGTGGCTTGAATCTGGTGTACTTCAGAACTGTGACCTAAATATTATCTGCCTGGGTGGCGCATTTGAGAAACAACGCACGCTTTATTTGTGGTAGAAGGCAACTTTACACCAGTAGCAATTGACGTCCTATTTCATGCCTATAGACGACAACAACGTCTGCAGTGGTCAAGGAAGTTCAATTAGACTTGGACAGTATTTGTACCAGCATTTGTACGGGTTGTGACAGATTTCTGCAATATTCGGGTTACCTGATCCAGTGGTCACCATCACAAGTTCAAGACGTTATGATACACGGAGTTGCCGTGTACATTTCAGACTACAGAAGAGTCAAGAGTTGCAGTGTGTGCTGTATTATGGTTCCTGTCAACTTGTGCATTGTTAAGCACATATCATATTGACGAAATTACCGGAAGAGAAACGAATCAAGTTGCAGTGCTATCCTGCAGTGGAGGTTTTAGCAGTCTATGTGATATCCAGTGTCGTGGCGGAAAAGAAGCGTGATCATTGACAGATAAGTGATTGTGTCTTGTGTAAATTGTGTCACTTCCTATATGTCGCTGGGCCTCCCTAATTGCTCATTTTGTTATTATTGTTGTTTATGTCTAATTTGACATATGATTAAGATTTGATGCATAGGTGTTAATGGCTGTTGACATATGTCGATTTTCCTGATAATGATGTGACTTGATAAAGGTGCTATAAAAAGGAATTGGTGATACAGAATTGAGGAATAAGCTCATTTCTTGACAGATACTTAACTTTGTGAGCTGGAAGGGTGATTGTCCCAGCTTTTGTAGACAGTAATTTGTCATAACTATATGTGATTACTAGATATATTGATTTAAGTAAGTGAATCACTATGGATGATGATGAGATAGATCCTGAGGATATGAGGCCTATATTGGCTTATTTGTGGGAAGAAGGTAGAGATTATCAACAATTAAAAGGCCCACAGCTTGAGGAACATGTGATAGACAGATTTTTGGTCAATGCGTCAAGAGCGCTAAGATATTTTGCTGAGGAGAATTTTCACTCTCATCCTCATCTAAGGATGGCTAAAGATTTAGCGCAGTTACTGCTTATGGATCTTCGATTGTTTTCGTACCACTATATGGGTGTTGAGCGCGATCAGATATTGAAGAGTATACGTAAGATAATGCGCAACGACATTTCTGTTGATCAGAAAAAGAGGTTAGAAGATGAGGAATTAAGAAGAAAAAAACAACAAAGGGAAAACTTCTTAGAGAGCACCGCTGAAGTGAGTAAAGTACATGAAACAGTGTCTAGACTTACGGGCGAATTGCAAAAGTCAAACTCAGAACTTGCTAGTGTGCAGGCAAGTTTGGATTTAGCATTGTTGAAGATAAAGCAATTGGAAGTCCAGATGAAAGATAAGCAAATTGAGGTAGAAAATATTACACAGGAGGTCCAGCAAAATAAACAGATTTATGAGAATTTGAAAGTTGAGACCGATAAACGTGATAGAGATTATACAGAGTCACTTCTTGATTTAATGGATGATATTGCGAATCTTCGTCTCCAACAGGAAGAAAAGAATGAGATGATTCCAGAAAAGATTGATGAGCTTAATAATAGCAATGATTATATTAAGATTCAGTCACTACAACTAGAGTTGACTCAGTTGAGAGCAAATAAAGAACAGTTAGAGAAAAAGACATTAGTGGAGTTGACGGCTGAGAAAGAGAAGGTCGCTAAAATTGAAAATTTACTAGCAGAAGAAAGCGACAAAGTTTTGGCTGTTAAGGAGTTAAATAAAAGGTTAAGTGAAACGATTTCACTTAAAGATAATGAAATTGCGGAAGCAAGGGAAAGAATATTTGGCTTACTAGATATGGTTTTGAAAAACAAAAGGTGCTCTTCTGTCAATGTTCACAATGATAGACAGAAAGTTGCGAAAAGTCAACCCCATACACTTTTTGCTCAGAGAGATTTCATTCATGGTAAAGATAGATCTTATCGTGGTAAATACAACTTTAAAAGTTCTAATATTACTGGTAGTTCCAGTAATAATTCTTGGCGTCAGACCAACAAAGATTCTTGTGTAACAGCCAGTTCTGTTGGTCAGGAAAAGATAGGTGATAAATTTCAGGTCAAGATTCATAAGAACAAATATTTCTCTACTACTGGAAATACTCAGAAATTAATAGCGGGTGTTGAGACTATTACTACTTGTTCCAAAGATGAAACCCATATGCGGAACAATAGAGATACTATTGTTTCTGGCAGTTGTCAAACTCAGCACAGTCAGTTTGAAACTATTGGTAAATATATTCCCATAAGGGAAAAGAAAAACAGTTCTAGAAAGAGAGATAACCCCAAGAGTAAACAGTACCAAGGGAGATCAAAATAATAATTTTCCCTCTCGTAGATACTGTAGACAATTTAACAAATCTCAAAGTTTTGATTGTAAGAATGTTGGAAAGTATGATAGAGATAATAGCTTTTCAAATGTTGCTTTACATCACCAGAGTAATGTTCCTAAACAAAAGACTAAAGTCATTTTTTGTAAACAAGACAACGGTAATAATAAGTATTGTGATCATAGATCAAATAATAAGCGCAATTGTGCTAATTTTGTTCAACATGAGCCCAAAGTCATTTATAATCAAAGTAAACAGAGTAAAAATAACAGTGGATCCTTGAATACTATTGCTTGCTCTACTTGTTGTTGTGAATGTGAGACTTTGTTTCAGCGTAAGGCAGCGGCGACATTCAAGGTCGGTCATGTTGTCCCCAAGAATTCTATGATATCTACATGTGATAGAGAGAGCTAGTGACATCGTGAAGAGACCGGGTTTTTACACAAGCCGGTACTGGGTAATTGTAAACGTGATTTCTACGTTTTTTTTAAATTAAATTTCACTATTGAGTAAAATGGAAATTTTCATTTGTATTTGTTGACAGAAGCTACGTTGCGATAAGGGTCAAGGCTTCTGTGACATATTGACGGTCAGAAATGTGAGTCAACTTTCCGCTCGAGTAGTCAACCGAAACCTGTCAGCGTCTAAATAGCAACTGATGGTTACTTTCTGAAGGTCAAGCATGTTTACAAGAGAGTGGGAGACTTCGCGTCTGATTTATTTTTTTTATGTGAAGATAGTAAATATTTTTGTATTCTATATTAGTACATGGCATGTTGTTGTTTTGAAATAACATATAATTTTGTTGTAATGATTATTTCTATGCATCATTTGTTTGCCATAATTTTTTTTAATTGTTGTTATTTTTATGTCGGTAGTTTGATGTCATGGTTAATTAATATATAGAACATACAGAGAAGATGTGAATTATCTGTTATGTGGTGAAATGTAATTTTGAAAATAGCGTGCATGTATCATAAATGATCTTGTATTTGGATTTGTTAACTTTTTGTGAAACTTCGATTTTCCAGAACTTGATTTTCTTGCCAGTCAGACATGTAGATTATTTTCTTAGCAGATTATTTTTAAAAAAAAATTTTTTTTTTTTTTTTTTTTGTAGATATTTTTATAGAACCTTTTTTATATTTCATATTAGCATCAAAGGGTAGATTTATTTAGAATGTATATCTTATCGATTTGAGTAAGAGATAGAGTTATAGCTAAATAGCATTTTACTGAGCTGAACGTAATTGTCAGCAGAAAGAACTTAAAGAATAAATTAAATTTACATGTGTTGATTTAAAGGTTTCTTCGAGATAGGATTTTTGTTTTATATTTCACTCATTTTGTTAAAATATTGATTTCATTATTAGGCTTTACTTAAAGTATTATTGAATTACTTAAAAATTAAATACTGTTTTTATGTAACTTATCGAGAAAAAAAAATATGTTTGTACGGTACTGTTGAAAAAAATGATTTTTTTTTTTTTTTTTTGGCATTGTAATTTTTTGTTGGGTGTGCCCAGCATTTGACTTCGTGATATCATTGATATGTAGTTTGATTAGTTCTTGTAAAAAGTTGTTTTTTATTATGATGTATTTTTTATTTTTAGCGCTTGATTGTGCGTTGGTCGTATTAGTTATAGTAATGCTATTACTTGTTTGTTCGATGCCTATAATTTATTTATTTCAGTTTTGTATAACTCTTGTAACTTGGTTAAATTACTTATTAGGTTTTGTTTAGTTATAAATTATTTTTGGTGGTGTTAGTATAGATATACTTTGATATTTTGTGTTGTGCCTTTCGATCATGTTTATATATTTATTTTTGAATAGGTTATCTGATCAAAACAGTTATTAGTATGTACTGTTATTGACTTTCTCTGCGTTCGTGCCTTTGCTTTCTATCTGTCTTTGGTAACTATTCTTCATTTCATTCCTCCTTTTCTGTTGTCTTTTCGGTATGGATTTCATATCTTGTTTATACTTTCGTACCTCATCTTCGTTTTACTTGATTCTATTTGTATACTTTGTCTTCTTTCAACACTTATACCTCTATTCTTTGTATTGTTGGAGTGGTTATATGACTTGATATAACATATCTACTTATGATAGTTGTATTTATTTTACATGTAATTGTCCAACTTAATTATGAGTATATGGTATTGTTGAGTTCTTACTTTCCTTTTTTACAGATCATTCTTCTTTTGATTGATCTTGTGTTTTCTCTTTCGATTGGTTGTTTTCGGTTTGGTTTGTACTAAATATACGTAACTTAATTTTGGAACTGATCATATTTGTATATTTAGCTAATTACTTTTTATACTTAGCTGGTTATGCTGTATGCTTTAATTGCTACTTTACACTTTAATGCTGATATTTGTTATAGATATAATTTTGATTTAAAATAAGATATTTTTGTAGGCATACGTTACAGCTTAATTGTCTTCTAAATTTTTCGTTTTTGGGAGTTAATCTTTTCAAAAAAAATGATAGAATCATTTTTTTTCCCGGAGCGGGTGGTAACTGTTGCAGGTGGAACTTATGGAAGGGGAAGTAATCTTTAGAATGTTTTGAACATATTAAATTTCGAGTTGCAACGCTTGATTAAGCGGATACTTGTTTGACTTTAGGATAGAATTATCTTTTCCTATTTTCGGGTGACAGAGTACAGATAAGCGTGTGAACGCTGTTTAATGTATTTATTCTGTACTGTTTTGAGTCATGTGAATAGCTCGCTAGTCTGCATGTGTTATCGAGAACGGTGTTCAAGACAACCGAATCTCGTGACGGGTTTTTTGGCGGGACTAGTGTGTGATTGAGAGAGTTGTGTTTTGGGCGTGGACCGTGTAGGTCGAGTCCCAGTGTTTTTGGATAATGTATGCCTACGTAGGATTTGAGAAAATGTCGACTTATATATTTCGATGTGTGTACAGTCTATGTGATACACTGCAGTGAAGATTTGTTTAGGCCATATGAACCTTATTATAGCTGCCGTGTGATGCAGGCTTTGCTATGTATTGAAGTACTTTTGTAGGCCATATTTTGAAGATTATTGAAGCTGCCGTGTGATGCAGGCTTTGCTATGTATTGAAGTACTTTCGTAGGCCATATTGTGAAGATTAATGAAGCTGCCGGGTTGTAGTGAAATTGACAGAGATACAACGGTAAAATACCTCCAAAGATAACATTTAAGGATAAAAACATAATGCGTAGGCTGCTGATGTACATGATCGCCCAGACCGCGGGTCATCACCCTCCATAAAAATTGACTCGCTAGACAGGAAGGGAACGGCGGATAAAAAGAAAAAAAAATGACTGGAAAGATTGCGTGAGACTAGAAAGGCTAAGGAGACGCAATTGGGGGGGAAACGGAGAAAAGTCACGTTTCCCAAGTTGACATAAAAAGTAAGCAACTCGACAGAAGGGACCATAGATATGTTACGCCACAGTCATTTATTGGACGCTTTTGCAATACCAAGCCCTTGATTTGAATTCAGCGGCTAAAACGCAGATGTTTGGAATATTACAAAATTTAAAAAGTACTTTTTTCTTAATATTAATGTTAGGAATATAAAAATTAGCTGGCCGGATGGCCCATTCTGAGCAGTGAACTAATATGTTCTTAATTTTACAGACGGATAGATAATATTGAAGATAATGACAAAAGACAGTGTTGTTCACATCATCGACAGACTGTATTGAATCTAAAAGTGTCGCTAATTGCACCAAAAAACACGACCTCGAGACGCAGGTGTTCAAATCTACTTAGTATGGAAGAGAAGGGATTTTGTGGTGGCTGTGTCTAAAAATAACTTTTAACGACAAAATTTTGGAGGGGAGAGAAAGGTTGGTTCAAAAATCAAGTACATTTTGTAGAAACACAAGTAGAGACGGACAGACTAACAGATAACCATCCATACTTGACTGAAGCATGACTGAAATGACTTTAGGGTAGGAAATTTGAAATTCAAAAAAACCTAGGCAGTGATTGGCCACAGACAAGCATATTGTCGGCGCTTAGACGCGGATTTGGGGTCATTTCTCAATAGTTGTTCAGTGATAGACACAGATTTTAAAGTGTGGTGATTTCCATATGAAAGAAAGTGAAAGAAGTTTAGGGACGCCATACTATAGCCAGCAGCTCAGCTGAGTTTTGCTAGAAATTCTGTGTTATTTATTCATAATCTGGTAAGATTGAAATTATTTCCTTATATATTTTGAATATTGTTTCATGTTTGAGTGATTTGATACTGCCATATCGAAATCTAGCCTTACAAACAAGTAGGGATTTGCTCTAGACCCCCCGCCCAAGTCAGGGTCTAGGGACCAACAATATACATAAACTCCAGCAAGGGTTAGGCAAGACAGATCAAGTGTTGAGAATAATGAAACATATTACCTATCCTCTTTTAGGGCAGAAAACTAATAAATATTTTTCAGAATCTATAGTCTGGGAGGATCTATCTGATGTAAAACCACCATGGTAAATGTGCTGTTTGGTCAGAGAGATCTGACCTGTCTGTATGATGTGGTTGTTGTGTCAGTGTGTTGTGTCCAGACGTGGGTAGAGAATAGATTTTGACACATGGCCCATACTTTGATTGCAGAGCTGTGAGTTTCTGTTGTCAACAAAGCAGTGTCTATTCAGTTGGTGACTTTACTCGAGTGTATCTGTGCAGTACTTGTGACAGAGACCACCATTATTGCCCGCCAGCACGGAGAGGTGGGACCACCTGATTTCAGCACCAGAGCTACAACTACAAGATGAGTGAGCCTCTGGTCTGCTGGACATTCACCAACGCTTTGTAGTTACTAATACCCCCATAAAAATTCCCACCATTTTCTGGACACTGTGTAGTCAATATAGACAGGTGTGATGAGGCCACCCCAACAGCACAAACATTAACTATCCTCCCAAGTAGATGACTACTAGAACATTTTAATAAAACTAACTAGTATAGTACATATATATGTACACTATTGCATTTATGATATAATATTCCATGCATTTCTTTCATAATCTCTAAATCCTTTTAAGTTCTGGTCAACCTAAAAAATTGATCCAGAACAAAATAAATGTAATATAATTTTATCAAAAAATTTTACACACGTGAGTTAGTTCAGTGTATTTTAACATTTATTAATATTATTAGTCTTGTTAATTATCTGTGGGTATATCTATAACCTATTACACCACACTACATATCATAACCCTAGACACTTTACGTAGCCACATTCATTAAAAAAATTAAGTGTGAGGTCGTAGTGGTAGCAAGAAAGGCCTTCTGACAATTCTCAACTACATTTTATCTCAGGAGCCTTCACAGCTGGCCTCATACAATTACATTTAGTAATATCACCATCATACAATACCATCAAACCCACTACACGGGTGATGCAGGCTTCGCTGTGTATTAAGGTACTTTTGTAGGCCATATTATGTTTAACTGCAGTATGAAGATTTGTGAAGCTGTTAAGCTATTATAAGTCCAGGATTAGGACAGGCCATATTATATATTAACTGCAGTGTGGAGATGTATGAAGCTATTAAGCTATTATCAGTCCAGGATTAGGACAGGCCATATTATGTTTAACTGCAGTATGAAGATTTGTGAAGCTGTTAAGCTATTATAAGTCCAGGATTAGGACAGGCCATATTATATATTAACTGCAGTGTGGAGATGTATGAAGCTGTTAAGCTATTATCAGTCCAGGATTAGGACAGGCCATATTATATATTAACTGCAGTGTGGAGATGTATGAAGCTATTAAGCTATTATAAGTCCAGGATTAGGACAGGCCGTATTAGGTATTGATGCAGTGTGGAAATTATATACTATGATTCGTGTTTTGCTGTCGAATGTGTGTCATTTATGTCATCGTATCTGTGTTGTAACGGAATAAACAGTATCGAACTGTTCCAGTCGTTTGCAACCCTTCTTGACTCCTGCATGTACCCTTATGTACGTACTGTGGTGTGCGAACATATCAACACACACCCAGGTCAACATTCCAGACACAGTGACAGGTCAGCAGCACACATATATTGAATTAGCCTGTGTGGCGATGATATAGACCAAACCACTACACTCGCAACAGTGGGTGTAAACAGACTAATAACATTAACGTTTAATTACATTCAGTGAGAAACCAGCAAATCTAGTCGGTATCAGGGGTCCTTCAATTTGCTGATGTCAAACCTTTTCTGTGTAGTTACAGTTGGTCCAGCCCTTCTTAGTTTCACTTTCAGTTTTGCAACTACTAAATGGTGATCGCTTCCCACATCTGCACCTCTTCTTACCTTCACATCTTGTAATGCATGTCTCCATCTACCGTTAACCATGATGTGGTCTATCTGGTTTCTGTCCCGACCATTTGGTGATTCCCATGTTAACTTGTGAATTTCCTTATGTGGGAAAAGTGTTCCTCCAATGACCAGGTTGTTAATGCTACAGAAACTTATTAGCTTATCCCCATTTTCGTTTGCTATTCCGCTGCCGCATTTCCCCATTGTTCTTTCATTATATGTATTGTGTGTACCAACTTTCGCATTGAGGTCTCCTATTACTATAACAAGATCATATCTAGGTGTGTCCTCCATTTCTTTCTGCAGTTGTTGATAGAATTCATCCGTGACCTCCTCATCGCTATCATTCGTTGGTGCGTAGCATTGTATTATTGTAGTGTTGGTGAATCTCCCTCTTAATCTCAATCGTATCAGTCTGTTGTTGATGGGTTTCCATTCCAGTAATGTCCTTTCTATCCCTTTCTGTAGAATAATGGCTACGCCTTCACTGTGCTGTCCATCCTCTCTTCCAGAGTAAAGTACTGTTTCTCCTGTTGCTGTTTTAACTTTTCCTGCCCCTGTCCATCTGCTCTCGCTTATCCCCAGGATGTGTAACCTATAGTTTCTCATTTCTGCCGTGACCTGTCTTAGTTTACTTGTCTCGTACATTGTCCTGACATTCCAAAATCCTATTCTTGTATCCTGTTTTGCGGTCAGGACATCCGTTTTCATGTCAGTGGCTTCCTTTCGGCTTTCACCACTGACAGTCATACGAGCCACAGACTCCGAATGTCCATCCCGCAGCAAAGTTTGTTCATTTGATGTTGTTTCCGTAGCTTCATTATTTTTTTTTACATAGACAGGGGTGTCAGCCCTATGCTAAAACCCCCAACCTGGAGGACCAGGGTACCAGCTTTTGTCTGACCCCTACCCACACAGACCAGTCCAGCTTGGTTGAACCTACCAGGAGTAAAACTCCCACTGGCATAGCTCTGGGGATTGTCAGGGTACGCAAGCTGCCATACCGCTACAAGGTATAGGTACCATTGATGGCAGTATTGGCAGTATTAAGCATGTAGGTAGAAGAAATAGTGACGTTATTCAGCCTGTAGGTAGAAGAAATTGACATTGACGTTATTCAGCCTGTAGGTAGAAGAAATAGACAGTGACGTTATTCAGCCTTTAGGTAGAAGAAATAGACAGTGACGTTATTCAGCCTGTAAGTAGAAGAAACAGACCTCTGCCTCTTTTTCCTTGTGTATTCCAGAACAAGGACTGCCTTGTAATGCTATCAACAGGTTTCCTCAATGTGTGTCCTATCCATCACCAGCGTCTTCTTCTCAACTCTTGTTTCACTGGCACTTGTGTGGTTCTTGTCATCAATTCCACATTTGTGACTTTGTCATACCATTTCAGTCCTTCTACGCAAGCACCCGTTAAAAAAAGTGTGTAGCTTTTTGGTTGTTGTCTTTGTTGTTCTCCATGTCTCAGGGCCATACAATAGGACTGACGACATTTGAGTTGAAGATTCTTATTTTCGTGTTGGACTTGATTTCTCTTGTTCTCCATATGTTTCCCAATGCAATGAAAGCTCCCCTTACTTTTTGTATTCTTATTTTGATATCATTGTCCAACTCTGTCTATATTACTGCCAAGATATGTGTACAATACTACATTCTTTAGTGGTGTTCAACCTTGTTATCATTTTCTCCATTTATTATCATAATCCTTGTCTATTCCCTGTGTATTTTCAGTCCCCCTTGTTGTGACCTCTTGTCAAGAATTTTCATTTTCTCTTGCATCTGATTATGGTTATGGGACAAAAGAGCAAGGTCATCTGCAAAATCCAGATGGATTTTGCAGTTTCTAACAAGCTATGATTAAAAATATTTATGCAACAATCAGATAAAGCATCAAATTTTTTATATTACGATAACGAATAAGGAACAATAGAGGAGTTTGTTTTCCTTTTAGCTCTTAAAGACATGGTGATTTTCCTATGTTTAATGCAATTATTTTCTGTCGCTTTTGAATTGAAGGTCTGTTCTTTCGAAGTTTTTAAAAGTATAATAATATTATACAAAGTTATAAAGTAAACTGAGTGAGGATTAATGAAATATAAAACTGAGAATGAATAAAACAAAAACTCGGTTATAATATATTGGCCCCGAAAACTAACCTTCCATCCCGAGCGCCTATGAAAATCCGCCCCGAATACTAGCCTCTCATTCTGTAAGAATTAACTTTCCGAGTCTAGTGATTTCTTGATATCACCAAACTCTAGAAATTGATTAGCTTCATGTTTGATGTATTGATTGTTATAAAATTGATGTCATATTAACATTTCGACCTTCATAACAGTGTTTGTATTGATGTAATATCACTTCGACCTTCATAACAGTGTTTGTATTGATGTAATATTAACACTTCGACCTTCATAACAGTGTTTGTATTGATGTAATATTAACACTTCGACCTTCATAACAGTGTTTGTATTTATTATATTGCAGCAAAATCTGATACTTTCATTTGGCAAAGTTTAGTTTGGTTTTATGGACCATCTTCATTGTACACGGATAACTCTATCAGTGCTCCGATATCCTCCCTTAGGTCACACGAGGATCTCAGCACAGTGCATGATCTCCGTAGCATCATTGTTTTGGCATAAAAATAGGTGATGCAACACGTCAGAATCAACCTCATGCCAAGTTTCTGTTTTGAAGGTGACATAGAGAAAATAGTTGATTATGGAGGAAACATTAGTGCATGTCAAATCAGATACTTCAGTCTAAATAAAAGGAAAAAAATAAAAGGGTTTGAAATATTGTAATATATTGTTAAGGCTCATAGAAATTTGCGAAGGGTACTGAAGTACAAAATTTCAAAATTGGTTTTCTCAGACTGGGTCGATACTATGGATATTTTTCAGGTTTGGGAAATGTCTCATGAAGGCGCCCACTTTCACATAAGCACATAATTATTTGCTGTGAAATTTTATGTTTTGTCAGGCAATGCCGGTTTTAAGTTGTGCAAGAGTGAACTTGCGTGGTCCTTTTTAAATAAATTACTTTTATTTCGATTGTGACGAAATGGACGACCTCTTCACGATCTTTGGTTCTCTCCGGCAGTATCGGTACATTTGTGGTACTGATTTTTATTTGTATACTTTTTAAAGTACCGATTTCGTCTCATTATCGGTTAAGAAGCAAGTAGTTTGAATGTTCAAACATTTGTGACACTCCTTGCAGATAATGTCTCTCCTAGCTTGCGGTGAGCAGCTGAGATAAGATAGTCGCCGGCGTGTTTAGATTGAACAGCTGATAAGACGACTCGGTTGGTAACACAGATGAGCAGACATGGAGTTTTAGCGTACTCATACGACAGATAACGAGACTACTGTCTGTGTGACACAGATGGGCAGACAAGTGTGACATAATCGCTTCTGGGCCGACTTGTTATGACAACATTACTTTCTAATAAAGTAATGAGTATTACAGCTTACCCATGTTGTCATGTGTGTCTATCGATCTGCCTGTAAGTTTGTACACAAGGGCATCGGACATCTTATTGCCATATATGAGAGACGTGATCTTTGCAAAAATTTTACATGTCGAAAATATTTTGAAAGTACCACACAAGACCGGTTTGAATATGATTGGAGCGTTTATTTAACTCCATAACAAACGAAGGCGTGGGAAGGCAGGGAATATAGTCTGACCTTTTCGCTGTTTTATTTCACTTGAATTTCACGCTCGCCAAGACAACATCAGACCTCGCCAGAGTGAAGACTAGATTCATAATTCCTTTTGTTAACCGGACCTTTTATTGAAGAACCAAATAAGACTTACAAAGACTTACAAAGCACAGGAAATTTCTACATTTTAATAAGGAACACCAGGACGAGGAAACTGAAGAAACACACGGAGTCAGAGAGGGAATCTATTGTAAAATTTACCATTTCTGTGACAAGAAGGGCCGAGTGGTTACGCTTTAAAATGGAAGACCAGCTTTGAAGACTCTCGTAGACTTTCCTGGGAAACGAGCTTCACCATACGAACCTTGACCAGAGACGAGTGAACGCAGTGTACAGAAAACCAACTCATCAAGAGGAGGAGGATCAGAATAGTCACTGGCAGCTAAGTTAACCCATTTGCTGCCACTTGAACCTCTTATCAAAAACCATTACCCGAGTGATGAAAACTTTGTTTTGTAATTAACTATTATTACGTTCTTTTAAACTGTTAAACTTAAAGTGATTATTAAATTTTGTTATTTGTAATTATACCAATTTAACTTCGATTCAATCATTTTAAATGTACTACATGTTTGTTTAAGTCAAAGTTACTAAACACACTATCTAAACAGAGCTATATTATAATAATAATTCCGCTAATTAACTCAGGGGTGGGGGCTTAGCGAGCTAGAATAAACCATTGCTTAAATTCTTCATAAAAGGTGTCGGTAGATTACAGAATTAAGGTGCTCAGCAACAGCCAGCATTGTTTTCGCTTGTCTGAATATCTTGTGAAGACTGCCATGTGATAGAAGCTCTACTACTCTTCTATCTACATTTCTACCAAGAGTAATCTTGTGTAAAGATGGACTCCATTGAAGCCTATAGTAGATACTCTTGAGTTTTGGCCACTGTTGGACCACTACTGCAAAACTGGGAAGGCAATACCGTAATATCGAAATGCAAATATTTTGGAAATTATAAAAGTTGATAAAGCGGCAGTCATTATTCTAGAATGACCGCGGTAATAGATGCAGAGAGAGGGAGACCAGAATCACACGGAGAAGGAAACTAGGCATGCATGACAAAAGTTTTTTTAAAAAAAGGCAAAGACATTAAACGGATGGCAGAAGAGAGGAGTGCTTGGCATAAATTATTTGAAGAGCTATGCTTCTTGAGAACCTCACCGAGCGCCGATGTTGGAGAGGCACTGATATCATTTAAAAAGTAATAAAAATATTAAAATTCTAAGGGAACTAGAAATAAAACATAAAATTTCACAGTAAATAAAGACATGGCACAAACCTAAATAATCCATAACCCCAGCTCTGTCTGAGAAAACCAGTTTTAAAATTCTGTACTTCAGTACTCTTCGCCAATTGTCATTAGCCTCAACAATATATTACAATATTTCAAACCTTTTATATTTTCACTGAAGAATGTGATTGGACGTTCTTTAGTTTTTCCTCCAAAATCAATTATTTATTTCAATTTCCGCGAAAAGATAAAATTGGCATACGGTGATTCTGTTGTGTTGCATCACCTATTGTTAAGCCACTCACACAACTCTCAATGTCGCTGGCACATGTTGGCCATCATCCACTTTCAGTGTGATCGGCCATTTGTTCTTCGTACTCAAATGGCGTTAGATTTTGCATCTTCTGCTTCGTTCTTTGACTATTTATATGAACTTAATTATTATACAGGACTAGGCAATTTATTACTAGTGGACAAAGAGGTGAAGAGACTATGCTTGCATTGGGTAGAACACATGCTGAGAAAACTAGGTGATAGAATTACAAGACTACTCCTGGTCGGGAATTCACACGGTAAGAGAAATAATGGAAGAACAAAACATACATGGAGAAGAGAACTGTAGTCACAACAAGAAATGGATAAAGAAAGACGGGAAGACCTTAGACGGACGGCACAGGACAGGAAAACTTGATGAGCATTTGCTGTAGGCATTTGCTGCCTTGAGAGCTGAAAGTAAAATTCACAAATTAACAATAGTTTCAAAGAGCTGAAAGGTAATGAATGAATGATTGAATGAATGATTATACAACTTGTTTTGTTCATATCAACGTTACTGGTTGCTGCCCCAAATGTCACCAAGCCTTAATCGGGAGCAACGAATAGTAACATTGTAACCTTCTATTCGTTTCGCTAATTATTCCGGTAGATCTTTCTTTAACGCGAAATATGCTATCCCGAGACACTCGCAAAAACAGAAATCGCGTAAATGAAACAGGTTTTTCTCATTCAAAATCATTTAAAGTAAGGGGATCCGTTCCACTAAACAATAGTAAAAACAGTTACATGTAATAAAAAAGGTTTAAATTAAAACATACCATTCATAATTAGTACATTTACATGTGCATAAAAAAACAACATTGAAAAGGGCTGCTCACGTAAGATTGCTTGATAGGGAGCAGGACATTCCATCGTTTTCCTCCTGACCATAGAGCTCAAGTCCATGTTAGGATCACTTTGTTCAAAGATCATGAGGCAGAAGTCGGTAACGTGGAAGACTTCCTTTAATTGTTTCGCTGTAAGTTGGCTGCCTGGTGGTTGCTGCTGGCGGGTGCTAATTGCTGCGTCTTCTTCCTCTTCCGTGTGATCTTCTCCAGCCATAACAACTCTTCATGGCTCAGTTCTACTTTCAGAGATTCAAGCAAATTTACACTTTCATTTTCGTCGGCTCCATCTAAACCAGCTCTTGAGGCCATTCTGACACCATCCTTAATAGCTGTGATACTATTGTCATCAACGTTAAGGCCTTCAAAGTCATAACTGAACTGAGGGCAGTTTTTCCCCAATACCATTCATTCATCGCCGCGGAACTTCATTCCATACAGTCTTGATTAGCCAAAGTGCATCTTTAATATTTGAATGCCTCTTTCAAAAATTACTCAAAGAAACAATTAAACTGGCATCATCTTGCCCTTCTGTTGGCGCGTAGATAAAATACGTACCGCAAAAATATCTAAATATAGCGTCGCGTAACTTCGAGTTTGGCGCGTAAATAAAACGAACATTCCGTAAAATTGGTGCACGTAGGTTCGCATTCGCGTAAATGAAACACGCGTAAACAGAGATTTTCCTGTACTTCGTTATTTCGTTCACAAATCTATATATATATATTTTTAAACATAAGACAAATTACTAATTATTGAAAACTTTTATTCTATACAATAGAAGGTATGGAACATTTGTTTTCTGCTCCTAGTACAACTCATCATCTCAACCCGTAACCCGTCATGGGTCGTAGGGGTGCCATGGTGGAAGCATCAGCAGACAGGGTCCTCCACTGCTCTCTATCCTCAGCAATGCGTACAAGTGTGGAAAAACCATGTCCTGCCCATTCTTTGATGTTATCAGCCCAGGATTTTCTTTGCCTTCCTCTTCTCCGTTTACCTTCGACTGTTCCCTGGAGGATCATGTTCGAAAGGGAGTCATGACGCGTTACATGCCCAAACCAGGCAAGCTTTGGACGTTTCACTGCTGACAAAAGTGGTTCTTGGTAGCCTGCATAGGTGTTTATCTTCTCTCTAGTACAACTGGTAAAAACAATAACAGTGGACAATTAAAAATATTTTCCGTAACTTGTTATTACTGTATCACCTTCAATGTTAGCCTTCTCTTATACCTGAAATTAATAATAAAAGAAAGAAAGAGAAGATGGAACACATAATACTATTTGTCGCCATCTAATAGCTGCTTTAGACGTAGGATGCCTAGCTTTTCAACTAAGGCCTTGCGCTTTTAGCGGCCTCGCGTACAGATTTTTTGCTTGTAAATACAACCGGAATTTATTTAAAAGGGGCCCCGTACCACTAAACCTGCCATTGCAGCCATCAGTTTTTATTATATTTTCCCTCAGTTTATATTTGAAGATTATATATATATATATATATATACACTACAAGGTGTCTCAAAAAATAATATACCTTCTTTAATTGGTTATAATAAATTAGTTATTTGGTATACTTTTCAGGAGATATAACCAATGGTATAAGCAAATAGCTCTCGGTATCATTATTACCACAAGGATTATAATTAATGAAACTTCATTATCAGCTGCTACTTTATATATTTTATTTGTCCTTTTTTGAAGGTACTCTATTTTATTTTACCTAGAAACATTTTCTATAAAAACTATGTAGTCGGTTGTGAAACAACGTGATGTATTTTGAATTCGGCAACTGTCGCATTTAATTTTCCTTCGTTGTTTTGTCAAGTGTATTTTTTTTACTGAATAATGCATTTTGAAAGATAAATCGTTTATTTGTTTACAGTAGCGCAAAGTGTTGTCAAGCATATAAATGAACACATACTGTCGCGCAGAAGTGGGTGGCTGTTGATGGAAAACTAGACATTTCGCTACTAATTTTACAAGTGACACATCTACGAAAGTCGTCTAGGGACAGACACTGCACATGTACATGGAATACCAATTCAAAACTTGAATGGCTTTCCAGTCTGGTAATACAAAGTAATACAGATTTACAAAGTACTCATGTCGGGTTACTAAAACAGGTACATAATACTACACTCATGCAAATGTTACTAGTGGATGACAATATTACTGTTGTGATAACAACAACTAAGAACAGCTTCCACACCAGTGCGATTCCCACACACCCACCCACACAAAATGTCACACGGCACGCCTGCCTAAACAGTTACACCAACCACAGAATTATACCTCGCAGTATCAGACTTGTCGAGGGGTTATAATCACAACAAACAGCGCGGCATTAGCTCACGTGACAAAAAAAGGCGCCCTGACAACTGGCGAGTCAATCTCCATAATTGTAGACTTCAAACAATACTTCAAAGCATCAGGTGGATAGTATTATGCAAAATGGTAACAGATGCAAACGAGTCACGTAATTAACAATTCATCGCTCCCCGTAGCACTACTAAACTAGTACAACAAAACAGGTGTTGCAATAACACAACATAATGTGGAAAATACCCCTGAACGTAATATCACTTTTAGAATAATTATAAAATATAAGATATTTTCACAACTTCAAATCTCACTACATATATCATCAAGCAAATAAAAACAGTAAACAGATCCTAGTGTGCCTCAACTATCTAACAATACCAAATAGCTTGTTACTTGACTCGACAACATCACAGGTTAAACTTCCCATAGTACCAAACGACACACTGGACACTCTCCACATGATTCTCATATTCTCTATTTAACATCACCTTCGTTTGGCAACAAACAGCTGAAAACAATTTAAGTACAAACCATTTGGACTTCTTAAAATTATACTAAATATGTTTTCTAAGCTAAACTATATTTTCATTTCGTAATAGTAAGAATTCGCTAGGTACGAAATGTCTCAGCGTCTGTAAATCCAGAAACAATCGCACCCACTTTTCTGGCAAACAGGGATACAACGCGCATTTCACTGTGTTTTTATTGAAAGTTATTTTGAAAACCCATTACAGTCATCCCAAGTAGAAGCCAATAATCAGCTTTATTGGGATTTCACAGATCTCTTCGCAAGTAACCCGTCAAAAATGACGGAGAATTTTAACAATTTAGTTTGAAATAAAAGAGCCAGCCAACATCTTTTATTTTTTGTTTGTAAGATTTGGCATTCTGTTAAAACTAAAGATAGAGGACTGATTTTTTTTTTTTTTTAAACACACATAAATTATCGCAGGCAGTAATTAAGGCATACGTATTCCACTCATCAGTTTAAAGCAAGCGATGCCAACAGTAAAATAATCAGTCAATCAATCAATACCCTTTAGCTCCCCGAGGAGCACAGGCCTTCAACAAATACATGCCAAGTCTTCCTGTCCTGTGTCATCCGCTCAAGTTCTTTCCATGTTTTCCTAATCATTTTCACCTCTGTATCCAGTTCTCTTCTCCATGCGGTTTTTGGTCTACATCTGCCTCTCTTTCCCTGTGGATTCCAGACCAAGGACTGCCTTGTAATGCTATCAACAGGGCTCCTCAATGTGTGTCCTATCCACCACCAGCGTCTTTTTCTCAACTCTTGCTCCACTGGCACTTGTCTGGTTCTGGTCATCAATTCCACATTTGTGACTTTGTCATACCATTTCAGTCTTTCTTTTCTGTGCAAGCACCCGTTTATAAAAGTCTATTTTTTGGTTGTTGTTTTTGTTGCTCTCCATGTCTCAGAGCCATACAATAGGACTGACTTGACATTTGAGTTAAAGATTCTTAATAAAATGATATTAGCAGGAAATCTGTAAGCGCCCCGGAAGCATCGAGCTGTCCAAAAATAATGATAGTCTGTAAGAGTGTGCCCTACAATCCGTCACCTGGCTTGATGGTTACTGATAGCTTTGGCAGTCAGCGTTCAAGAACCAAAGAAGAAGAGTGTACTGTAGCTGGACACATTAATAACATCACATTAAAGTTAAATTGCAGAAATAAAGAATGGAATATCCCTGGTAAAAGCAATTAAATAAAAGAGTATGTTATGCAACAAATCTTTGTCAATGGAAGAAAGAAAGAAAATGAAGCAAGTCCTCCAATGTTATACAGAGTAAATAATGACACACAGAAGTGATTCATTAACAATCAGGAGACATGCAGAAAAATCCATGCAGGCCACGGGGATTTTGTATTTACAGAAGAAGCAAGATATTATATGGTTATGGAGTTTGAAAATCACATCTTAGGTTGTCAGGTAGTAATGTTCTACATGAGAAGGATGGGCAATAAACCCTGCCAATATCAGACGCTTTGCTGATGAGTCGCGGGCATAAAAACGCTAAGATAGAATGCTCCTGATTAAACTTCTCTTCTAAGCAGCAACCTAAGTGTGTAGGCGAAAACTTCGCATATATTCTACAGCGTTGTAAGACTACTTTACTGACTTCCAATTTCGTCAAGAAGAAATCATAGACAGCCAGGACCATGGAATATTATGACCCAAATATAAGACAGGCCATAGGACTGGAAGTTAATTATAAAATTAAAAGTGAGTAACCACAGAGAAAGCACTTTGCACCTTAAGTTCTTGACTTGCGCTCAATTAGACACCTAACACACCTGAAAGGTACGGCACCTTTAACAGTTGCCCGACAATATTCGGCGTTTTCTGTGCAAAAAGTCTGTGCTCCAGAGGAAAAAAAACGCAAGTCGTGTGGTACAAGTTTATGATACACGTTTGTAGAACATGTTGCCAGCAGTCGACGCTAGACACCAACTTCAGACGAGTCTTGAAGACGCTCGACAACTTTCGGAGTTACCTCAATCTTAATGCATCAGACATGCTAAAGCCACCAGACCTGACTATTGCAGAGACGTTCAGTCGAAGGCACTGTCGTGAAATGACGTCTGTCTCAAATCACGATTTCTAAATATTCTGACCCTACCGCGCGCCAAACATTATTGAAAGATAAGATACACCGACCAATGAAAACGCTTTCTTGGTCCTGTGTTTACTACTGCTTGGAAAATAAAGATGGCAAGACCCTATTTGTGTAACATGATTAACTTCGGAATTTTACTACAGCAGTATGGAAGAACTGATTTGGCGCCGCAGGCGACCTTTGTCTTTACTGACTGTGTGTGGTACACCACTCTGAGTGGAGACCTCCTAGTACCAAAGACTGCTGTGCCTGTTTTCAGATTTGCTCCTTTCCTCAGACCTACGGGTCCTGAGAGTTCCTCTATAAATGCCTTTGTGCAGATGAGGAAGGACATCCCTCGAAACCTTCGGGTATATGAGGCTCTGTCCATTTTGGCTGGAATGACGTCTCGATGGTTCGGAGGTTTTATAGCGAATATGAGTACACATGAGGGCAAGTCCGGGCACAATGGGCTAATCACCTGTTTGCCAAGTCACTTCGATTACATGTCCCACCCATGGGCCTTGTGCACTTGGGTCCCCTCTACACCTCGTTTCACGGGGTAGAAGAGGTTTCGATTATGAGATGAGATGAGATGAGTATGGAAGAAGTACCACTTGGCAGAGGTATTCAAAACACTATTAGGGATGTTACTATACCCGTAAGTAGTAATACTTTTACTAATACTATTATAGGACGGGAGAAATCTTAGGTTAAATGCATTCGAAACTTCAGGTTCGCCTAAGTTTAGCTGTTTAAACTATGCATAACAGAAAATGCAAGTAGTAACCAAAAAGATTATTATATAGATATGTAAAGCCTAATTCCAAGTATAATGTAAGCTTTAAATGACTAAAATTGCATAAGGAATAATGAAGATAATTAAAAAAGTAGTTTTCCTACATTGCACAAAGGCCAAACGGTACCCAGATTTTCTGATAGTTATTGCATTCCTAGGGTATTCCATTTCGTACGTCCGAGGTCAGACTATATATAGACTGGCCTTTCGAACTAATGGTGTGATTGTAATACTGTGCGATGTATTGTATGGAGGCGAATCATGTGAAAATACTTCTAATTAAGAAGGTAGAAGTTAATTGTGACCGCTTTGAATTAAAATGATTGTTGATACTATACTATACCTTGTGCATCTGCTGGCACGCTTATCTGAAACTGCCTATCGTCCCCATCTGTGTCATAAGAGGGATATGGATAGACAATTACAGGGATTTCGTTTGAATTCATTGCAGGTTTAATCCTTTAACCAAAAGTCTCCAAATAAGAAGAGGCTTCTCTTACTAACGTTGCAACGAATGCAGTGCCAGTCTGTGATAGCAGGCCAGTCATAATGTATGTAACTGCTGGAGATTTCATCTGAAGATTCTATGCAGCATCTAAGGGAGCCATCTGCAGTGACTCAGATAAATTGCTTAGGGCAACTGTGCAGCTTATCCATACTCACCAAAGACATATACGCATCCAGTTTGTGATGACCAAAACAGAATAGAGTTCTATAAACTTATAATAATAATAGTTCTTCAAGTGAATGATCAAGCAAGCTACTTTTGTCTACAAGATGATAGACATTTTGACCCAAGTGAAAAACATTTGTTGAACTGTTTTATTTATTTACTGTTGTAAAATATTTGAGTTTAAAACTTTTCAAACAGAAAAGAGTAACTGTTTAATTAAATTGTAAATATCTACCAGCAGACTTTCTTAAATTCTTTAAGTTGAATTACAGTTCTTGTTGGTGAATTTAGTTATATAATTACCCCTAGCAGAGTCAATAACAATATTAAATACCATAATCACAGAGGCGGATCAGGAGAGGTAGCAGTTAGGGACTCAGAGTACTACATCACCATCTTCTCTGGGAACTTACATAGATTGACCCTACCTTTGTGTCTATACACCCTTACTCTCTTCAGAGAAGGGGTTATTACTGATAAGACAAGACTCTTATCTGACACTATCCTGGTATCATCTGATACACCTTTATGTCCAGGATATCTTCTTAATTTTAATAACATCTGAATCTCTCGCGTCAGGCACCTGTAGGAACCAATAGCTGCTGAAGCATACGCAAATCGACCCCCACACCGGAAGCTAAGTATCATAACAGTGCAAACAAAGAACATTACAAACTTTTCGAAAATTTCCGCCACAGTTTAAATCATCCCATGATGAAAAATATCATCGCATCTTTTTTTATAAACAACTTTATTTATTTTACATTGTTAATATAAGTGATTATTAAACCGGTTTATCTGTAGCTGTAAAGCTATATGTGGTTTAATCACTATGGAGTGAAGTGTACGTCTGCACCCGTGTGACTCATATAGTTCTAAATGCATAAGCAGATAGAGCTATTAGATTAAGATTGTGCTGAGAAAACACGAGTCAGTATTTCCTCACAGTAGGGATGGGAGAATAATAAGTTCATGATAGCTTAGATGATCCCAGTTGTTATGCTTGCTTTTCTTTACAATCCTGTGAGGCCCTTTTAAATAGAAGATTCATTTTCTATTTGTATCTCTGTCAAGAGTAATTTTGAGCATAGGTTGATATCGTTGAATACCCTCATTATCATACTCTAAGTTGGGCCATTGTTGGACTTCTACTGCGGAGCAGGGGAAACAAGTACCTTCACAAAGTTGAAACACTTCTTCAAGCATGTGGACTATGGATACTTTAACCGTTTGAGCCCGATGCTGAAGTTTCATCCAAAACCTCTCCCCGACGTTCCTAGACATAGTCATAAAAACCGCGGTGCCATTATGACATGTTAACGGTTTGTCACATGCGCGAGGGTAAATTGCAATTAAATGTCATGGACCGTGACTGAGAGGGAACTCATAGCGATCAAACCGCTAACGCAACAAATCATATCGCTTGGCTATTGTTATTTCATTTTCCGACCAGAAAAGAGTTCACGGTGTGGTTTCGAATTTTGCTTCCGCGAATGTATTTCTAACCGTTTGAATATTTACTAGTAACTGCTCTGCAAAAGCCTTATAACAATTTAGGTAAAATCCGTCGCGATAAAAGGCAGATTTCCTCGTTCTGCTTTTGTGATATTACAGGCTCAAATGAAACAAGAGTTCTGAATGCCCAGAGTTGACAGAGTGGTGTCAAATTTTGTTCCCCATGAGAACAGCAAATATGGCCGTTTGAAATGGTTAAATATTTACTTGTCTTAGTTCTCAAATTGTCCCGTGTGGTTCTCGGGGGTCTCGGATGAGACAAATAAAGAACTGGGTAACTGCTCCCTCAGGCATGTCGTACAAGGCGAATAACGTGAGGTTGGACATGAAGCTAGCAACCCATTCTAGTAAAACGAATGGCTACAGATATCACTGCTACAAGAACGTGTAAATGTTTGGTGTAGACTGTATGCCAGGGGATCAGATGTTGTAGTTGTTCCCTAGGGAGCATAGAGCTTGGTGTAGGCTTCATGCCAGGGGATCAGATGTTGTAGTGGCTCCCTAGGGAGCATAGAGCCACAGTTACAGCAGGTCACCGTAAAGCTAACAATAAAGGGAAAATAATTTCATCGTCACGCAACAAACTTTCACTGCTGGTGCTGTCACTATCTAACAACATATTTCTGGCTTCCTCTAAATTATAAAGTCTGTCTACACCAGCACAGTTTCTTTCCCTTTTAGACATCTTCACTATTTTACTAACACACAGTGTATGTTCCACTAATTTTCCTTTCAAGAAACAACAAACTACTTCTGAAGCAAATGACTATTTATCCATTCAGACATTACCATCTAGCTAGCCCGTCCAGTCAGGTAACACATCCCAACGGTAGCGCAGCTTTATAACCCGTTTATGGGAATTCAGGTAAGCGTGAAAAGCCTTTGATGTAAACTGACCGGAACTGCAGGGATTAGGAATAGCTGAAGAAACCGAAATACCGGGACTGCGGGTTCAAAGGGTTAACAAAGACTATGAAATCAAGTCCAACACAAAAGTCATTTAGTTGAAATGTCAAGTAAGTCCTGTTGTATGGCGCTGAACCATGGAGAACAAGAAAGTCAACAGCAAAGAAGTTACAGACTTTCATGAAAGGGGCGGTTGTTGGGAACAGAATGACTAAAATGGCATAGCACAATTACCAATAATGTTTTTAACAAGCACCAGCAGTGAATCTGAGCTTCATGAAGCTGTCATTAATTCATTTTTCTTTGAGTTCCTTACGGAGTATGAAACTACTACTGCAGTTTGGCGCCTTAACAAGACGCCTGCACCATGAATCATATGTTCTTGTCCGCAGCGGTTACTGTGGTAATTTATCAATAGATAAATGAATAGATCATGTTGCCAGTCCCGTGTACAATCTAATATTTGTCCCATTGTGCGAACTGCCTGAGTGTCCAGTTGCTTTCTTCCTCATTTGTCTCTTCAGAGATCGCTGGGAAACACCCACGGCAAAAGCTGTCTTTACTGTGGTCTAATCGCTTTTGTTTTCTTCCAATCTCCTGTAACTTGTTTGATGTTTGTTATTCCTTTTGGCCTTATTTCTTGTATTGTTTTCGTCTCTTTTTACCCGAATTATTTCGTATTGTTCTTGATCTTCATTTGTTTTTCAAATTTTTCTACTTTGTCTTACTTTTCTTACAGTAACTTTTCTTTTTCACTTGTTATTCCTCTTTTAAAATATAAAAATATCCCAACTAACATAATTACCGATGTATGTTACGTCGGTCGGTCTCACTCAAAATAGTAACTCGCGCCAGAAAAAAAAGTGCGCAACGCACGGTGTGCAACTTGCGCGGCGTGGGTGTTATATCAAACAAATACTTTGGTTTTATTTTTTTAATCTTTATTCTTTCACGAAATTAGTAGCGCTCGTCATAGAAAAAGTGTGTAAAAATTGGTGTGCATGAGCCCTCACACGATTTACAAATCATGAAAACTTGAAAGTTTTTGTTAAAACCACTTATTATCAGGGAACACTCTTTGAAAACAAGCCACGCACTTTCACACGAAATGTTGTCATCAAAGACCTTTTAAATTGAATCTAAAATAACATAATTCTCGCCGTGTGTACGTTGGTCACAGCTGAGGAATGCAACCGTGTTGAAAAATTGTATTGTTTCCATTATATATACTCTCCCGAAAATACTTACAATCAAGAAAGAAAAGCGTTCAAATGACGGTGTTCATGAACAGTTTGATTACACTGTATAATGTAAAGAAACCAAAAACACTCTAAAAATGTACTTCTATCTGCTCATCCGGGTACGGAAACAGCACACTATAAATAAAAACCCGTCAAGTTTGACAGGTTATTGCTAGTATATTATATAATCCCCATCCAATTTTTCGACTCTGTTACTTTCTTTCTCGTTCATGCTTTCATTATTATTAACAATAATATTATTATTATGATATAAATGAGTTACATTTTCACTGTTTACGGTTTATGATTGGTGGCGAAATAAATCCTAATTTTACTTGGCAAAAGAAATCTACTCTGCCAACTTGCAAAGTATGTCGCAATTAGCTCCTCAATTGGGAATGGTCCCAGCTCTATCGAATGGTAGGTGGGTGCTAACGGCTATGCCACAAAGAAAGACCTCAAGTATCATCACAAACATAAGATCGGGCTTTATATATAGTATCTCCTTTTTAATCTATGCCACTGCTACTGTAGGGATTATATTTATATTTCTGTCAGCACGAAATCTATTTTATTTGGTCACTTATAATAAGAATCAAACTTGTGACGATATAAAGTATTTAAGGAAAAAATATATAAAGCACGACAATGAGAGAAGATAACAGACAGCTTAACAACCTGGCATAGAAAATTATGTATCACAAGGAACGATAAACAGCGCTAGTGAGTGGCACGAATTTGTTGACAGACATATTTCCGACGCTAGCTCTAAAGGCACTTGTAGAAATGGAAGCAAACATCTTTGTTTCTTATTTTGTCAACATTTATACAGTCCACATTATAACTATTTCGTTTAAAGTATTTGAATTATCAGTAAGCAATCCACTTTATTTGGGCATGTTGTGGTAAGGCGAAAGCTAAAACATTTTGTGATAACAGAAAAGGTCTGAAGATAAAGAGATAGAGGGCGACAGTGAGAGAAAATAATGAACAGTTGAACATCGTTGCATGGAAAATTATTTATCAACAGAACCGATTAACAATGATGGGGGTCACGAAGTTGTGGAGTGACATGATCACCTATGATATCAGTCATGAAAGAAGTCTATAGCACTTCGAGTCTTATTTTGTACACATCGATACAATCCATATTATAACTAATATTTTTTTCTGATTTTCGTGGATTTAATAGAGGGATACAAAATGATATACATTGATATTTATCAAATGCTAAAAGAACTATGAGTACCAATTAGACTACAAAAACTTACCGAAGCCGTTTATGTTTATCGGATGCCAAGGTATTCACAACTGGCTATTCCAAACACTACTATACAAAAACTTGCACCAACTTTAGCAAGAACGACAAATTCTACAAACTGGCTGTCGTTCTTTCCCCTATCTTTCGATGATGAGTGACAAATCTACGCCCGCTGCGTCCAGCGCGAGCAGTTTACCATCTCCTGCTCGCCATGTCTGTGGTCCTGATGTAGCGGAGGAAATTCACCCACGTTTATTTAACACAAGGCATCCCGCGGGTGACGCCTGGCGATTCCAGATGTCTCCTATAACTGTAGATAGGACAAGCACTTACCACAAATGAGCTGAAAACAGGCAACGTTTTCAGATAACTTTTTTAACTGTCTCGATTATCATCTTTATCGACGGCAACGCTAACATTATCTTTATTGCGTTTTTTGTTATTAAACATGGAGTAATGTTTTCGCAAACTCGCTAAACGTATAAATAAATGATTACAGATATACTAATGTTGTTGACATGATTCAATTCTTATGGTTTAATTTCATTTATTTATAATCATCATAATCATCATCACCACCACCATTTCTATCATCATCACAACATGACATCACCATTATCATCATCATAACATCACACCAAAATCATCATAAAATCTCACCATTCATCACTACCAGCATCATCATCATAACATCACACTACCATCATACTCAAAATAACCAGCATCATTACCACCACCATCCTTACCACCATCATTCTCACTACAGCCATCATAACATCATACCACTATCATCATCGCCACCATCATAGCCACCATCAATGGTTTCTTCCTTATCTAAGCATCACTGTAACACTGTCGTACGGAAGGTAAATTATTTTATTTAGCCCGTCTAAGTAGAGTGGATGTCGACAGATACGCGAGAAAAGGTATAGAAAATTGATTTTACAGGTGGTAGATTGAGGGAAAGATATGTCTCTGGAGTGATTAGGTTCTCCTCCAGCCTATCCGTACGGCTGTACTTTTATTACCAGACAGCCTTTGTCTCCCTATCAAGAATAGATAAGTTACTCTACAAACACACAGCTATATGACAACAAGACACACAAACGTGAAAAACTACGGATAAATGAGTATGGGTCTGACCAACACACAAAGGTAAGTTTCTTTGTAGTTTATTATCATTTAAACTCGACAACATAAAAATATCTAAAGGAAAAAAGATGAGTCATTTACATGCATATGAAATAAAGCAGAAAAAGTGCACCCTCCCCGAATGGAGAGAAAAACCCAAACATTATTAACCCAAAGGTTGAAGGTTAGCACTCTGTTACAGAATGAACAGTATTGGTACTCTTTGAGACCCAGTAAAGTAAGCAAAATTTTGACAAATCAGATATATGGATAGTTTCCAGGAAACAAGGAAATTACTCATACACTCTCTCAAACAGTGGCCACTCTCACACTCTTACCTAATTGCCTGGTATGGTAGGTTTGTAATATCCCTTCGTAATATAATTATTACATGAATATATTACCTATTTCACTTAACATTCTGTCACCCCAGTTGTCGCAGATCCAAATTGGCCCTAGTTCATCCCCAGAACTAACTAGTGAGGTGAACGCCTAATATGGTTCTTCTCCTGGATATAAGTGTTACTACAAAGAGTGAAAACTGTGAGAGTTTTTGAGGTTCACCCTTTCACGGGAGAAATACTTCCAGTATTGGGAAGCATCTGGTTGCTAAAAAAATTGTTACAAATGATGATAATGGTTCTTCTATCGGCCAACTCTGTGCTAGAGCGCCGATTCTGCACAGCGTATATATCTAGGGAGATACTCCACTGGAATTACGACTGACAGGAGTCGGGAACAGAAATAATGTTTTATGTACACCACTGTTGCTGGTAAAAATATAAATCTAGATTTGGTAAGTCCAGTGTTAAATTTTATTGTTCTCAAATACCATTTGCGGAGTGAACGTTTCTAAATGAAATTGGTAACGCACAAGCTAAGTACAGGAGAAAAGTAACAAACAGAAGAAGACCGCTGGACGCCCTTGTGAATGCAATAAAACATTTATGGAAAAAATGCTATTACTATACAGTGTGTCCGGCAGAATCACTACCAATAACAAATGTCAATATTTCTTATACTAATAATAGCAGACCGACCGGATTTTGATTTTCTGTTAGGCAAACCCATTAAGTTTCAGTAGCAACTCACCAAGTTTCAGTAGATCTCCACCAAGTTTCAGTAGATCTCCACATGAGCGCCTTTAGTGGCTCGAAGAATGTCAAGACGGTATTCTATCTCTCTCCACGTGTTTTGCAGCATCTGAGGTGTAACGGATGCACAAGCGTCAATTATTCGTTGCCGAAGATTATCCAGTCCCTGCACAGGAGTTTGATAGACAAAGCTTTTTACGTATCCCCATAGAAAGAAATCTAAGGGGGTCAAATCTGGTGACCTAGTTTCTTACTTCATTTGCATAGTGTGGAGGTGCTCCATCTTGCTGAAATATGAATCCTTCTGGTATCCTAGGAACTGCAACATTTTGTAGCATGTTTAGGTATGTTGCTCCTCTGACTGTGGCTTCGGCGAAGAAAAATGGCCCGATCACATAATTCGAGGTTAAGGCACACCACACGTTAAGTTTAGGGCTGTCTCGCTCATGCTCCATTACGACATGTGGGTTTTCATTTCCCCATATCCTACAATTATGCCGGTGAACTTTGCCACAAGTGTGAAAGGTTGCTTCATCAGAGAATACCACACGATTGAGAAATTCATTGTCATCATCGAGGTGACATAGCATTGCATTTGCGAAATCGGCCCGTCTGGGTTTATCATTTGGCTGTAACTTCTGCACTAGCTGGATCTTGTAGGCTCTAAGCCGCAATCTTTTGTGCACAATGTCGTGAACAGTAGATTTTGGAATACCCAATTCTCCACTTGCCCGTCGAATGGATTTCCGCGGGCTGCGTTGAAAAGCTTCGCTAACTGCTTCAACTCTATCTGGAGACAACGCTTCATTGCCGCTTCCCTTCTTTCTCAACAAAGAACCTGTTTCCAACAGTTGCTTGTGCCATTTCACTAAGGTATGTCGCTCTGGAGGTTTCTGTCCATATTCCTGCCTGAATCTCCTTTGCACAACAATGGGAAACTTTAATTCCGCAAGCCAATAACAGCATTGCACTTTCTGCTGCACCGTGAACTCCGCCATTTTCACTACACGCTTCATCACATTCTGTGGCTGCGCATTACGTATGCGTTATCTGCACATTATCGGACAATTTATCAATTATCTCACTGCTTCTAAAAATGTGATGGTTTCTATACGAGGTAACCATAAAAAAATAATTCTAACTTACATGGATGAGGAAATATTGACATTTGTTATTGGTAGTGATCTGCCGGACACGCTGTATATACACACAGACGGGGACAAGACGATATCTTCTCCACTCCGTCAGTCCTGACTAGGTTTAAAAGGCACACGTTGTTTCCTTACGATTACACGCTAGCAGACGTCACTCGTGGCTGAGTTCGGTCGGGCTGAGTCATGTTAACTCGCCCGACCCTGTTCGCGCCGGCGGTCAGCGTACAGTGTTAATTATTATTTAATTTCTCCATACGCACTCCCTAAACAATGATCGCCTGTCATTAAATAGCCATTAAATTGTCGGCGTCTGTTAGTTTTGTCGTATGGTATAAAATAATAGACACTATAATAACAAATATACAAAATGAAATATAACGTGTATTTCTATACTCCCACTTTCAGTCGCTTTAATGCCTATAAGTCCGGTCAGCTAAACCGTCGGGTTTATCTCTCTCCTGTAGAGATTAAGTGTCGCGTCGTCCTACACTGTTAACATAATTACCGTCTAAGGTATGTGGGTAGCGGGTGGCGTGATTTAACATTTTTATTGAATATCTGGTATGAAATCGCTACGCGTTACTTTATTTCACTCGATTTTACTAGCGAGAAAAATCTAAGTGAAGAATAAATGTTAAGCTATAACATTTTTTAATATCATTAGCACTATTATCCTTTTACCAGAAATTCAGAATGAAACTCTCCACGAATCAATAATACACCATATCCATAAGAATTTTATTCTAGAACTGTGCGCTAGAATGTTCAAAATGAAGACTTACTTCTGATAGTTGGGTTAAGAAAACATCAGTATATATATATATATATATATCTATATATATATCTATATCTATATCTATATAGATATAGATATAGATATATATATATATATAGATATATATATATATATATATATATATATATATATATATATATATATATATATATATATATATATATATATATATATATATATATATATATATATATATATATATATATATATATATATATATATATATATATATATATATATATATATATATATATATATATATATATATATATATATATATATATATATATATATATATATATATATATATATATATATATATATATATATATATATATATATATATATATATATATATATATATATATATATATATATATATATATATATATATATATATATATATATATATATATATATATATATATATATATATATATATATATATATATATATATATATATATATATATATATATATATATATATATATATATATATATATATATATATCTATATCTATATCTATATATATATCTATATCTATATCTATATCTATATCTATATCTATATCTATATATATCTATATCTATATCTATATCTATATCTATATCTATATATATATATCTATACATCTATCTATACATCTATCTATACATCTATACATCTATACATCTATACATCTATACATACATACATCTATACATACATACATACATACATACATACATACATACATACATACATACATACATACATACATACATACATACATACATACATACATACATACATACATACATACATACATACATACATACATACATACATACATACATACATACATACATACATACATACATACATACACACACACACACACACAGACATACACACACACACAGACATACATACATTCATACATACATACATACATACATACATACATACATACATACATACATACATACATACATACATACATACATACATACATACATACATACATACATACATACATACATACATACATACATACATACATACATACATACATACATACATACATACATACATACATACATACATACATACATACATACATACATACATACATACATACATATCAGAATCTTTATTCTCCATAAAATACATTAATATGTACAGACATGATATAATAGATACAACATGGCAAATAGGAGAATCATTAGAATTTACATAAAGTGTTGAAGACGTCTCAAGTAGTTATATGTGGGTGTTTTTACATCGAACCTTCGTTTTACACATACATAAAAAAATTTTAAGCTTTCTAAAAGACATTGGCATATAATGATATGGTATACCCTGCCAAAAATGAGAATTATTGAAATTTACAAAATGTGTGAGGAATACCATTCAAGTAGAGCAATATGGTTGTTTTTACATGGAGGTTTTATCAGAATTTTGTTTGCCATAAAAAAAAAACTTTGACCGCTAGTGGAGTGAGATATTAAATATAGCATCAAATACAATAGTCGTATGGTATAGTATACAGAGGAGCACAATTGAGTTTAGACTGTGTGGAAAACATCCCAGCAATTCAAAATGGGTGTTTTTTTACATTGAAGTTTCCATATTCTGTAAGAACCTATAATTGCACTAATACTGACATATTTACATAAAACCTTTGCTTCAAATTTCCGCAACCCTAGCGACATTAATCCACTCACACACTTTGCATGCACATGACCCAAACTACCAATTATCAGTACGATTACATGCGTACGGTAGCCTAGTTCGTTAATTTCTGCAGTCAATGGATAGTACTTATCAAATTTATGTTGGTAACATTTATCTAAATGGGCATCATATGGTATTGCTGCCTCCACTATAAAAGCTGTTTTGTTCTGTCGATTGATTATTGTTAAATCAGGTTTTACGGCATGAGTCTTAAATGAGGCGTTGCTGCTGCCGAAAAGTGATGGTTTAACTATTATCTCTTTGTTTATTGTTATGTCACCTTTATTATTGTATGCAGATTTCAGCTTCTAATAAATAATGTCTACAGCTCTATTGTGCCTTTGTTGGTATAATGTTTGAAATTTGGTACATCCATTCAATAAATGTGACACTGTTTCGTATGGGTGGTTACATATTTTGCACATTTTCGTGTATGTCTGTGGGTAGTATAGATGTAAAAGACTTTCGCATTCCAGCAACTGTAACCTCGATCTCACAGCAAATGAAAGTATTTTATCACTTAATTTAAAATTAGATAAAAAAACTAGATGACAATGAGTGGTTTACACATTTCATTTCGCGCACTATTCTCCCTTGTGACGATTTACTTTTTAGTTCACTTAGAATTAGGTTAAGTTTATGTGATTTAAATCCAGAATAAAAAGCATTTGCTGACTTGTATGTTAGACTTACATCTTCATCTACGTCTAATTGTACACTGTAATGGCCACTGTCATCCACTTTCACACTCACTCCTTCACGCGCGCATTCTTCATTCAGTTCTACCCAAAATGATCTTGGCCAATTCACCTTCGATCTTTTAGCTAGATGGTTTGTTTCGTTTAACTCGTAGCTTGCAAAGTTATTCCTATCTTCACCTACTTGGTCTATTTTACGTTTTTTCATATGTCTATCTAACGAGTTTATTGCTGCAGTTTTTACAAGATTATCATCACAATTGAGCATACTGATAAGGAATGAAATATGTCGAGAGTGGTATAATATGAAGGGGTTTGGTATGCCAAGGCCACCCTTCGACCTGGGACAGAAGAAATAGCTCCTTGTGGATGATTCATTTAGCACTAACCATGTTCTAACGTGTTGTACAATTTCATCTTCAATTTCTTTAAGTTGTTTTTCTGTAAAGTGTATGTTAGAAAAATAAAACATGAGAGGACCGAAACACATCGGGTTAATTAATGAGATCTTTGCTGATGTTGGTAGTGGGGTACAGCTTAATTTTGTTAAATTTGACCTAAATTCTAATATAAGGCTGCTTGCTTGAAACTGGTCCGATGTATTATCAATTGTAATGTCATGTCCTAGGTATCTGTAGGAACGCCCTCGATCAGAAGAGGGGATTTCATGACCTTGGATATTAATGTCCGCCTTACAAGTTTTGACCCAATTGTTTCCGCTTCGCTGACCGCTGAACACTGCACACTTTTGTGGCTTAACCTCCATCCCGCTGGTCTCCATAAATGCTGTTGTCTTCTGTGCCATTGATTGTAGGTCGTGTATGTTGGTGGCAAAGAGACTTACGTCATCCACATACCCTTGAATGGGATTCGGCACGTGATGTATTTGATAACCTTGCTCAATCCACCGGAGCCATTTATCGATGCCTTGCTCAATGTCGTGAATTATTCTAATCCCCATATATAAATTAAAACGTAAATGCAAAGCCTAACAAATAAATTTAATAAAAGGAAAGAAGAATGGTAAAGAACAGTGCTGTCACAATGACTGTACTCGAAATCCCCCTTGTTTTCTACTTCGTCGGCAAATTGTAACGCTTTCACGTTGATAGTAAAAGCCTACTGTGTCGCTGCACGCTTTCTTCAATGAAACGTGTACTGTATTTCTTGGAAAAAACCTTGAGATACGCAAGCTGATCAATGACCTAAATTTAATATTTCATTCATTCCATTTTATACACGGCGTAACTAAAAGACAGATGGACTAAAGGATAGAGAGAAGGGAGAGGCAGAAAGCAGGGACACGTGCAACACTAAACACGCGTCGCGCGATACACAATTGCTGCCATCACGCGTGTAAGGCCACATGCACTAACTTTATTTCAAATCGACAGTGATAAAATTCACTACCCATACCAGAGTTAGGTTTTAAAATCCTGAAAAACGCTTATTGGGAATTATGACATTATACCGGTTTACGTTTGAAAACATGACAGTACCCAGACACCCTCAAGTTTGGAAGTGAGAAGGTAGTAACAGCACGACTATCCTAGAAGAAAATGCATATTGGCTCCATTAAATTCGTATATTTGGGTTCCTTATGGTTTGCTGACAAAGAATATGTAAAACGTTACGCAAATAGTCTAGGAATTACCAAGTTATGGCCAAAATAAAATAGTGGGGGTGCCTGACAGCATGAAATCATTTCTGCTCATAAAATTTTTTTATAACGTGTTTGAAAAAACATTACGTTACGGAAATAGCCTACCATGTTAACTCCTATTTGATTGGAGCGCAACAAATGAAAGACTAAACACGATTGGTCGGACTATAAATACTATCTTGTGTTGTCAGGGGAAACGTGAGAAAGGGGTACTTTTTTGAAAAGATGTGTAGACATGGTTTGATTGGGTAGAGCTGCGAATATACTCAATTCAGAGCGTCTGTTCATTGCCACATCTTGTAATAAACCTACTAAGAAGCAGTGCGTTGAGCACCAGTGTATATTTTTTATAAAATAAAGCCTGGGACATCGGCAGATCGGAGTTGTGCTATATTCATTGCCAGTCAACGAAACTGTTTATTATTATTTCCATGAATTGTGGTAAGCTTGAAATATTCAATATTTTTAAATGAAAATTGAATGTAAATTGATAAATTATGTCTGTATATATGTGTGGTTCAGTAGCGAACATGATGTAAAGCCTATAGTGCTCCAGCCTGAACAGAAGGTGTCGGAGGAAAGTAAAACTGCATGGAATGGCCAAACAGTACACTGACACCTAGATTATTAACTAGAAAGAAATAATGCTGGAATTGCAGAGGCGTAGTAACCATTAGGGAGGGAAATACTGGTATAAAGTATTTCAGATGAAGCTGACAGTTGGCCTAACGCTCTGAACTCAATGTTTGTGATGTATTGTGCTCAGTGTAGAAATGGAGTATAAATTAGTTCTGACGTAGAAGGTACAACCTTCTTGTTTCAGGGACCGTGGTCTTAAAGTTATTGAGCAGCACCTGGTCAGAGCTTTGCTGAAGCCAGAGGTGGACAGCATACTCCTTGGTCCATATAGCAACCAGTGGGGTGGCTCCAGAACTCATTAAAGTAATCGAGCAGAGGAGTCTTTTACTGCAGTCATCACGCAAGATAAGAGAGTGTGGCCATGGAGCTCAACATTATGTACCCCCATCTTAAAATGATATTGTAAAATAAAATTAAGAGGGGAATTTAATTGTTTTAATACCAGGAACTGAGAACATCTCCAATACTAGTTCCAATAGAAACAAACTATTGAAGTCATGATGACAAATACCAACAGAGCTTGAACAAAACAAAACCAGTATTACCTCATATTACCACACACAACTGACACACATAGGATACCATTAATAATATATGTCACTACAAGAATCATATTAATAAATTCTGTACATATAACTTGTAATTAAAATTGATTGTGATTCCTGGTTCCCTTTGTATTTGAATCAGGACACATATACATTCATGACAGCACTGAATACATATTGTTATTTGAAAAGTTATCAGTGACTCCTTTAAGATATCCTCTTAGAGTGTTTTATGTATGTGAGTGTCACAGTGTTGTCAAGTGTGGTGGAATAAATTAAATTGTTTATCTGTCTGTTGTTGTTATGACTTACACTTCATCATACACATACCCTAGACATATAACGTAGTCATCACACTATTCCAGAATAATTCTGACTGAGGTATACATATGTGGCAGTAAGTAAGGTTATCTATAATACACTACTCTTATTAGATATAGATACCTTCACAGCTGATCTCAGTCAGTACACTAAGTCCCCTATAAATATTTATAACATCCCACTTTACCACATATATTGGGGTCTCGCCCTCGGGATTTTGAATCTTTCCCTATTACAAATATTGGGGGTAATTCACTTCAGGGAATAATAAGAATTAAAAGGTATCCTTGGGTGAAAATAAATAAGGTTGAGCTCACAGTGCCTGTGTTGTCTTGAGTTAATTAGTCATAGATAAAATTGTTTAGACATTTATCTGTTAGACAATGGCAGACCTGGCAAAATTTCGATCTGCTGCTGTACAGACTGCGAAAGAGTTAGGAATGGACGGGCAAATTATGATTTCTTATGTCACTGCTGAATGTGACAAATATATTGAACGGGAAGAAAGAAGATTAGAAAAAGAGGCCGAAAGAAAATTAGAGGCTGAGACTAAGAGGTTGCAGATTGAGGCTGAGGCTAAGAAATTGGAAGCAGAAGCCGAGGAAAGAAGACAGGCTGCAGAAAGGGAAGCAGAAAAGGAGGAGAAGAGATTACAAAGGGAACACGAGTTACGACTAAGGGAGTTTGAGTTTCAAGGCCATGCTCCTGAAAATGGTGCCAGTCCCTTTGCCTCTGATGCCACTGCTAGCCAAGGAGCCTCAACCTCAGCTATGAATTTTCATTTAGATCATTTTGTTGAGAAAGACGATGATATAGAGAGCTATCTAAATAGGTATGAACTATTAGCTACCACATATGGGTTAGAGAGAGAAAGGTGGAGCTTAAAGTTATCTCAGGGACTTCGTGGGGCAGCTTATGAAGTTTTTGCAAAAATGAGCAGAAGTGATCAGGAAAATTATGACATGCTAAAGCAGGCTCTTTTGTTAAGATATGAAAAGAATGCAGAATTTTATAGGAAAAAATTTAGGAATGCTAAACTACTGTCAGGTGAAACCTATCACCAGTTCTCTGCACGAATAGAGACATACTTGGAGAAATGGACTTCTCTGGGGAAAACCCAAGATCTTAAGGAAATGGTCCTTATAGAGCAATTAAGAGAGTCCATGGCTCCAGACCTGAGAAAGTTTCTCATGGAACAAGGTGCAGAGAGGCTGGGTGAGTTGCTAAATGTTGCTGAAAGGTATCAAGCAGCTCAAGCAGAGGTAACAGGTAATAAAAAGAAACAAGTGGATAACTTTAGGGCACCACAGAACTTTAATAAATTTGATCCTAGGGATCAAAACAAAGGTAAGCACCAGTTTGATAGGCCACGGTATGAAAATAAAAATAAAACCCCACAATTCGATGAAAGGAAATATGATGAAAGAAAATCTTACAACCAAGGAAAAAGGTGGTGTAAAAATTGTAAGATGAACAATCATGACACTGACCATTGTAGAAGGAAACCTGTGTACATGGCCACCCTTCAGGTCAGGTCGACCTCAAGACAGGAGGAGGATATTATGTTGGATACCACTCCAGAAGAGATGAGGAAGGCACAGGCTGGGGATAAAACACTCAAGCCTTGTTTCAGGAAATTGTCAACTTGTCGTACAACTCCAGGCAAGGGAGATTTTTACATGAAAAACAAGTTGATGTATAGGAAGACTGGAGCTAGATCCAAAGGTCAGGGACAGCTGGTACTTCCTAAAAGATATAGGGCAGACTTAATAAGGAGCCTACATGTGAAACCAGATGGGGACCATGAGAAAATAGGTACCATCATTCAAAAGGTGGCTCACAATTATTATTGGCCCAAAGCAAGATGGGACATTGAGAATTTTGTAGAAAGGTGTAGCATAGCACATGAGGGAACACCCACAAGTGGGAACATTGATCAGGACCTGGACACGCCAAGGGGCAAAATTAGGCCTGAAAATACAAAGAAATATAAATTTGATAAAGTGGACCAAAGGGAATGGGAAGCCCCTTTTCACGGACAAGCTTCACTTAACTGTTTTACAATGGCCACTATGCGGAGAGTGCAAAAAGATGTCTTACCCCAGGATAAGCCGAAAATCCCTCAATCGGACTTAAACAAACTGGAGGAGGAGGATGGAGAGAGGAAATCTCTCATCAAGAATTTTAAGTGGGGAGAAAGCCCCAAGAAAATAATTGGTAGCGGTCGTTTTGTGAATGATAATTCAAGGAAGAAAAATCATCACTATAGCGCTTCCAGTGGAAGAGACCATACCGGTGCATGGACAAATAGGTCCACACAATTAAAGGTCCATATGTAGCTTTGTTAAGAACGTGGACTGATGAAAAGGCAGAGGAAAACATTACATCTTCATACCAATATGTGAATGAGCTGACCACTCGTTTAAAAACTGGCTGGAAACTTGCCAATGAAAATTTGAAACAAGCCAGGAAGAAACATGCTGCCTATTATAACAGGAAGGCGAAAGACAGAGATTTGGCTGTGGGAGAGAAGGTACTGCTTCTTCTCCCCGGGAGTCAGAATAAGTTACAGATTGGATGGCAAGGTCCATATACAGTTTTAGAGAAGGTGTCTAGAACAAATTATAAGATAGATAAGAAGGGGAAAGAAAAAATCTATCATGTGAATCTCCTGAAGAAATATTTGGAAAGAGAACATCAGGAAGAGACACACTTGTTGACCTTGTCCATCGCCATGGAGATGAAAAAGGAACCACTTTCATCATTTGAATATCCATTACACCCCTGTGAGACAGCAGCACAGGTGAAAATCAGTACACATTTAACAAAAACTCAGAAAGAGAGAGTGCAACAGGTTCTAAATAATCATGCAGAGGTGTTAACAGACCGACCAGGGCATACAAACCTATTGGAATATGATATGAAACTGATAGACCCCACACCTGTCTGTATGAAACCATATTCGATTCCGTTTGCTAAGGAGAAAGCTTTGAAGGAAGAGATAGACTATCTGTTGAAGGAAGGAATTATTTCACACAGTGAATCCTCATATAGTTCCGGTGTTGTACTCTTAAGGAAGCCCTCTGGAGAACATAGACTCTGTATAGATTACAGGAGACTGAATGCTATTACAGAAGGACAGGTGGATCCATTGCCGGATACAAATCAGCTGTTTGCCAGACTAAATAAAGCTAAATATTTCTCAAAAGTGGATCTGAGTAAAGGATACTATCAGATTCCAGTAAAGCCTGAGGTTAGACCATACCTAGCTTTTAGTACCTCAGAAGGACACTATGAGTTTAATAGATTGCCATTTGGATTGAAGAATGCGCCTAGTGTCTTCTCTAGAATGATGAAAAAATTATTGGACCCTCTGAATAATCCATGTATAACAAATTTCATGGATGATATCCTTATAGCAACAGAAACATTTGAGGAACACATTGACTCTCTGAAGATGCTGTTTGATCGACTTAGGGAAGCAAATTTAACAGCCCGACCAACCAAATGTTGCGTTGGATGTAAAGAATTGGAATTTTTGGGACACACAGTTTATCAGGGAAACATGACCCCTGACCCAAAGAATTTAGAGAAACTAAAGAAAGCCCCGAGACCACAAACCAAGAAGGACGTGAGATCCTTTGTCTCATTATGTGGTTTCTACCAGAAGTATATCAAAAACTTTAATTCCATATGTGCACCGTTAACTGATTTGACACGTAAAGGACATCCAGATCGCATTACATGGACACCACATTGTGAAATGGCTTACCAAGAATTGAAGGAAAAGCTCACAAGTAAACCTATTTTGAAATTACCTGACTTAAGTCAAGAATTCATAGTAAGGACGGATGCCAGTAATATTGGGTTGGGTGCAACTCTACTACAGAAATCAGATGCATTGGATGGGGAATTAAGCCCAGTGGCATATGCTAGCAGAAAATTGAATAAAGCTGAAATCAACTACTCAACTAGCGAAAAAGAATGTCTTGCAGTAATATGGGCAATAAAGAAATTCAATATTTATCTGTATGGGAAGGCATTTAAGTTGCAAACGGATCACAAACCTTTATCGTTTCTAGCCCAGGCTAGGCATGAGAACTCTAGGTTACTCCGATGGTCCTTACTTTTGGCTCCCTATAATTTTAGCATTGAGTATATATCTGGAAAAACAAATTTGGGAGCGGATTTTTTAAGCCGCCATCCGTGTGATGAGAATCACCGTAAACCCCAGAAATAATAATAAATTTCTCTATGTGTATATAGAATAAAGGACTGACATATAATGTCTGTTTTAAGAGGGGAGATGTCGTGAATTATTCTAATCCCCATATATAAATTAAAACGTAAATGCAAAGCCTAACAAATAAATTTAATAAAAGGAAAGAAGAATGGTAAAGAACAGTGCTGTCACAATGACTGTACTCGAAATCCCCCTTGTTTTCTACTTCGTCGGCAAATTGTAACGCTTTCACGTTGATAGTAAAAGCCTACTGTGTCGCTGCACGCTTTCTTCAATGAAACGTGTACTGTATTTCTTGGAAAAAAAACCTTGAGATACGCAAGCTGATCAATGACCTAAATTTAATATTTCATTCATTCCATTTTATACACGGCGTAACTAAAAGACAGATGGACTAAAGGATAGAGAGAAGGGAGAGGCAGAAAGCAGGGACACGTGCAACACTAAACACGCGTCGCGCGATACACAATTGCTGCCATCACGCGTGTAAGGCCACATGCACTAACTTTATTTCAAATCGACAGTGATAAAATTCACTACCCATACCAGAGTTAGGTTTTAAAATCCTGAAAAACGCTTATTGGGAATTATGACATTATACCGGTTTACGTTTGAAAACATGACAGTACCCAGACACCCTCAAGTTTGGAAGTGAGAAGGTAGTAACAGCACGACTATCCTAGAAGAAAATGCATATTGGCTCCATTAAATTCGTATATTTGGGTTCCTTAGGGTTTGCTGACAAAGAATATGTAAAACGTTACGCAAATAGTCTAGGAATTACCAAGTTATGGCCAAAATAAAATAGTGGGGGTGCCTGACAGCATGAAATCATTTCTGCTCATAAAATTTTTTTATAACGTGTTTGAAAAAACATTACGTTACGGAAATAGCCTACCATGTTAACTCCTATTTGATTGGAGCGCAACAAATGAAAGACTAAACACGATTGGTCGGACTATAAATACTATCTTGTGTTGTCAGGGGAAACGTGAGAAAGGGGTACTTTTTTGAAAAGATGTGTAGACATGGTTTGATTGGGTAGAGCTGCGAATATACTCAATTCAGAGCGTCTGTTCATTGCCACATCTTGTAATAAACCTACTAAGAAGCAGTGCGTTGAGCACCAGTGTATATTTTTTATAAAATAAAGCCTGGGACATCGGCAGATCGGAGTTGTGCTATATTCATTGCCAGTCAACGAAACTGTTTATTATTATTTCCATGAATTGTGGTAAGCTTGAAATATTCAATATTTTTAAATGAAAATTGAATGTAAATTGATAAATTATGTCTGTATATATGTGTGGTTCAGTAGCGAACATGATGTAAAGCCTATAGTGCTCCAGCCTGAACAGAAGGTGTCGGAGGAAAGTAAAACTGCATGGAATGGCCAAACAGTACACTGACACCTAGATTATTAACTAGAAAGAAATAATGCTGGAATTGCAGAGGCGTAGTAACCATTAGGGAGGGAAATACTGGTATAAAGTATTTCAGATGAAGCTGACAGTTGGCCTAACGCTCTGAACTCAATGTTTGTGATGTATTGTGCTCAGTGTAGAAATGGAGTATAAATTAGTTCTGACGTAGAAGGTACAACCTTCTTGTTTCAGGGACCGTGGTCTTAAAGTTATTGAGCAGCACCTGGTCAGAGCTTTGCTGAAGCCAGAGGTGGACAGCATACTCCTTGGTCCATATAGCAACCAGTGGGGCGGCTCCAGAACTCATTAAAGTAATCGAGCAGAGGAGTCTTTTACTGCAGTCATCACGCAAGATAAGAGAGTGTGGCCATGGAGCTCAACATTATGTACCCCCATCTTAAAATGATATTGTAAAATAAAATTAAGAGGGGAATTTAATTGTTTTAATACCAGGAACTGAGAACATCTCCAATAATAGTTCCAATAGAAACAAACTATTGAAGTCATGATGACAAATACCAACAGAGCTTGAACAAAACAAAACCAGTATTACCTCATATTACCACCACACAACTGACACACATAGGATACCATTAATAATATATGTCACTACAAGAATCATATTAATAAATTCTGTACATATAACTTGTAATTAAAATTGATTGTGATTCCTGGTTCCCTTTGTATTTGAATCAGGACACATATACATTCATGACAGCACTGAATACATATTGTTATTTGAAAAGTTATCAGTGACTCCTTTAAGATATCCTCTTAGAGTGTTTTATGTATGTGAGTGTCACAGTGTTGTCAAGTGTGGTGGAATAAATCAAATTGTTTATCTGTCTGTTGTTGTTATGACTTACACTTCATCATACACATACCCTAGACATATAACGTAGTCATCACACTATTCCAGAATAATTCTGACTGAGGTATACATATGTGGCAGTAAGTAAGGTTATCTATAATACACTACTCTTATTAGATATAGATACCTTCACAGCTGATCTCAGTCAGTACACTAAGTCCCCTATAAATATTTATAACATCCCACTTTACCACACTCAAATACAATAACACTCCATGGGCACCCCTGAATAATACCTTTCTTACGCTCAATCCGGTCTGTGATAGTACTAGCGTTTTTAACTTGATAGGAGGAGCCACTGTATATATCTTTGGTGATGTTGACAAAGACGTCAGGGTAGCCTGATTCGCTTAGCTCCCTTATCATAAATTCGTGGTCAATGCTGCCAAATGCATCTTTGATATCAACAAAGCACAGATAGGCCTTTCCTGATGAATGTAGAAAGTCACTAACAGCTGTTTTTAGGGTGAAGACATGTTCTTGAAGACCATTTCTTGGCAATGATCCTTTTTGCCGAGGTGACAGTCGCTGGGTGTCAACAATCCACTGCATGTGTCGAGATTGAATTAATTTCATAAACAACTTGTATGATGATAGCAGTAGAGAGATGGGTCGCCAGTCTTCGATGGTGCTTAAATTTCCATTTTTAGGCACAAGGGTAATTACACCGTGCTTCCAGTCTGGTGGCACCCGTTGGTTAAAAAGGCGTGTGTTAAAAATAACCGTTAGGATTGGAGCGAGCTTGTGTGCCTGCTGCTTGATGGTATCATACGTCACACCGTCAGCCCCAGGTGATTTCCTACTAGGCAGTTTTTTTATACACGACATTACTTCGCCTACGGTAAATGGGTCAGTGGCCGGGGCGTGCTTTGGCTCTTGGATGACGATTTCTGCTTTCCATGGGGGGTTGCTTGCAAGTGTATTAAGTCTGCGCTGGCTGCGTTCCTTAAAATGTGTTTCTATGTCTTGTATGTATATGTTACAGGTGGTGGTCGACAACTTGTTGTTGTGTTTTATAACATTGATGGCTTTACTCTGATCTGTTTCTAACAAGTAAAGTAGTTCCTCTCGTGTCACGCTTCCCGCATTTTGTGTGTTACCATTTTCTTTGTTTCGTTTTAAACTTGGGCAGATGTTATGCCTAATAAAAAATACATACATACATACATACATACATACATACATACATACATACATACATACATACATACATACATACATACATACATACATACATACATACATACATACATACATACATACATACATACATACATACATACATACATATATGTATGTATATATGTATATATGTATATATATACCAGAATCACTGGTATATATATATATATATATACCAAGGAAAACAGTACATAGTGAAGAACGAGATGGAAAGACTAAACATCGATATGCTGGGCATCTCAGAGCACAGATGGTCGGGCCAGGGACACTTTTCGATTCCATCAGGAGGAACATTTATATACTCAGGCAAGGAGAAAGGAGGTCAGAGCGGCGTCGGCTTCTACCTGTCTAAAAGGACAGCTGCCTCCCTATTAGGATATAATCCCATAAATGACCGCATTGTCACAATCAGACTGAAAGGAAAAAGAAAGAACATCACAATTATACAAACATATGCGCCAACAGCAGCTGCTGAAGAACAGGATTTTTACAATGAACTGCAACACGCATTAGAGAAAGCAAATAAGCAAGATATTAGGATAATAATGGGAGATTTTAATGCCAAAGTTGGAAACGAAAGATTAGAACATGAAAAAAGAGTGAAAGGAAGTTATGGATTGGGTCAGAGAAATGAGAGAGGAGAACGCTTGACAACATTCTGCCTAGAAAACAACCTAGTCATCACAAATACTCTTTTCATGCAACACCCTAGAAGACTATATACATGGACGTCACCGGACGGAAAAAGCAAGAACCAAATAGATTACATCTTAATACAACAAAGGTGGCGATCTTGTATCTCATCCATCAAGACGCTCCCAGGAGCAGACTGTGACTCCGACCATGAACTTCTTGCTGCAAACTTCAAGATCAAATTGAAAAAAAAGTCGTTACAAGCGACAAAGTAATACGTTATGACACAAGCGCCATACCAGAAGAGTACAGTGTCGATATTCAGAACAAATTTGACATTCTTATGGCAGTACAGGAGGAAATGACACCAGATGAACTTGCCAATAACATCAGAGATGTTTATATTACAAATGCACAGAGGTTAATTCCTAAAAGAAGTATAAAGAGACGAGAATACATCTTAGACGAAACACTGAAGTTGGTGGTAGAGAGAAGAAAAATGAAGTCCAAAAAAGATACAGAAAATCAGGAGTTGTACAAGGAATACACAAAGCAGATTAAAAAACGAGTCAGACAAGACAAACAACAATACATAAACGACACCTGCAGGAAAATAGAGGAAATGCGCGAACAGGGATTGAGTAAGAATATGTTTTCTGAAGTAAGAACATTGAAGAACAGCAACTTTAAATCATCACCTCGAGCAATAAACAACAAGAAAGGCGACACTCTAACAGAACGTAAAGATATTCTGAACAGATGGAAGGAGTACTGTCAAGAAATGTATACGGAAATAAACAAAGCGGCAGATAACAACGTCATGAATGAAGAGAACGTGAACCAGAACCTACCATAGAGGAAGTCCGGAACGCAATCAAACACTTAAAAGTGGAAAATCTCCTGGTTGTGATGAAATAACAGCTGAAATGATACAGGCAGGAGAAGAAGGCAGCGCTCGTATATACATGCATTATGCTGCAAGATCTGGCAAAGCGGAATTTGGCCCAAGGAATGGAAAAGATCAATTTACATACCCTTGCCAAAAAAGTTCAACCTGAAACTGTGCACAAACTACAGAACTATAGCTCTTATAAGCCATGCCAGCAAAATACTATTACAAATCATAATGAAAAGGATGCAACAAAAGCTAGAAACAGAAATAAACGAAGTACAGGCGGGTTTTCGACCAGGTAGAGGCACTAGAGATCATATATTCAACATGAGGATCATCATAGAAAAGTGTAGAGAATTCAACGTTGACCTACATACTTGTTTCATTGATTACACCAAAGCTTTCCATTGTGTACAACATCAGCAGTTATGGGCTATTATGAAAAATATGGGATTTCCAAACCACCTTATACAACTCATCGCACTGCTGTACCAAGAACAACAGGCAGCCGTAAGAATAGAGGGGGAAACATCAGAATGGTTTGAAGTACAGAAAGGAGTAAGACAAGGCTGTACCCTTTCCCCTTACCTGTTTAACATTTATGCCGAGAATATCATGAGAAACGTAAGAGATGACCAAGAACACACAGAGTTTGACTCATTTAACATCGGCCGGTACCAGATCCCGGAAATCAGATATGCTGACGACACAGTCCTCCTATCGACCAACCCAGAAGGACTTGAACAATTAATTCTGTCCACCAAAAACCAAAGCGAGGCCCAGAATCTATACCTAAACACCAAGAAGACCAAAGTATTGACAACAGACAAAGTAAAGACCAAACCAGAAATTGAAATTGATAACGAAGAACTGGAAAGTGTTAATGAATTCGAATACTTAGGATCAATCATCAACAGCTGTGGCGACTGTGCAGTAGAAATTAAAAGAAGACTTGCAATTGCTTCACATAAACTAATACAGATGAAAACCCTATGGCAAGGCACAAGCAAAGAAACAAAGTTACAACTGATCAGAGCATGTATATTCCCAGTAGCAACATACGGCTGCGAGACTTGGACACTCAATAAAACATTTGCAAAAAAGATTTTATCATTCGAAATGAAATGCTACAGAAGGATGTTGAGAATACCCTTGACAGAAAAAGAGACCAATAGAGAAGTACTGCACTCACAAAACGTACAGGAACATTGGCTCCTAAATACCATCGCAATAAGGAAGCTGAAATTTTTCGGTCATATAAAAAGACATAATAGTCTGGAAAAAACAGTGATGGAAGGCATGGTCCCTGGAAAAAGGGGAAGGGGTCAACCTAGACGACGGTGGACCCAGGACATCACAGAGAGTCTGAACTTGTCTTTGGCTGATGCAGGTCGACTTGCCCAGAATCGTGATGCGTTCAGAGCAGCTGTAATGGAGACAACTTTCTGGAAAGAATACGTCACATGATGATATATATATATATATATATATATATATATATATATATATATATATATATATATATATATATATATAAATACATATATATATATATATATATATATATATATATGGTAGGGCGGGCGAGATGATGATGATGATTATATTGTGATAGTTGATCATTCTCTTTTCACACTCGCACCGACCCGAACAACAATAAAACTCTTGATTCTAGAGGCAGGGGTTGTATTTATTTTTACAACCCATTCAGTGATTCAGCAAACATTAAACAAATAAACCAACGAACATAACACCAAACAAAACAAACAAACACCCAACAGTGCCTGATTGCTAATCTGAAGAAGCAAACAAAGCGACGAATAGTTAAAATCATAGTAGTTAAATAATCATACTCTCACCTGCCAAACAGTCCTTCCACGTGTACTACCTGACACCCTCAACTATCACTCACGCACACACTCATGCGTGTCGTCCAGTGCGACTAGTATGGTGTTGTGCATGAAGCTGGCAACCTCACCGTGTAACACAGATTGCTACCAAAACCACTACTGCAAGGGCACACTCTCAGCTATCACACACACACACACTCATGCATGTCGTCCAATGAGACTAGTATGGTGTTGTGCATGAGGCTGGCAACCTCACCGTGTAACACAGATTGCTACCGAAACCACTACTGCCCTAGCATATGAATACTTAATATGGAGGCAAACCACACTGTTGGCCCCATGCTCCCTCAGGAGCGGAGAAGAGAAATATATACCTTGAAGTGAGCCCACGCGCTCTCACAACCATTCCTCACATAACCATAATTAAATAATCATAAAATGGACATAAAATAATATTCAACTATATGTACAACAAATACTCTCAGTAATGAGAATAAGCTACTACCTCGTAACCGATCCACACCAGTATTCGTTACTGCATTCTGAAGCATGTCGTATGTGACGACTGGTGCGCCTGGCAACAAGCGTGTCGTATATGACCACTGGTGCGACTGGGAATCTCCTCACATGAAACACATCGTTACCGAAACAACCACTGCAATAGCATAAAAATGCTTCTTGTCGGCTTGTGATAGACACCAGCCACATTGGTGTTTCCATGCTCCGCCGGGAGCAACCAGAGAAACACATGCCTCAACAAAGGAGTGGCCTCGCGCTCTCCAGAAATCTAAATACATATTCTCACCTCACAGTAACCCATTAAATATATACAGTAGAATTATGATAAGTAGGCTATCGTGAAATACACTCAATTACTTTTACATTAAAGAAATAAAATAATTACTCTTGACTTTAACAAAACTGGCATTAACACGAAAACTATCTCTTTCCTTTACTGGGGAAAATTATCTTTATCTACTCTCACGCACGTGTCAATTCACAAGATATAAAACTGCGTAACATTAAGTGATAACTAAGAGTGTTACCGCAGACCCCATGGCGCCTTCTTTATTCACCGCGCCGCCTTTCATGACCACGTGGCCGCCATCTTGATATTTTGCTAACAAGTCAATATCATCTAAATTAAAGTAAAAAATCGCTTCTCTATCCAGTTTCATGTATAAAACACTCTTACTAAATTTGCCCTTCTCTGATGAATGGAATACTTGATACTAAACTCTTACATATGTGATTTGGTCTTAACACTAGTGAAATATATCCACACATTATTTCCACTCAATTATATTTCAAGACTAAATTATCAGGTCCTGGAAACACATTCACTTTTTCATTTAAACATTAGAACAGACACGCTGAATACTAATAATAAAACTACAGAATACTAAAGCTAATTTAAATTAACTCACGTGCTGAATCTAATTTCAGACTTATAGAACACGAATGCTAAATTCTACAAACTGCGCTTAAGAATTACAACTCACGTGCTCTGGTCCATCTGCTACCTACACCGGTCACCTCGTCTTTTGCTCTCTCGTGTGGGCTGATACTAGGAAAGGTCGCTGTTGGCTCGCTATTCCTTTATATATGCCCAGGTCGAATCACTCACTTTACTGCGCGCTAGGCGTATGGATTTGGCCGCATAAACAACTATTTCCTAGAGCAAAAACACAATCTACACCACAACTTAATTTAAAGGCATAGGTCTGCTCTCTGGTGTTTATGCCTTTATCATCAATCGTCTCCTTTTCGGCCCCATCACACACACACATATATATATATATAATTAAATTGCTCTGATCTCTAATATTGTTAATTTCACGCTACCGTGAGAACGAAGAATTCAGAAACTAGCGCTTAAGATGAAAGCTTACGATTTGGCTACCAGAATCTCTCGTCTGGCGCTGTTGATCGACATCAGAGGCTTTACTTATGGCTAACGGGTTACTCTTTAAAATGCCCGTGTCTCGAGATCAAAGAGCACAGGGGATTATAAACTTTCCCTGAACAAAACTTCAAAAAGTCTGTGTTTTGACTCTCTCACGTGCTGTCTGTCTGAGAGGTATTATGATTGACAGATGATGCTCGCGTGAGTGGACGAGGTAAACAAACCTGATTTGCTTTCCTGTTATGACTGACAGGTCACGAAGTTTGTAAAGAGTAGCTGTGTAAGTGAAGACAAACAGTATAATGCATGTTTTTAGCTAGCAAATCACAGAGCAGCTATGAGGTTACAATAGGCTGTCAGATTACTCTAGACTGTTTTTCTATTACACGTCACAGTACGCCCGGGCTTGAAGATGTGAAATACATTCATACCTCATTAATGGAAACAGAGCTACTGTCATCCTTAGCTACAGAGTGATGGTTATCTTCACTTGCATTATTCTATTCGTTAGTCCAATGGCGACTCATAAAGTCAGCGCCTACATTTTCTCTCCCTGGTATGTATTGTACTTTGAACGAGTACACATTTAACAAAATAGCCCAACCCATAATTCTTGCGTTAAAATCCTTATTGGCTCATAGGAACGCCAATGGAGCATGGTCACTTTGTACTGTGAATGGAACTCCATATACATATTCATGGTGTCTCCTGATTCCGTTCACTAGTGCGAGACATTCCCTTTCAACGGTCGAATAGTTTTTCTCTGCTGCGTTAAGTTTCCTGCTCCCATAAGCGACTGGAAACAACAGGTTAGGGTAGTTGTCGTCTGACTGCAGCAGTGTCGATCCAATTCCATTAGCACTGGCATGAACCCGTAACACGAAAGGTTTCTTGAGGTCAGGTAACCTTAGAATGGGATATGTGGTCAGCTGGTCTTTAAGAATGACGTACTCGTTTTCGCACTCGGCGGTCCAGACAACTTTATCTGGTTTTCCTTTTCGCGTGAGGTTTTAATAAACTTCTGGTAGTACGCGCAGAGTGAAAGAAAACATAGAGTATCCTTCATAGTTTTGGGCCTATTTGCGGCTCGTACTTGCTCGATGTTTTTTTCTACTGGCCACACAGAACCTTGAGAAATGGTATGGCCTAGGAAGTCAAGCTTTTCAAAGCCGATTAAACATTTGCTAGGTTGGGCGGTGAACCGGCTTCCTTTAGTCTCCTGAGGAGCATAGTGACCGTAGCAATATGTTCTTCGTAGTTATCCGTTGCAATAAGTATGTCGTCCATGAAATTGTGAATGTTTGGACTTTGCAAGGGTTCCAAAAACTTTCTCATCATTCTGGTGAAGACTCCTGGTGCATTTTGTAAACCAAAAGGCATAACATTAAAAGTATAATGTCCTTTGCTGGTGCTAAAGGCTAACAGGGGTTTAATTTCCTCCTCGACTGGTATTTGGTAATAACCTTAACTCATGTCAATCTTGGAGAAAGTTTTGGCCTTGCTTAGCTTAGTAAACAGTTCTTTGGCGCTTGGGAGTGGTTCAGGCTGAAATTATGTTACTGTGTTGAGTAATCGGTAATCAATACACAGCCGAACTTCCTTATTCGGTTTCTGTAACAGTACGACGCTTGAGCTATAAGGAGATGTGGACTCGCTAATAATCCCAGCCTGTAGTTGTTTGTCTATTTCTCCACGTAATATGTCTGCTTTGCATACGAGATCGGATAAACTCTGGTTCTTACTGGCGTCTCATTTGTCGGCGTCTTTTCGAATTCTACGAGATGTGTAAGACCAGGTATGTCCGTTAAGACTGCTGAATACTGTTTCAATAGCGCCTTCGTCTCTGTTTGTTGAGCTTCCGAGAGGGTGTCGCCGAATTTAACGTCCTTATATGAATCCGTTTGTTGCAGTGGATATTCCATACAGCTTTCGTCATCTCACTCATCCTCGGTTGCTATAGCGACTGCCAAGAGATGTTCGGGGGAAGGCACCGGTCTTTCCAAGTATTTCTTTAACAGATTTACATGGTAGACTTTTTCCATACGCTTTATAGAGATCTTGTAGTTCGTTCTAGAGATCTTTTCAAGTACGGTAAACGGCCCGTGCCATCCGATACGCAGTTTGTTTTTTCCGGTAGAAAGTAACAACAAAACTTTCTCTCCTGGCTCCAATTCTCTCTCCTTAGCTGTTTTGTTGTATCTTTTAGCGTGCTTTAAGCGTGCGCGCTTACGGTTGGTTGTCGCTAGGTCCCATCCTAGTTTTAGTCGTTCCTTTAACTGAGATACATACTTAGATGCTGAGACAACTGTCTCATCAGCCTTCTGGTCTGTCAGCGACCGTCGTAAGGCTTCCAGCGGGCCCTTAATAGGTCTGCCGAATAAAAGTGTTGCTGGCGGTAGCCCTGTAGAGGCCTGGGGGACTTTCATGTAGGCGAACAAGGCTGCAGGAATGAAAAGATCCCAATCTTCTGTTTTTTCCTTTTCCAGCTTACGTAATATCATGGTGAGACTTCCGTTGACACGGCTAACGGATTATTGAGCCTGGTGTAGATGTGCTGGTCCCTCAAGATCTTAAAGATCTCCTCCATTAACAGGTTACGGTATTGAGATCCGTTATCCGTCAAAACGTGTTGAGGGAATCCCAACCGTGTACAAATCTGCACAAGGGCTTCTGCGACATGCTTGAATTCCGTGCATGTTAGTGGGATAGCTTCGGCCCTCATAGCGCAGGTGTCGAATAAGGTCAGGATAAACCTGTTCCTTCGTTTAGTCCTCTCAAGGGGTCCTATAATGTCGACTGCTTCCCGTTCAAAAGAAGTCCTCACTATTGGCATTTCTCCCATAGGAACTGGGGATGTCCAATGCTTTGGTGCCACACGTTGGCACTTGGCGCATGATTTAACGTATCTGATAATGTCAGTGTTCATTCCTGGCCACCAATAGTGAGTAGATATTCTCTGTATAGTGGCGTTTTGTCCCATATGTCCGCTAAAGGGAAGAGAGTGCCTCATTTCTAGGATTTGTTCTCTGTAATGCGTCGGTACTAGGAGCTGATTATGTCCCTGTTCAGGGTCGCCCGTTCTTCGATACAGCACTCCTTCTTTAGAAAAGATATCTCCGTTGTGTCTGGGGTCCTTGGCTATGGGCAGTTTCTTAAAGCAGGGCTTCAAGGTAGGGTTCTTTTCTTCCACATCTTTCAGTTCCTCAGATAACATGTTGGGTGCAGGCTCCCGTTCCTTTTGGGATTGCCCTCTTGTGGTTACTGCTGCCACAATCGGCTCTTTCGGTCTCCATAGAAACACGTATCTACAGCCAAGTATGACGTTGTAGATCGGATTCTCCATTATCGCTGCCTTAATAAAAACACGGACGTAATCCGAGTCTATCTCTACAAGCGCGACAGGGAGTGTTATGGGTGCATCTCCTTTAAAAACTCCACATATGTCGACGGTTTCTCCCGTGTCTTGGCCTGGTTTAACCAAATGCCTCGCGACTATATTATCAAAGCTTAATCCGCTGTCAAAAAGACACTCAGTGAAAGTTCCGTTCAACATAACCATACCTCGCGTAGAAGGCCTCTTATCCTCAGGCTGAGAATCACTGACCTTGCTATTTTGCGGTGAGGCTGTTTGCAAACATGCAATCCGCCTGGGACTGGTTTGCTGGTCCTGATTAGATTTACCTGGCCAAGGGGTTTTCCCTTTTTATATCCTTTCTAGCTTTGCCATGGGGGTCGCTTGGGGTCATCACGGGTTTCGGTAGAGTATCTGAGTTTATAGAATTTCGATTAATTTTTGGGAGGGTTTTGGGGTACATTTTCTCATGGATTTTGGTTGGAAAATTTCTGGGGAGAATGCTCTAGATTTTTGTTCCGATAAAGCACATCTGTAGGTTTGCGTTTAGAGCATAGAAGCTCGGCGAGTGCGTCTGCATATCGCTCTGCCTTACTCAAAATGTCTTCAAGTTTTACCGCTCCCTGTTCAGCAAGAAATCTACGGGTTTCATTTGACAAAGTGCTTTTGATCTGTTCGGGTAGAATAAGTTCTTCTAAACCTTCAAAAGTGCAAGAGAGTTCTGAAAGCTGTAGACACTTAGTCAGATATCCCTTTAGACGGGAAGAGAACTGAGCGTCCGTCTCGGCTCCCTCCTTTCTGCTGTTTCAGAAAAGTTTTAAAAACCTTCGAGCGTTCATCTCGAAGCGTTCAAGTAAACCTTTCTTAAGCATGTCGAAATTTTCTTGATTGCTGCTTCCCACTTTTAAGTACACATCATACGCATTGCCTTTGAGGGCCTGGGATAGCTTCAAGCACCATCGCGAACTGTCCAAACCGTACAGGGTTGCCATTCTCTCAAATGTTTATAGATAGCTATCAATTTTCTCACTGGGGCTTGGGAAGGTTTCTAGGGCAAAAGACATAACAGCTAGTTGGGAAGACTGGCTGTTTGAGTAGTCCACTGACGGCGATTGAGGTGAGGAAGACTCCATTGCTAGAGCTAGACGCAGCACCATGACTTTGGACCTCTGAAGTCTTAAGCACCAATTCATGCTGACGTCGTTTGTCGTTCTCTCTTTCCTCATGTTGTCTCTCCTTCTCTCGTTCCTTCTCCCTGCGAGCTTCCATTTCCACCTAATTGGCAAAAAGGCTGCTAACGCAGTCAACTTAATCCATGGGGATGGTAGATTAGGCTAAAAAACTTTAAATCTACTACTACTAAATGTGGAACAATTTTTAAATTAAGAAGAAAAAAATATCTCTCCTATTTTCTCCACCACGCTCACTCACACCTGAAGTCAGTATGGAACTATGGGAAGGCGATTAACCTGGCAACTGCCCAATTCTCTTCCTTCGCTTTGGCTCACGCGCCACTGCTCCAATAAAAATGTGATTGTTAAACAATCACACGTACCAGCGGTCTTTTTGTACAAAACTTATTATATATCATACCACCAACAAAATCACCATCAAAATCTAACTGTAAGTAAATCATAAGATGCTGTGGAAAGAAAACAAATCATGTCTCTATTCTGTGTGGTCAGAACACAGGAAAAAATAAGAACGTTGCCTAGGGGATAAATTCTTTTTTCTATACACCAACAGGACGTACAACACACTCTAGCTAGAGTTAGACTAAGATTCTATAACAGACGTTAGTCATCATTCTAGACTCAAACTAAGATTCAGTCTCGGACCTAGCTACCATTCTGTTGTACGGAAGATAAATTGTTTTATTTAGTCCGTCCAAGTAGAGTGAATGTCGACAGATACGCGAGAAAAGGTATAGAAAATAGATTTCACTGGTAGATTGAGGGAAAGATATGTCTCTGGAGTGATTAGGTTCTCTTCCAACCTATCCGTACGACTGTACTTTTATTACCAGACAGCCTTTGTCTCCCTATCAAGAATAGATAAGTTACTCTACACACAACACAGCTATGTGACAACAAGACACACAAACGTGAAAAAACTACGGATAAATGGGTATGTGTCTGACCAACAAACAAAGGTAAGTTTCTTTGTAGTTTATTATCATTTAAACTCGACAACATCAAAATATCTGAAGAAAAAAACAATCAGAGTCATTTCCATGCATATGAAATATAGTGTGACAGTGCTGGGACTTCTTTAAATAACTAGGTGGCAGAGGCAGGCCTAGTCGTAGTCTACTCGAACTGGCAGACTATGTCTTGACTTTATCTTTGACTTTATCTTCAAAGTAAGGTTATCTCTTTACTGGCCCTTACCTCCAGAGGTGATGATTCTTGGATGAGTTATATTTTGGTTCCTTTATCAACCCAGGTCACGTTCTTCCCTCCTTGTTGTTGTGTAGCGACTAGATCGTATTGTGGCGTACCATGATTGTTACCGTATATTTACGGCCACCACAAATGTTAAGGTGGGATTTACGTTATGTTATGTAGGAACGTAACAATATCTTTTCTGTGTACTCTTGTAGTCAGTCCGACCTGGGCCAAACAGCTTTGGTATGCGTGATTAGCTCACCAGGCGTTGAGGCGCTAACAGGGTGTCATGTTGACATCCGAACATCAGACATTTCTTGTATGAGAGGTACTCGAAGATTGTGTGGTTGACAAGGGATGTGGGTGTGTAGAGACACGAATGCGTTTAGGCTCTTTGATAGATAAACAAGGCACCCACTCACTCACATGCAGTAGTCAGTAATTGTAGAAACTGCTGGAACTTTCAACCATTTATTTACGAGACACAGTTACATCAACAGTTACAGTCAAATGGACGAGAATCAAGGACATCATATATATTGGAAATGACTGGCAAAACATCTGGCATTATAAAGCTTGAACCACTCATCTATAAGGACGTTATCGACAATGGACTGTCCTTTAACAACTGTTCATATGTGGTAATAATTAGGAACATCGAACATCATCAGTTTTGTATAGCTCGTAGGTATGATACTAATAACGCTGGCTTGACAACATATTCTTTTTCCTACTGTAGCTTAGGGCCCCTGACTGAACGCGTCAGGTAGTCCTTTAACAAATATAGTTGCTTAACATAGAAGTCTGGGAACTTGTTAATAAAGTCAAGACTTCATCTGGCTTCACCCGCCAGGTTCTTCTTCTTCTGCTCAAAGTTATAGGCCGTAATGACGGGCCTTATAATGGTTGATAAACAACTGTGCTTTTTTTCATAGGCATGTATTATCTTCCATGCTGAAACGTACCGCCATCCTGCGGGTTTCATATCAATATACGTTCATTGTGCTTCTGTAAAGTACTTCAACGAATAGACCTGATTGGCTACGTCAAGCACACATAATGGACTCTGGATCACAAGAACTGTGAGCGCTACTCACAGGTTCATACTAAATGTTCTGCAAACTTTGCATAATAATTAAGTTATTTTACCTTGGACAGAATTCCGAGAAATACACAAATAACTACTGTTGTCATTCCAGACGAACAGAATAACTCTGGGGAGAATCACTAAGATCACAAGACTATCTTTCCCCCAGATAATGCAGAGAAGAAACAACGGACATCTTCGTCCGGCAGAAACCAGCTCATCACTCCCAGACGGAGGTCTTCTCGGTTCGCGCTAAAAGCTAGCGCATGCGTAGACAGAACAGATCTGAGAACAGCTAACTATCCCGTCTTAAGAAAGAATAAACACAGGGAAGGTAACCCCTAATCAACCTGTGTCAGGGAGTTAACATACAGTTCTGTACCTTCGATTATCAAAAGTATTAAATAGATTTACATCTTCTGGAACCGTCAAAAATGACGGCAACAATGATATTAATTTTTGTTGTGCTATTACTCCTTATTTCTCACACCCACTCCATAACCTTCTATAAATCAAGTCAACTTGTGTGGTAGGTTCAACTTTATAACAATTTTTTTTACAAAATTAAAGTTCCGACATTTTCCAATAAGGAGTATGGTTCAAAACTCCATTTCATGTTCATTTATCCAGCCCTTAATTCAACTTGTTCCAAAAGGTATATTTATTGCCTCTCCTGCAGACTCTTACTTATGCGTAGGTGATCTACCCACAATTTATTCTCTTTTCTTTATTTCTCCACCTTATCTCTTGTATCTGCCCTGTCCGGCCTAACTCATAAAAATTACATCAATATCTATACATGGTTCATATATAAAATAAAATCATGTCAGGTACAGCTGTTGTGGCGTCCTCATACTTACTGTCAAATGAGAGACCACCTGAGTTGTCTCATAGTTATCAAATTCACCATTATCTCTTCTTTCCTCTGATTTACTGTTCAATGAGAGAGAGAGCATGTCTTATCTCAAGGATGTCCGCGTTGCACAACCCTTGTTCATTTATTCTTGTCTAATGACAATACCTCTTCCTTTTTATACAACAGCCCATCTTGGCTATCAGCTAATATTTAAATGTTATCCATACTTTATATTGTCGTACTCATTTTTCTTTATATAACAGCCCATCCTGGCTATCAGCTAATAAAAAGTTATGTTATTCACTTTATACCTTCTTCAGTCGTACTTGTTTCAATGTTAGTTCTTGTGGTACGCCCCTTTAAACATGAGCATCATTAAAATCTGGTTATAAGTTGACTGAAAGTCTATAAAAATAGCAAGAGTCTTTCTTACCGTGTCAAAATGAATCCAATTACCTATCAAGTTTCCTACTAAATCACCCCTATGTGCTAATCCTACGTTTAACACAATTCAGTGAACACAATTTATGCTAGTCTCCAGAATTGCTACCGCTAATCATGCTAAATCTAGCTACTTCATCTGTGAAAACTCCTGTCACCCACAGGTTTCACTGTTTCACTTCTTGAGAGCCTGGCAACACACGACTTGCCTCGTTAACTTCTCGGCCAGGACTAGTTTCTTTTGTCCTTCAAATCATCATCCCGTCATCCGTTTTTGTTTTCCAGTCAATACGATTGGTCCATCGCTTCCAACTCACCGATCACAAAACTCACGCTCCTCTCCTACGTAAACAACTCAGTGAGCTTTTGTTCCGTATTGTTTACGCCTTGCTCATTTTTCTCGTGCGTTAGTTTTTCTCTCTGCTCACTTAATCTGCAAGGGGCGCTAATTAATTGTAGTCTCCCTTTGAGCGCAAATAACGCTGTGAAACCCAACGGCCTAATATCTGGCCTTTGGCTGGGATCATGTGTCTAGACACAGGGACCGGTACAATGACATTCATGTGTCATTAGGTCCCTTGTGTGAGAACACAGAGGATCACTACAGTGACACAGTTTGTCATTGGGTCTTCTTGTGTTGGGACATGTGGTCTTGACCAGAGCCGGGTATGGGCAGGGGACAATGCGACCTCATGCGAGGAAAAAATATGCGACCTCAAGCGAGGAAAAAAAAAATAATATCTGGCCTTTGGCTAGGATCATGTGTCTAGACACAGGGACCGGTACAGTGGCATTCATGTGTCATTAGGTCCCTTGTGTGAGAACACAGAGGATCACTAGGTGACACATTTTGTCACTGGGTCTTCTTGTGTTGGGACATGTGGTCTTGACCGGGGCCGGGTTTGGGCGGGGACAATGCGACCTCATGCGAGGAAAAAATATGCGACCTCAAGCGAGGAAAAAAAAAAGGCTAGGATCATGTGTCTAGACACAGGGACCGGTACAATGACATTCATGTGTCATTAGGTCCTTTGTGTGAGAACACAGAAGATCACTAGGTGACACATTTTGTCATTGGGTCTTCTTGTGTTAGGACATGTGGTCTTGGCCAGAGCCGGGTTTGGGGCAGGGACAATGCGACCTCATGCGAGGGAAAAAAAAAGACATTCATGTGTCATTAGGTCCCTTGTGTGAGAACACAGAGGATCACTACAGTGACACAGTTTGTCATTGGGTTTTCTTGTGTTGGCACATGTGTTCTTGACCAGAGCCGGGTTTGGGGTGGGTGCCAATGCGACCTCATGCGAGGAAAAAATATGCGAGGGGGAAAAAAAAATATCTGGCCTTTGGCTAGGATCATGTGTCTAGACACAGGGACCGGTACAGTGACATTCATGTGTCATTAGGTCCCTTGTGTGAGAACACAGAGGATCACTACAGTGACACAGTTTGTCATTGGGTCTTCTTGTGTTGGGACATGTGGTCTTGACCAGAGCCGAGTTTGGGGTGGGTGCCAATGCGACCTCATGCGAGGAAAATATATGCGACCTCATGCGAGGGAAAAAAAAGCCCTAATATCTGGCCTTTGGCTAGGATCATGTGTCTAGACATAGGAACCGGTACAGTGACATTCATGTGTCATTAGGTCCCTTGTGTGAGAACACAGAGCATCACTACAGTGACACAGTTTGTCATTGGGTCTTCTCGTGTTGGGACATGTGGTCTTGACCAGAGCCGGGTTTGGGGTGGGTGCCAATGCGACCTCATGCGAGGAAAAAATATGCGACCTCATGCGAGGGGAAAAAAAGGGGGGAAAAAAAGGATCATGTGTCTAGACACAGGGACCGGTACAGTGACATTCATGTGTCATTAGGTCCCTTGTGTGAGAACACAGAGGATCACTACAGTGACACAGTTTGTCATTGGGTCTTCTTGTGTTGGCACATGTGGTCTTGACCAGAGCCGAGTTTGGGGTGGGTGCCAATGCGACCTCATGCGAGGAAAATATATGCGACCTCATGCGAGGAAAAAAAAAGCCCTAATATCTGGCCTTTGGCTAGGATCATGTGTCTAGACACAGGAACCGGTACAGTGACATTCATGTGTTATTAGGTCACTTGTGTGAGAACACAGAGGATCACTACAGTGACACAGTTTGTCTTTGGGTCTTCTTGTGTTGGGACATGTGGTCTTGACCAGAGCCGGGTTTGGGGTGGGTGCCAATGCGACCTCATGCGACGAAAAAATATGCGACCTCATGCGAGGAAAAAAAAAGACATTCATGTTTCATTAGGTCCCTTGTGTGAGAACACAGAGGATCACTACAGTGACACAGTTTGTCATTGGGTCTTCTTGTGTTGGGACATGTGTTGACCAGAGCCGGGTTTGGGGCGGGTGCCAATGCGACCTCATGCGAGGAAAAAATATGCAACCTCATGCGAGGAAATTAAAAAAAAAAATATCTGGCCTTTGGCTAGGATCATGTGTCTAAACACAGGGACCAGTACATTGACATTCATGTGTCATTAGGTCTCTTGTATGAGAACACAGAGGATCGCTACAGTGACACAGTTTGTCATTGGGTCTTCTTGTGTTGGGACATGTGGTCTTGACCAGAGCCGGGTTTGGGGTAGGTGCCAATGCGACCTCATGCGAGGAAAAAATATGCGACCTCATGCGAGAAAAAAAAAGACATTCATGTGTCATTAGGTCCTTTGTGTGAGAACACAGAAGATCACTACGGTGACACATTTTGTCTTTGGGTCTTCTTGTGTTGGGACATGTGGTCTTGACCAGAGCCGGGTTTGGGGAGGGTGACAATGCGACCTCATGCGAGGAAAAAATATGCGACCTCATGCGAGAAAAAAAAAAGGTAGTGACATTCATGTGTCATTAGGTCCCTTGTGTGAGAACACAGAGGATCACTACAGTGACACAGTTTGTCATTGGGTCTTCTTGTGTTGGGACATGTGGTCTTGACCAGGGCCGGGTGTGGGCGGGTGCCAATGCGACCTCATGCGAGGAAAAAATATGCGACCTCATGCGAGGAAAAATTTAAAAAAAAAAAGACATTCATGTGTCATTAGGTCCCTTGTGTGAGAACACAGAGGATCACTATAGTGATACAGTTTGTCATTGGGTCTTCTTGTGTTGGGACATGTGGTCTTGACCAGGACCGGGTTTGGGCGGGTGCCAATGCGACCTCATGCGATGAAAAAGTAAGTGACCTCATGCGAGAAAAAGAAAGGATCATGTGTCTAGACACAGGGACCAGTAGTGACATTCATGTCATTAGGTCCTTTGTGTGAGAACACAGAAGACCACTACAATGACACATGTTGTCATTGGGTCTTCTTGTGTTGGGACATGTGGTCTTGACCAGGGCCGGGTTTGGGGCGGGGCCAATGCAACCTCATGCGAGGAAAAAATATGCAACCTCATGCGAGGAAATTTAAAAAAAAAACAAAAGCAGAAAGGTGCACGCTCTCCGAATGGAGAACAAATCCAAAAATTATTAACCCAAAGGTTGAAGGTTAGCACTCTGTTACATAATGATCAGTATTGGTACTCTATGAGACCCAGTAAAGTAAACAAAATTTTGACAAATCAGATATATGGATAGTTTCCAGCAAACAAGGAAAATCCTCACACACTCTCTCAAACATTAGCCTCTCTCACACACTTACCTAATTGCCTGGTATGGTAGATCTGTAATATCCCTTGGTAATAAAATTATTACATGAATGTATTATCTATCTCACTTAATATTCTATCACCCCAGTTGTCGCTGATCCGAATTGGCCCCAGTTCATCCCCAGAACTAACTAGTGAGGTGAACGCTTAATATGGTGCTTCTCCTGGATAAAAGTGTTACTACAAATAGTGAAAACTGTGAGAGTTCTTGAGGTTCACCCTTTCACTGGTGAAATACTTCCAGTATTGGGAAACATCTGGTTGCTAAAAAAATTGTTACATGTGATGATGGTAGTTCTTCTATCGGCCAACTCTGTGTTAGAGCGCCGATTCTGCACAGCGTATATATCTAGGGAGATACTCCACTAGCATTACGACAGTCAGGAGTCGGGAACAAAATTAATATTTTATGTACACCACTGGTGCTGGTAAAAATATAAATCTAGATTTGGTAAGTCTAGTGGTTAAATTTTATTGTTCTTAAATACCATTTGGCGAGTGAACGTTTCTAAATGAAATTGGTAACGCACAAGCCAAGTACAGGAGAAAAGTAATAAACAGAAGAAGACCGCTGGACGCCCTTGTGATCAGGTCTGCAAAGAATACAAGAAAACATTTATGACAAAAATGCTACTATATATATACACACACAGACGGAGACAAGACGGTCTCTTCTCCACTCCGTCAGTCCTGACTAGGTTTAAAAGTCACATGGTGTTTCCTTACGATTACGTGCTAGCAGACGTCACTGGTGGCTGAGTTCGGTCGGGCTGAGTTATGTTAACTCGCCCGACCCGGTTCGCGCCGGCGGTCATCGTACAGTGTTAATTATTATTTAATTTCTCCATACGCACTCCCTATCGTGGTGGGTTTTGATGTTATAAAATGATGTTGATATGTTTCCTTATTGTACTGAATGAGGCCAGCTGTGAAGGTCCCTGATTCTAACAAATTTAGAGTTGATTTATCAGGGTACCTTTCTGCTACCACCTTATGGCCTCAAGCAGACTTATTCTTGACTAGTATGAATGATAGCTACGTCTAATGTCTAGGGATATGCAAGTGTGGTGTGATGGTACTTTAACAATAATATACCTCTACACAAACAAGTATTAAGGTCTATGATTAAGGAAATAACACCTGGGATATATTTATAAAATTAATAATTTTCTGTATGATTTATTTTGTCCTGAACCTAGTATTCTTCTGGTCAGGACTTTTAAAAATGAAAAGAATTCAAGATATATATACAAATATAAATTTAGACCCACAGGGACAAGTGTCCAAACAAATACTGTTAAATTATACTAATGGTGTTACGAAAATCTGTCTATTACTGGTTTCTAACACTGGATGGCTGTTTGGGATTCTTTAATCACTCCCAGTCTCTTTAAAATACACTGTCTCTGTTAATTTCACTAGGGAAATGTTTTATTTCTTGAATACAGGGGTATGCTGCTCTTATAGCTGATGTACTGTTAGGGTACCAGATATTTCACTTATCTGGCCCACTGGAACTGTCTGAATTCTTTCTGCCGAATGACCACTGCTCAAAAAGTAATAGGGGGGATACTGGCGACCCCTATCACTACTGGACTCCAAAACTTCTCAATGGCTTTACCATAGAAATCTGGCACCGGACTAGTGCCAGATAAAACCCTGTAATAATGAAACAATGTCTCCTGGTTGATATCTTATTTAGACTGTGTTATATACAAAAGAGCATATATAAGAAATTAAGAGCTGGGTCATATCCAATGGACCAATCCAGCACATCCATTCCACAGTGTACCAGTGTTGTTCACATGTCTCTCCTATAAAGGCGGCACTGCATCTGCAATAATATTATTAATCTTTCTTTTCTACAATACAATGGGATAGATGAGCTGTGTCCCTCTGGTCACCAAGAAAGTATTTTATTTCACAAAACATGTGCATTTACAAAACTGGCAATGTGTTTTATCTTAATTCTCCTTCAGGCCCTGCACAAATCAGCTTGGGACCTGATTACTTACAGTCGTGATGGCAGCATCTCTCACTCACATTTTTAAACAAAAGATATATCAATAATGTCGGTCTTACCAGAAATTCAATGAAAAAACACAGGTACGTTGAATAGCAGATTCCAGATATACTGCTGGCTGAACTGTGATGCCTATACTTTCATATATATTTGCTTTAATAAGGCTAATCACTTTTCTTCAGAAATACACAACGTCCTGCTCTCGGGACTATCTTCTACAAATGGCGTCAAGCCCTTGAATTTTCTCAAGAATATGAAAGGCTTTGGCCAATGAACGAACGACAATTTTGAAATTTGAAATTAAAAGCAAAAAACAGACTTGATTTTTGGACACTACCAAGTTTTTTTCCTCTCTCATTCTTAGATTTCTACTGCTAAATATATTTGGTGTTAAGCCATCCCATAATTTTTTTCCCCTCCTTGTCTCCCCCTTCATACAACAGACTACTTGTACCCTTTCTTGCCTTTTTCATGGACGCGTCAAAAAATGTCACCGTTAGTGCAAGTCCAAACGAGCATGTGTTGGTCTGTCTGTACGAACAAATACCGTCTTTTGTCCATAACTTTATTTCTATCTGTCGGATTTTTTATTCGAAAGCATATTACCCATCAGGACAAGACCAGCTCTTAGACTAGCTAACTTTTATGATCATAAACCTAGTAATAAAGAATTCAATATATTTTCCATTTTGGTGTTCGTTGTTTTCTAAGTTTCAACTACTTGAATGTTATAAAAATCGCCTCCGATCTTCCTTTTTCCCAATAGGAAGTAATTATGCGTGTGTTTATATATATATTTTTTCCCCAGTGTCTGTGGTTAGAAATGTATTGGGCTAGCGGGGTATTTTTAAATTTTTAAACTTGCGACATCGTTTTCGACACAAGCTAACGGTATCGTCTCGCACTGTTGGCCCGAGTAGCTAATTCAAACCTCTAACACTTGACAAGCCGGCAGCAGGTGTCCGCTCTCTCAATCTTATGCGTTCGTGGGTTTTATTCTTTCTATCTTTCCTGGAACCACTACGCTAGTAGAATTTTCAAATTTTTATCGTTACCCCTTGACGGGCGCGTTTTAAATGCTAATACTACCAACGCGGCGATAAGATTTCTCACTATGTTCTGTCCTGCTTAAATCAATGCGTTTTCTGGCGCAGGGATGAAGACGCGTTACAACTTTACTAATTTTATTTCTACTGCTATTATTTTGACTTTAATATATATATGTAATTTTATCGCTGTATCACTGTACTTTACCACACTCCCTAAACAATGATCGCCTGTCATTAAATAGCCATTAAATTGTCGGCGTCTGTTAGTTTTGTCGTGCGGTATAAAATAATAGACACTATAATAACAAATATACAAAATGAAATATAACGTGTATTTCTATACTCCCACTTTCAGTCGCTTTAATGCCTATAAGTCCGGTCAGCTAAACCGTCGGGTTTATCTCTCTCCTGTAGAGCTTAAGTGTCGCGTCGTCCTACACTGTTAACATAATTACCGTCTAAGGTATGTGGGTAGCGGGTGGCGTAATGTAACATTTTTATGTTCCAAAGGTTGTTATTGCCGGGAGTTGTAGTGAGGATAAGCTCTCACTGCAGATAAAATACTTCAATGGCACGCGCCTCAAACAGCCTCTGACAACCAAGTCCAGCTCCCGGCCTTCACGTGTGGCTCAATTTGAGCCCGGCGGAACTGTTTCCACTGACGGGAGAAGGGGCAAAGGCGAGCGACTGGCGCCTTAAAACCAGCAGCTTCGGGCAGATAGGGCTCGTGATCCTTGGTTGGTAGCTTATCTAAGAGAAGGAACTCTGAATTCAAACCACCGCTGCCTTGCGGGAATATCCATTTATGGAATTGGCTTCGGGAGTAAACCCTGAGGATAAATCCGGAGTCGGAGTCCCTAAGGCAGTCTAATGTCGATTCGACATTATTCTGGCAACTCCTGCGACATGGCTGGTACCAAACTGTATCGGCTACTGCCATTCCTTTGGATCTACCGGCTGTGTGGAGAGGGGGAACATGCTGCATGGGCAACAGCTTGATCTCCATATAACTGTGCCCAAGCTCGCGCCCTGGAGAGGACACTCCAGCTTCACCCTATAGGTGTCGGCAAAACACGGGAAGTAGCAGTTACCGGTTATAAGCATTTTGCCCAATTGGCGTAGGGCATGGCGCCAGGGGCTACTTCCGACAGTGGGAGAGATTCTAGGATCTCACTGGACAGCTACCGCCCGCTTCAAGCTGGGCAGCCCCCAGTCAATAAGGTGTTGTCCCGCCACTGTCTGCTTTCCCCATTGGGTGCATGGGGATTAGGGTCAAACCCGAACTGTGGACAGAAAATTTTGCACCAAGCAATTATCGAAAAAATAGAAATAAGCAAACTCTCAGATTGGGATGCTGGAACGTCCGGACTATGTTGACTGGACTATCCGAAGACCTACAGGATGTAAACGATGTAAGGAAGACAGCCATAATTAATGATGAGCTTAAACGACTTCAGGTGGATATAGCTGCACTTCAGGAAACGCGCCTGGCGGGCTCTGGAACGGTGAGCGAGAAGGACTACACATTTTATTGGCAAGGGAAAGATCTTAATAAAGCTAGAGAACACGGAGTAGGTTTTGCGGTCAAAAAATCGCTAACTAAAATGGTTGAACCAGGCGAGAATGGATCAGAACGCCTGTTAACGCTCCGCCTGCAAACTAGCATAGGTCCCATCACCCTTGTCAGTGTGTATGCTCCTACTCTGTACTCTGCCTCAGAAGCTAAAGATGAGTTCTACGAGAATCTAACAGCAATTATCAAAAGCATACCTAGGCAAGAACAGCTTGTTCTCCTTGGTGACTTTAACGCTAGAGTGGGTGCCGATAATGTTTCATGGCCTCCATGTCTGGGCAGGTTTGGTATTGGCAAGATGAATGAAAATGGACAACGGCTCTTAGAGATTTGCGTCCACCATGACCTATGCGAGACCAACACCTACTTTCAGACAAAACCCCAGCATAAGGTGTCATGGAGACACCCACGATCCAAGCACTGGCACCAACTTGACCTGATTCTCGTCAGAAGGCCACTCCTCAGGTCTGTGCTCTCCACGCGCTCGTACCATAGTGCAGACTGTGATACAGATCACTCCTTGGTTTGCTGCAAAATCAGAGCACAACCAAGAAAACTCTATCGTGTCAGACATGAAGGGAAACCACGCATTGATACCAGCAAGATGTCAGACCCTTTCACGATCGCTCAATTCACTGCGACCTTCGAGAAAGTGCTCAGTAGCCCTCAGCATGGTGATACTATTACAGAGAACTGGGAGCATCTACGGAACACCATTCAAAGTACTGCACTTGCCACCTTTGGTAAGAAAACAGCAAAGTCAAATGACTGGTTTGATGCTTCATCAGATGTGATGGCACCTGTCATTGAAGCTAAGCGCAGTGCTATGAATGAATACAAACGTTCACCGAGTGCCAGAACCCTACAGATCCTGAGGGCTACGAGAAGCAAAGTTCAACAAACTGCTCGACGCTGTGCAAATGACTACTGGCTCCAGCTCAGTGAGAGCATCCAGATCGCAGCGCAAACAGGCAACATTAGACAAATGTATGACGGTATAAAGAAAGCACTTGGCCCTCATAATAGTAAGACGGCACCGCTAAAAACCATCAGCGGAGAGAAGCTAACCGATAAGGGTAAGCAGATGGAGAGGTGGGTCGAGCACTACTCTGAGCTTTACGCTAGAGACAATACCGTTACGCCTGCAGCCCTTGATGGTGTCAACAGTCTGCCAAATATGGAGGAGCTGGATGCCGAACCAACATTAGAGGAACTCAGCTAGGCCATTGATAGCTTGGCCTCTGGCAAAGCACCAGGCAGTGATGGGATTCCTCCTGATTTAATCAAATGCTGTAAGAGCACGCTATTACATCCCCTGCATATGATGCTGTGCCAGTGCTGGGAAGAGACAACTATTCCTCAAGACATGCGAGATGCCAAGATTGTAACACTGTATAAAAATAAAGGAGACAGAAGTGATTGCAATAATTACAGAGGCATCTCTCTTCTTAGTATTGTTGGTAAGGTTTTTGCCAAAGTCATCTTAATGCGACTACACAAGTTAGCTGAGCGCATATATCCAGAGTCACAGTGTGGATTCCGAGCTGGCAGATCAACAACAGACATGATCTTCTCTCTCCGCCAGCTTCAGGAAAATCAAGAGAGCAGAAAAGACCATTATATATCGCCTTTATAGACCTCACAAAAGCATTCGACCTGGTTAGTAGGGATGGACTCTTTAAAATCCTCCTGAAAATAGGCTGCCCTTCTAAAATGCTGGAAATGATAAAGTCATTCCATGACGGCATGAAGGGAACAGTCCAATATGCTGGAAGCACGTCACAGCCCTTTGATATACGAAGTGGCGTTAAACAAGGCTGTGTTCTGGCTCCGACCCTCTTCGGAATCTTCTTTGCCTTACTCTTGAAACATGCATTCAGAGATGCAACTGAAGGAATATGCCTTCACACTAGGTCAGATGGCCGTCTGTTTAATCTTTCAAGGCTGAAGGCAAAAACAAAAATCAGAAGGGTCACTATAAGAGACTTGTTGTTCGCTGATGATGCTGCAGTCGTCACTCAAAGCCAACAGGAGCTTCAGAGCTTGATGAATCGCTTCACTAAAGCATGCAAGGACTTTGGTCTCACAATAAGTCTAAAGAAAACGAATGTGCTGAGTCAGGATGTGGGTGCTGCACCAGTTATCACTATCGATAACTATGAATTGGCAGTGGTGCACCACTTTACATACCTAGGGTCTACCATCAATGACAAACTCTCACTGGATACAGAAATCGACAGCCGCATTGGCAAAGCTGCAGCTACCTTTGCCCGCCTCATATCGCGTGTTTGGGGAAACTCTAAACTCACAATGAAGACCAAAGCTGCGGTATATAATGCCTGCGTCACCAGCACACTCCTATATGGCAGCGAGACCTGGACGACCTATGCTAAGCAAGAAAGAAGGCTCAATACCTTCCATTTGCGGTGTCTACGCCGCATCCTCGGCATCTCGTGGAAAGATAAAGTGACAAATGTCGAGGTGTTGTCACGTGCTGGCCTTCAAAGTATGTATACGCTTCTTAGACAGCGCAGACTTCGCTGGCTTGGCCATGTTCGCCGCATGGATGATGGTCGCATCCCAAAAGATATCTTCTACGGACAATTAGCAGATGGCAAGAGAACAGTTGGGCGACCACAGCTGAGGTTCAAAGATGTGTGCAAGAGAGATATGAGGGCACTGGACATGGATCCAGCAACATGGGAGGATAAAGCTGCCGATCGCACTAAGTGGCGATGCTATTTACGGTGCCACCTCAGATTGGGCGAATAGAGGCTCACACAAGAAGCAGAGGTGAGGAGAAAACGTCGAAAGGAGCACCAGGAAAATAAGCAGTTGAGGGCTGCCACCTCAGGGGCGCATTCCCATAGTCAGTTATGACTGAAGGGGCTATTATTATTATTATTATTATTATTATTAATGTAACATTTTTATTAAATATCTGGTATGAAATCGCTACGCGTTACTTTATTTCACTCGATTTTACTAGCGAGAAAAATCTAAGTGAAGAATAAATGTTAAGCTATAACTTTTTTTTATATCATTAGCACTATTATCCTTTTACCAGAAATTCAGAATGAAACTCTCCACGAATCTATAATACACCATATCCATAAGAATTTTATTCTAGAACTGTGCGCTAGAATGTTCAAAATTATGACTTACTTCTGATAGTTGGGTTAAGAAAACATCAGTATATATATATATATATTTATATAAATATGATGCTGTCAATAGTCTGCCAACTATGGAGGAGCTGGATGCCGAAACAACATTAGAGGAACTCAGTAAGGCCATTGATAGCTTGGCCTCTGGCAAAGCACCAGGCAGTGATGGGATTCCTCCTGATTTAATCAAATGCTGTAAGAGCACGCTATTACATTCCCTGCATATGATGCTGTGCCAGTGCTGGGAAGAGACAACTATTCCTCAAGACATGCGAGATGCCAAGATTGTAACACTGTATAAAAATAAAGGAGACAGAAGTGATTGCAATAACTACAGAGGCATCTCTCTTCTTAGTATTGTTGGTAAGGTTTTAGCCAAAGTCATCTTAATGCGACTACACAAGTTAGCTGAGCGCATATATCCAGAGGCACCGTGTGGATTCCGAGCTGGCAGATCAAAAACAGACATGATCTTCTCTCTCTGCCAGCTTCAGGAAAAATCAAGAGAGCAGAAAAGACCATTATATATCGCCTTTATAGACCTCACAAAAGCATTCGACCTGGTTAGTAGGGATGGACTCTAACATCCTCCTGAAAATAGGCTGCCCTTCTAAAATGCTGGAAATGATAAAGTCATTCCATGACGACATGAAGGGAACAGTCCAATATGCTGGAAGCACGTCACAGCCCTTTGATATACGAAGTGGCGTTAAACAAGGCTGTGTTCTGGCTCCGACCCTCTTCGGAATCTTCTTTGCCTTACTCTTGAAACATGCATTCAGAGATGCAACTGAAGGAATATGCCTTCACACTAGGTCAGATGGCCGTCTGTTTAATCTTTCAAGGCTGAAGGCAAAAACAAAACTCAGAAGGGTCACTATAAGAGACTTGTTGTTCGCTGATGATGCTGCAGTCGTCACTCAAAGCCAACAGGAGCTTCAGAGCTTGATGAATCGCTTCACTAAAGCATGCAAGGACTTTGGTCTCACAATAAGTCTAAAGAAAACGAATGTGCTGAGTCAGGATGTGGGTGCTGCACCAGTTATCACTATCGATAACTATGAATTGGCAGTGGTGCACCACTTCACATACCTAGGGTCTACCATCAATGACAAACTCACTGGATACAGAAATCGACAGCCGCATTGGCAAAGCTGCAGCTTCCTTTGCCCGCCTCACATCGCGTGTTTGGGGAAACTCTAAACTCACAATGAAGACCAAAGCTGCGGTATATAATGCCTGCGTCACCAGCACACTCCTATATGGCATCGAGACCCGGACGACCTATGCTAAGCAAGAAAGAAGGTTCAATACCTTCCATTTGCGGTGTCTACGCCGCATCCTTGGCATCTCGTGGAAAGATAAAGTGACAAATGTCGAGGTGTTGTCACGTGCTGGCCTTCAAAGTATGTATACGCTGCTTAGACAGCGCAGACTTCGCTGGCTTGGCCATGTTCGCCGCATGGAAGATGGTCGCATCCCAAAAGATATCTTCTACGGACAATTAGCAGATGGCAAGAGAACAGTTGGGCGACCACAGCTGAGGTTCAAAGATGTGTGCAAGAGAGATATGAGTGCACTGGACATGGATCCAGCAACATGGGAGGATGAAGCTGCCGATCGCACTAAGTGGCGATGCTATTTACGGCGCCACCTCAGATTGGGCGAAGAGAGGCTCACACAAGAAGCAGAGGTGAGGAGAAAACGTCGAAAGGAGCACCAGGAAAATAAGCAGCTGAGGGCTGCCACCTCAGGGGCGCATTCCCATTGTCAGTTATGACTGAAGGGGCTATTATTATATTATATATATATATATATATATATATATATATATATATATATATCTATATATATATATATATATATATATATATATATATATATATATATATATATATATCATTAAATTGCTCTGATCTCTAATGTTGTTAATTTCACGCTACTGTGAGAACGAAGAATTCAGAAACTAGCGCTCAAGATGAAAGCTTACGATTTGGCTACCAGAATCTCTCGTCTGGCGCTGTTGATCGACATCAGAGGCTTTACTTATGGCTAACGGGTTACTCTTTAAAATGCCCGTGTCTCGAGATCAAAGAGCACAGGGGATTATAAACTTTCCCTGAGCAAAACTTCAAAAAAGTATGTGTTTTGAACCTCTCACGTGCTGTCTGTCTGAAAGGTATTATGATTGACAGATTAAGCTCGCGTGAGTGGAAGAGGTAAACAAACCTGATTTGCTTTCCTGTTATGACTGACAGGTCACGAAGTTTGTAAACACTGTTTTAGCTGGTGTTAAAAGAAAAGTGGCGTGACGAAAGAGTAGCTGTGTAAGTGAAGACAGAGGTATAATGCTTGTTTTTAGCTAGCAAATCACAGAGCAGCTTTGAGGTTACAATAGGCTGTCAGATTACTGTAAACTGTTTTTTCATTACACGTCACAAACACTCACTATTTTCAGTTCAGACCACTTCATCACTAGAGACACACAAAACTCGCCTTCACGCCTCGGTCTGGGACTTTTTGTCCACAGTTCTGTCTTTGTCTTCAAAATGCAATAAAAAGATTATAGTTAGTTCCTTCGACCATGTGCTTTCCGGATCTAACTTTTTTATTTTTGCCTCTTTGGTTTGGTTTTGGTTGTAAGGACTATTCCAATCAGTCCTCCGATCTTCTCCCTTAGATCCTGTGGCGAGACGTTCAGATGTTATTAAAATGTAAGATATCCTGGACAAAATGATGTATCAGATGATACAAGGACAGTGCCAGTTAAGAGACTGGTCTTATAAGAAATACCCCCTTCTCTGAAAAGAGCAAGGGTGTATCGACAATCAAGGTAGGGTCAAGCTGTATAAATCTTCAAGTATGATGATAGTGTTTGGTCCTGAAGGTCTAAGTGCTACCTCTCAAGATCCTCCCATGAATAATGGTTATTATTTTTTTATTGACTCTGCTAGGGGATTAATTAATTAACCAAATATGTTATATATATATATATATATATATATATATATATATATATATATATATATATATATATATATATATATATATAACAATCAGAATCTTAACTCAAATTAAGTAATTAAGCAAGACTGATTATATATATTTACAATTTATTTATCCTATACCGTTTTTCTTTTCGGCTAGGAAAATGATAAAGAATTCAAAGGTTTTTACAAAATAAAATAAATACACATGGAATGTCAATTTCCACAATACTTAAATATGAAAAAGTTATATTTCGCATATCAATTATTTATTTCACACTATAGCTATCACTTTCGCTGGACAGTGAAGTTAGTACTTAGTTTAATAATATCCTTCATGAGTCATCACTCGAACTGTTTTTGTTATTTGTATTTTATTTGTGCTAGAATGTTTCTGGATAGGCTGACCAGTGGAATTATGTTTCCACTTATCTGGTAAAATGAGAAGCATCCAACTATAGCCAGGATCACACAATGTCTGGATCTCCAGGCCGGGGAAAACAGGGTGACTAGTTCTAGGTAACTTTGAGAACGTTTGCATCACAGAGTCCTACAGAAGTGGATGTCTCGTACACTCTTGGTAGTTGCAGGATAAAACCTGTAATACAAATAATCACAACTCATGTATGGTCCAGCACTATTCTATCCACACACACAATGAACGTAACAAACAGTGTCAGACATTGTGCTAACATTTGCACAGGACAATTCACCTCAGTACCACTCACAGCCAGTTCAATGTGATTACACTTTCTTTATAGATCCTACGTTATATCCATGTGTCCATGATCTGCTTCCATACAATGATTTGGTTTAATACAAATTACTAAGTTACACCTTGATTAATACATGTTAACAAATCCATTCATCCTTTCTCATGTTCCTCATCAGTGTGTCTTTCCTTTACGAAATACTCCTTCAAATGCATTATTAAACTTACAGTCGTAATTTTGCCATCATTCTCAATTTTTCTACACATTTCCCAATGCTGGCTTTCGTCTCTAAAAGTCAACACATGCTTGCGTTCAAGCCGGCAGCACACTCGTCCTGTAATTGTTTTCTTAACACATTCAACACACTTTATAACACACAAGTGGATGAATCACAGGAAAATTACATAATTATATACGTATATATATATATATATATATATATATATATATATATATATATATATATATATATATATATATATATATTCTTTCTTACCCTCAGGCAATACACATAAGCTGTAACAGGCTGTCAATAGGTATCTAGGTCTGCTATGCAGATACAGTGGCAAAGTATTTGACAGCACACGTTTTGCCGCTCTCTTCTGTTCAGCATGTGTTTTAAAATGTTGTGGCCCTAAATCAGCCAAGTTCAAGGACTTTTATTGTACCGCACCCTCACTCTCCGATGGCATGGGGTAAAAACGGAGTTAGGAATCTAAAATTGAAGTGATTTTTGCCTTCTTGTTCAATGTGCAAAATGTTTAATATTTAATATCTCTCTTAATTCTGGGCCGATTTTGATCATTTAAAGTTAGAATTATACTGTGAATTTATCTCTACCTTTCTATCTAAAAATGGTTTAGTTAGCAAAATGCATTTAAATCTATGCAGACTTTAACTAACGAAATTGGGGACTACCCTGATGTATAGATGTCATTTTAAACGATTTTTCTCTATAATTGAACTACTATTCGGGGAAGTCTTTTCACCTACCTCTCAAGTAACATTCCCGTTGTTGAAATATCTATATCTTTCCGTTTAAACATCTTTAGTCCGTAAGAAATTAAATAAATTTTTACTATCATTTACACAAAATGGGCACCTATGTTAAGCCTAAAAGGTTTCATTTTACACACTAGAAAATGAAGCGTTTTCATTGGTTATTGTATCGGTCCGTTTTCCTATAGTATTGCGTGCGGTAAATATGACCGTGGTGTAAGGCAGACCAAATCACGACAGATCCACAAGTAGGATCTCAGCACAGTGCACGAACTAAATAGCACCGGCGAGAATTCCAATGTGTGTATATAGGAATCACACTATAAATATTTTGTGGTGGGTAGGTTTCTAATTTTTACATTTTGCCAGAGCAGCGACCTTGTGGCCTACTCTTTACAATTTCCAACTGCCTTGGGATTTTTAAAATTTGCAACTTGCAGACGGGACCTCCAATTTTTTTCGCCCTTATCCGAGAAGGCTAGGCATCCGATCTCCCTACCCAGGAGAAAAGGGGGGATAATGACATCATTAGAACCATTTGGTTGTGACAAATAAAAATTTCTATAAAATATATTCCCTCAACTGGGAATCGAACCAGGTACCTCTAGAATTCGAGGCAGACGCCAAACTTATTAGCCACTCAGACCCCCATCTTTGCCTCTTTAGAATCAAGTACACAGATTCCAAATCATATCTTATTTTTGCACGCAGTGCAGGGAAGGAATTATTGATTTTTATCTCCTTTGTTAATTATTCACATAACTATTAGAGTAATGTTTGGCTTTATGAAATGGACAGTAGAATGGAGGCCGTCATGTTGGCAAAAAAAAAAGCAGCTTATTGCTGTTTTTTTTTTTTAATGGGAGTAGTCCCACTGGCACTTGATGGTTCTTGTCCTCATTTCCACATCAGTGATCCTGTCATACCACTTAAATCAGTAGTTCCCAAACATTTTTATCTGGGCCACACTTTCGGAATGAAAATTTGCTCACGCAACATCTAACTTTTTATTGATAAGAAATACCTTCAAAAACAAACAAAAAAAGATCGACTCATAGCAGTGCTTTATTCATGACATAGAGCACATCTGCTTTATAATGTGATCATGAAACATTCAGAAATGATAGACCAATACAGCTACATAAAAACATGATTGACAAAATACACAAATCCAATGAGAGGTGTGAGCTTGGTATTTTAGTGCAATCTCATTTATATTATGTCTTATTCGAGACAAACAAACTCTCATCAACGATCTGGTCTTTGGTATTTGTGAGAGCTGAAAATCCCTTTTCACAACAATGTGTCGTGGAGAACTGCATCTATTTGATACAAAATACATTATATTACTGAATAAAATCTGAAAAATTCTAGAAAAATTGTATGGGTTTCGATACTTATATTTTCCATATTAAATCAAAGGTAACAAAATAAATAAGAAAATAACCTGATTAATTACATTTGGCACATGAATGTTTTGACAATCTCTCTAAATCCTTGATTGTCCTTGAATCTTTCAGTCACACCTGCCATCCTCTCGCGCCACACCAGTGTGACGCTTCACGCCGTGTGAGAACCACTGACTTTCTTCTTCTTCTTCTTCTCTAACCAGCGGCACTCGAGCTTTCCAACCCTTTTGGCCCAATGACACGTCATTGCGAGGCTGGGGAGACAGTGGACTTTCACCGGTCAGGAGCTTCGCTCCTTCCCATCCACATGGGGTTTATCTGCAGGAGCCGTTCAGGTTATCAGTCAAAATCCCGGTCGATGGCACTTCGACAAATGCCCGCGCCCGGGCTTGAACCTTGAAAACCTGGTCGCCAGCGCAACGTCTTAACCATTACACCAGCGCGGCTCCCAAACCACTGACTTAGAACCTTCTATTCTACGCAAGTACCCACTTATTAAAATATTTGTGTTTTCTCAATATTTCAGAGTTCTACAATAGGACTGACTTGACATTTGAGTTGAAGATTCTGATTTAGGCTTATTAAAGAAGAGCATATAACAAGTACTGTATACTGATGTAGCGCAAGGTTTTTATGATTATAGTTGTCAGTAGTAGTTACTGATAGAACAGAATAGAATATAGTCCCAGTGTCAGAGAAGAGCACTGGTATTACAGGATAGTCACGGCTGTGAAGGTCTCTACTTCAGATAGTAATCAGATAAAAGTTAGAGCCTAAGATGCCACCTTTGCTAGTAACTAACCAATGATTATAATCAACAATTCAGTAAAACTCGAAATACAACAATATAAATTTGATAAGTCAGAGGAATGTAGCAAGATTGTTAAGCACGCTTCGTTAATGAAAGAAAAAGACGAACACAGTACTACTATGGTGCGTTTCACAATGTTTGCCGCTGTTTAATATTCAACATCTCTGCAACCACTTGATCGTAATTGTTGCAACTTTGCATATGATTTAATGATCGCTATGTCCCGAGGGGGAAATTTTTTTCCTCGTTAACAAACTTATGGTTTTAAATTTTCTTTATTTAAATTATACAAAATCGACCACCTCCTAGTCCAACAGTGTATTGACAGGGCTTACCCCTTCATTTTTGTGAGCTTTTGGATTTAATATCTTGAACGTATTTCACGTGATTTTCCCCGTGTTTCAGCTATCTACCGCACTGTTTTGAACATTACATTGATCCTTCAGGTGTGTTCAGTGCATAGGCGTATCTTGCGGTATTCTAGGTCTGTAAATACAATGGGTATGAAAGTCAAGTTCCTTACACTGCATACAATGGCAGTAAAGATGTATAAACTGTATCGGAGTCTCTCAAATCCTGAAAAGATATTCACGCTTTGGGTTTAAGTAAACGCTCATTTCATCAATTACTCAAAGCTAATGATTAGAAGAGAGATTTGTAGAAACTGTGACACTAAGAAAACTGAAAATTCGGCTGAGAACACACAATGACATTGATGTGTCGAAATCAACATTATGGAGAACTGTTAGAAGCATTGGCTTTACGTTTAGGAAGTACGCTAGTGGAAGAAACGTCATCTGCGAGAAGCCGCACTTGGTATCTATGAGAAGTAAATATGTACGTGAAGTACGGGAAATGCGTAATCAAGATTATGATATTGTGTATGTGGATGAAACTTGGATCAATGCTCACCACACAAGTGAAAAGGAATGGCAGTTATCAGATGGAACGGTTAAAAGATGTGTACCCAGTGGAAAAGGACAACGTCTGATAATGGCACATGCAGGCAGCAGACATAATGGGCTACTGAAAAATGCTGAACTTATTTTCACTTCCAATTATACGGACAACCGGAACTATCATACCGAGATGAACGGTAACATATTTAGAGAGTGGATTGAAAATACTCTTCTTCCGTCCCTAGACAGACCATCCTGTGGCAGAAGAAGACAAATTCCCGACAAAAGATGCTTTAAAGATTTGGCTCAGAAAAGAAGACATTCCATTTAACGAGGGGTTTCTGAAATCTGAATTACTGTCCCTTGTTAAGAAATCACAAAAGACCAAGATATTCCATAAAGACAAGTTGATTCAACAGCATGGTCATATGTGTTTGAGACTGCCACCTTATCATTCACATTTAAACCCAATTGAACTCGTTTGGGCAAAAGTTAAAGGACAGGTGGCAGCTGAAAATAAAACTTTCAAACTATGCAATATGAAAGAACTAACATATGCCGCCCTCTCGTAGATAGACAAAGATTATTGGTGTAAATGTGAAGACCATGTCTTAAAAGAGGAAAATGACTATTGGAAAAAAGATGGACTGTCGTTCGTTCAGCCGAGAATAGTCATCAATATGTTAGATTCGTCTGACTCAGAATAAGTGTGTAAATACCTTATATGTTTTATATGTTTTCTCCTCCATCTATGTGTTTATGTAAACCAATTCATTTCCTTTTTATCTCCGCGATTTCACTACTATTTTTAACATACACAGTACTTTCACCTCTTCATGCATCCATTCACGTTTTAGTATAAAAAGTAACATTTACAACGAATAGGCGTTATTATTCTCTCAAATATTTCGAAGAAATAAAAAAGGACCTCACGTAGTAATCAGTTAACAAACCCCTCTAACATTCGAATTGTATAGACGCCTATGCCGAAAATATGCAACTTCCTTCATTTACGGTAAATTATTTTCTTCCAGGACAAAATAATTACTTCGTTAAAAAAGATCAAAGGAATTAGCAGTTGCAAGAAAAGAACACTACCTGCAACATTGAATTTTATAAAAACTTTGGGACATTGAAAATATAAGACCACATGCAAAAAAATCATGTTTATCAGTGCAAGGAATATGGAGATATTTGAAGTCAATCGTCTTTTTGAAACGCACTATAGTGCGTTTACAGCGTGTGAAATCTTTCTTGGAAGGCTAAAGATAGTAGCCAATCAAACGCCAGCACCTCTCTCGTTCGCAAGGGGAAGAGTCTGTAAGGGTCAAGCAATATGGCAATATCGACAGTTTTAACAGCTGGAAGGAATTTTATTTGCTACAAGCACATGCGTTGTTGAAAAGTAGTTCGGAGTGATTTGATTTCTTAGAGGATATATCAAAGAATGTGAATTTGGAAGGACTATTGGAGGGAGTGAGTAGTTACGAAGGAAATTAAAGTTTTACTTAGTCATCACATCAAATACTTTCAAGACGATAGAATTTAATATATTATAACAAATACATGCCCTAACTAATTTCAATTAAAATCATATGGAAAGGAAGTTCCCAACCGGGGAAATAAAAGGAGGTATAGGAGAAAGTGATGGATAGAAGAGTGTAGTTGTGCAGAGAAGAACTATGTAAGGAAAATACACAGTTTCGCTCAAAAGGCTGAAATCTTCGAGGACTAAAACTAACCAATCGACTGTGTCTTCGTATGCATCCGCGCTAAACCTATATAAAGAGACAGCGCTTCATTCAAAATCATACACTAACACGAAGACAGGCAAGAGCGATAGACATAAGAAGACAGCTGCCAAGGCTGATACTTTCCTAGATGTTTGCCGTGCAGAATTGCTTCACTAAACCAAGTCTTAATCTGTGCTTATATCGATTCAAGAGGGTTTTTTATTTGAGTCTTCAAACCTGAAGTCGAGTTGTCAGTCAATCCAGCTGCCTGGAACCTCACAGGAGCCCAGTGGTTGTACATGTACCAGGTACCAGAACCTTAGTCCCCCTCAGTCTTGGGTGGGTTAAAGTGACAATTATCAGAACGAGTGTGTTGTGTCAATCCTACCAAGAACAGTGCTTACTCAGAAGTTGAGTATGATTATGACCAATTCCAGTGACTTAAGTAAGCAGTCAAAATTTCAATGATTACAATTCAGTGATTCTAATAATATCTAAAGACAAGTGTAACATCACAGTGGAAAAACATTTTATAAAGTGAATTGGAAGATCCAATGCGGAATTTTTATTAAGTTAATTAATTAAATATAAAAGCATCTTTTGTAAATATACTTACCCATTGAATACCATCTTCCAACATTCACCATTCATCACAGAATTAGATAGATGTACTTATTAAACTATGAAATTGTACTCATTTGACTTGTCAAGTTTTTAACTGTTAAAGTTGAGTTTTTTTTCTAGTTTAATTAAATATCACAGGTGATTGGTTACACAGCAAAGGTGGCAATTTATAGTCGGATGCCTTATACTATTTTCTAGCTCATATTATTCACAGCCGTAACTCACTTGTGATACCAGTGCACTTCTCTGTAACTGGGACTTCACACATTCAGGAGAGAATTCTACTTCTACTCTAGTACTAACATCACACTTATAAAACCTTACGCTACAAGGAATACAATTACTCAAACATTTATTATGTACTTCTTTCTTTGGTTTTCTTCTTGTGCAAATATGAATGATGAAATTGGATGAATGAACGATTAATTACACAATTATTCAATAGTTGAGTTGCAATTAAACAAAAGTCCTTGCTGGAATCTTCAAAATGAAAAGAATGTTCTTTCAAGTTTTCTTTAAACTAAATTGTCACTTGTCTTGCCTATCTTCTAGAACATCATGACACAATTTAGTAAATTCTCTGTTGACTCTCACAATGGCTGTTTGAATTGTCACACTGAATAATAATAATAATAATAATAGCCCCTTCAGTCATAACTGACTATGGGAATGCGCCCCTGAGGTGACAGCCCTCAGCTGCTTATTTTCCTGGTGCTCCTTTCGACGTTTTCTCCTCACCTCTGCTTCTTGTGTGAGCCTCTCTTCGCCCAATCTGAGGTGGCGCCGTAAATAGCATCGCCACTTAGTGCGATCGGCAGCTTCATCCTCCCATGTTGCTGGATCCATGTCCAGTGCCCTCATATCTCTCTTGCACACATCTTTGAACCTCAGCTGTGGTCGCCCAACTGTTCTCTTGCCATCTGCTAATTGTCCGTAGAAGATATCTTTTGGGATGCGACCATCTTCCATGCGGCGATGTCACGTGGGTCTTTATATCATTAAATTACCTACATCTTCTTCCTATTCTCTCACCCTAATCCTTTCATTTTATTACTTTTCCGTACTTGTTTTTCCTGTATTTTTTCGCATCATTCGTTGCGAAAAATATATTTCTTTCCCATCATCGTTTTTCTTTCTCATACTGACTAGTAACCTTATTGCATCAGATGTCAGTCTCGCAGATAGCTGTGAAGATACGGTTCTCGCCAGACATACGTCTGCAGTTTTCCCCTGTCAGAGCGCGGCCCGACCAGATTTTTGGGCCTGAGGTGTGAGAAATTCGTTTCGCTGGACATAGAGCAGACTTTTGGTCTACCATTTTGTTCACCTGTCACTAGCTTAAGGTGTCAAACCCGGCATCTGTACGACGCAGTTGTAGACGGTTGTCTGAGATTTGCAACTGTCACGCGCATTTCTCGGTCACTGGTGGCAGTTACGTCACGCGTTAAGCTGACGTAAATGTTGGGAGTAGGGGAGATAATTTCGCTTGGCGAATAAGTTTGGGCCCTTTGTCTGATTTTAAGATATTGGCCTGAGTTTGAAACTTTAATTTCATTCTCGCTCCTATATTCGCAGTAGACAGGTTGTTCGAAACAGAATAGCTGTTAGCGAAGTTTCTCAGTTTGTTTCGGCAATTTGTCGAACTTCTAGACTTCCTTAAATATTCAGCATATAATTCTTAAGTTGTGCGACTACCTGTAGTTCTGTGTGAGGTAATATATATTATATCTAGTATTTTGTGAAATGATAAAGTGTTAAGTCGCTTATTTCATATTTCACTAGTTAGATTTTGCGCAGAGTGCGAAATTTATATAGTCTGTATTATTTTCTAGTGACGTGTTTCAGTGGATAGCAGAATAAATTATATCTTAGCTTACTAAACAATAATGTAGCTATAATGAAGTTAATTTTACTGCTAAGAAATCAGACGAGATCATATTTTTCTAAGCTAACTTACAAATGCTAGAAACCTCATGAGATGTTGACGGAACACGCACATGTTCCTAAATTCATGGGGATTGATGATTTTTTTTTAAGATATAACTTACTTTACGGGAAATTTAAATGATAAGTCAAGCAGTACACTTGCGGTTTAATAATGTAAGTTATAGTGGGTACATATTGTAAAATTATTTGATATGTGTTCTTTCTTTTATGTAGTGAAACGGTGGTACCCAACTTTACCAGCGTTCTAGTACGTGAACTTTATTTGGGAAGAAACAAATCACTTTCATTACCTGAACTATAACAGTTAAATGAAGTAAGAGGCCTTCGCGCCAGAATTAATTCTTCCAGAATAACTCTTCAGTAAAATTCAGCCCGTTGTGGCAAGCAAAGATCAGAAATATTCCGACAGAGTTTTGACTAGTACTGTGGCGACCAAATATAGTAACTTCCTGAAAGTAGACACCGATCTGACATTCCTTAAATTCTAGAAACCAAAGCTAATGACATTGTGCTCTGCTAACTTTCGTGCCTGGACAATATTTTATGTGACTTAATCAGACATTCGAAAAATTAGAACCCCCAAGGAATCGTTCCCTGAGAGTTTAGTACGTCTTTTGGAACTGGGGATTTCTTGGTCAAGGACTGCATTTTCGGGTCTGTGTGAAGGTCCTAGAATTGAGTATGTTCCCAGAGGCAGCGAGCAAAGTTGTGAGTATAACTGCATGGCCATGGCTGAATGAATGAGTGTACGCAGATCAGAGTGTTATTTTACAGTTATAGATTGTCACCCATTTACTGTCTTAATTCTTTTTGTTTAACCTGCAGAATTTGTTACTATTTGCTAGAGTTTCTTTACTTCTTAGGCTAAATCAGATTATTCAACTCTGTGCATACATTTACGAGAAAAGAAGAAAAACTCTTAGCCTAAACCCTACGTATCTATAACTCTTTGGGCCATCATCTGTTCTCTTAACGGGGCTGTGGGCTAAACCTAGAGCTAAGATCATAAAGGGGCTATCATCCTTGTAGCATTTTTCTTAAATTTTATGACTATTTGTATATGTTTTTCCTTGATGTAATTTTGGTGTTGTGAGAAGATTTTTTTTTTGATGATAATAATAAAAATCTCTCTCTTGAACTAAATCAGTGCGTTGGTCAGCTCGTTCATATACATATAAATTCATTGCGATAGATTCCCACGTCTGTGTGTTTAACTGTCGTCACGTGTATGTGCGTGCCCGTGAGTAGATAGAGATATATTAATATATATATATATCTGTGTGTAGACTGTCTGACGCCTTTAAAAGCGGTCGTAGAAGATAGGTGAGAGAGAGAAGATTATCTCGATTTCTCAAAGACAGCTTCTTTATCACATTCTATCATCTCACGTGTGGGAAATTCTATTGTGGTGTTTTTTTTTTTTCACCAGCTCTCACTGTGACTATCACTCATTCCAACCTATTCAGAAGGGACCAACCCTAGTCTTAATACTCCTATCTAAAATCTACGACAGGCGAACATGGCCAAGCCAGCGAAGTCTGCGCTGTCTAAGAAGCGTATACATACTTTGAAGGCCAGCATGTGACAACACCTCGACATTTGTCACTTTATCTTTCCACGAGATGCCGAGGATGCGGCGTAGACACCACAAATGGAAGGTATTGAGCCTTCTTTCTTGCTTAGCATAGGTCGTCCAGGTCTCGCTGCCATATAGGAGTGTGCTGGTGACGCAGGCATTATATACTGCAGCTTTGGTCTTCATTGTGAGTTTAGAGTTTCCCCAAACACGCGATATGAGGCGGGCAAAGGTAGCTGCAGCTTTGCCAATGCGGCTGTCGATTTCTGTATCCAGTGAGAGTTTGTCATTGATGGTAGACCCTAGGTATGTGAAGTGGTGCACCACTGCCAATTCATAGTTATCGATAGTGATAACTGGTGCAGCATCCACATCCTGACTCAGCACATTCGTTTTCTTTAGACTTATTGTGAGGCCAAAGTCCCTGCATGCTTTAGTGAAGCGATTCATCAAGCTCTGAAGCTCCTGTTGGCTTTGAGTGACGACTGCAGCATCATCAGCGAACAACAAGTCTCTTATAGTGACCCTTCTGATTTTTGTTTTTGCCTTCAGCCTTGAAAGATTAAACAGACGGCCATCTGACCTAGTGTGAAGGCATATTCCTTCAGTTGCATCTCTGAATGCATGTTTCAAGAGTAAGGCAAAGAAGATTCCGAAGAGGGTCGGAGCCAGAACACAGCCTTGTTTAACGCCACTTCGTATATCAAAGGGCTGTGACATGCTTCCAGCATATTGGACTGTTCCCTTCATGCCGTCATGGAATGACTTTATCATTTCCAGCATTTTAGAAGGGCAGCCTATTTTCAGGAGGATTTTAAAGAGTCCATCCCTACTAACCAGGTCGAATGCTTTTGTGAGGTCTATAAAGGCGATATATAATGGTCTTTTCTGCTCTCTTGATTTTTCCTGAAGCTGGCGGAGAGAGAAGATCATGTCTGTTGTTGATCTGCCAGCTCGGAATCCACACTATGACTCTGGATATATGCGCTCAGCTAACTTGTGTAGTCGCATTAAGATGACTTTGGCAAAAACATCACCAACAATACTAAGAAGAGAGATGCCTCTGTAGTTATTGCAATCACTTCTGTCTCCTTTATTTTTATACAGTGTTACAATCTTGGCATCTCGCATGTCTTGAGGAATAGTTGTCTCTTCCCAGCACTGGCACAGCATCCTATGCAGGGGATGTAATAGCGTGCTCTTACAGCATTTAATTAAAACAGGAGGAATCCCATCACTGCCTGGGGCTTTGCCAGAGGCCAAGCTATCAATGGCCTTACTGAGTTCCTCTAATGTTGGTTCGGCATCCAGCTCCTCCATAGTTGGCAGACTGTTGACACCATCAAGGGCTGCAGGCGTAACGGTATTGTCTCTAGCGTAAAGCTCAGAGTAGTGCTCGACCCACCTCTCCATCTGCTTACCCTTATCGGTTAGCTTCTCTCCGCTGATGGTTTCTAGCGGCGCCGTCTTACTTTTATGGGGGCCAAGTGCTTTCTTTATACCGTCATACATTTGTCTAATGTTGCCTGTTTGCGCTGCGATCTGGATGCTCTCACTGAGCTGGAGCCAGTAGTCATTTGCACAGCGTCGAGCAGTTTGTTGAACTTTGCTTCTCGTAGCCCTCAGGATCTGTAGGGTTCTGGCACTCGGTGAACGTTTGTATTCATTCATAGCACTGCTCTTAGCTTCAATGACAGGTGCCATCACATCTGATGAAGCATCAAACCAGCCATTTGACTTTGCTGTTTTCTTACCAAAGGTGGCAAGTGCAGTACTTTGAATGGTGTTCCGTAGATGCTCCCAGTTCTCTGTAATAGTATCACCATGCTGAGGGCTACTGAGCACTTTCTCAAAGGTCGCAGTGAATTGAGTGATCATGAAAGGGTCTGACATCTTGCTGGTATCAATGCGTGGTTTCCCTTCATGTCTGACACGATAGAGTTTTCTTGGTTGTGCTCTGATTTTGCAGCAAACCAAGGAGTGATCTGTATCACAGTCTGCACTATGGTACGAGCGCGTGGAGAGCACAGACCTGAGGAGTGGCCTTCTGACGAGAATCAGGTCAAGTTGGTGCCAGTGCTTGGATCGTGGGTGTCTCCATGACACCTTATGCTGGGGTTTTGTCTGAAAGTAGGTATTGGTCACGCAGAGGTCATGGTGGACGCACAACTCTAAGAGCCGTTGTCCATTTTCATTCATCTTGCCAATACCAAACCTGCCCAGACATGAAGGCCATGAAACATTATCGGCACCCACTCTAGCGTTAAAGTCACCAAGGAGAACAAGCTGTTCTTGCCTAGGTATGCTTTTGATAATTGCTGTTAGATTCTCGTAGAACTCATCTTTAGCTTCTGAGGCAGAGTACAGAGTAGGAGCATACACACTGACAAGGGTGATGGGACCTGTGCTAGTTTGCAGGCGGAGCGTTAACAGGCGTTCTGATCCATTGTCGCCTGGTTCAACTATTTTAGTTAGCGATTTTTTGACCGCAAAACCTACTCCGTGTTCTCTAGTTTTATTAAGATCTTTCCCTTGCCAATAAAATGTGTAGTCCTTCTCGCTCACCGTTCCAGAGTCCGCCAGGCGCGTTTCCTGAAGTGCAGCTATATCCACCTGAAGTCGTTTAAGCTCATCATTAATTATGGCTGTCTTCCTTACATCGTTTACATCCTGTAGGTCTTCGGATAGTCCAGTCAACATAGTCCGGACGTTCCAGCATCCCAATCTGAGAGTTTGCTTATTTCTATTTTTTCGATAATTGCTTGGTGCAAAATTTTCTGTCCACAGTTCGGGTTTGACCCTAATCCCCATGCACCCAATGGGGAAAGCAGACAGTGGCGGGACAACACCTTATTGACTGGGGGCTGCCCAGCTTGAAGCGGGCGGTAGCTGTCCAGTGAGATCCTAGAATCTCTCCCACTGTCGGAAGTAGCCCCTGGCGCCATGCCCTACGCCAATTGGGCAAAATGCTTATAACCGGTAACTGCTACTTCCCGTGTTTTGCCGACACCTATAGGGTGAAGCTGGAGTGTCCTCTCCAGGGCGCGAGCTTGGGCACAGTTATATGGAGATCAAGCTGTTGCCCATGCAGCATGTTCCCCCTCTCCACACAGCCGGTAGATCCAAAGGAACGGCAGCAGCCGATACAGTTTGGTACCAGCCATGTCGCAGGAGTTGCCAGAATAATGTCGAATCGACATTAGACTGCCTTAGGGACTCCGACTCCGGATTTATCCTCAGGGTTTACTCCCGAAGCCAATTCCATAAATGGATATTCCCGCAAGGCAGCGGTGGTTTGAATTCAGAGTTCCTTCTCTTAGATAAGCTACCAACCAAGGATCACGAGCCCTATCTGCCCGAAGCTGCTGGTTTTAAGGCGCCAGTCGCTCGCCTTTGCCCCTTCTCCCGTCAGTGGAAACAGTTCCGCCGGGCTCAAATTGAGCCACACGTGAAGGCCGGGAGCTGGACTTGGTTGTCAGAGGCTGTTTGAGGCGCGTGCCATAGAAGTATTTTATCTGCAGTGAGAGCTTATCCTCACTACAACTTCCGGCAATAACAATCTTTGAATACTTAACATTAAATTCTGTGAATGTAATGTGGTTATTCTTCACAGCAATATCAGTTGTAGGTCTTGTACCATGCCACCAAGCACAGATGGGGCAGGTTACACGGATAAAGATGGCAAATTATGGTGCTCCTGCGTTGGTCCAGGAAGGCACTATTCATCTAAATTCTAGACCTCTTTCTGGAGTCTGACGCGAATGAACTTGAAGACAATATGTGACAAGTGGCTAGCCTTTGGTCATAGGTTCCACAAGCCTACGTGTCCATGAATTGAGAGTGTTCAGAATGTTTGCATGTATATGAATGATACATTTATCTATTCTGATCAGGATAGCGAGACAAGACATCTGTCTATCTTCATAAACATTCTACAACAATACATGAATACAATATAATACATTTTATACATAATTATGATGCTCCCTTTGCATTTCACATTCTGGAGTGCCAAGTCCATTATTCCAATATAATAACTGTAAATTGACCACTCCAAATGACAATCCTGATAATCGTTGGTATGCATCGAATTCCTTTATACATTCACAATTGATACAATTCTATTAAAATAAGCTGCAATAAAACAATTAATTATTCATAAATTTACAAACCCTGCTAGGATAGATGCAAAATAAAGAACAGACTCAGTTTGGTGAGGTAGAGCTGCATGGCAAACAGATGGTATAAGGTTATAGCCTTGGCAAGCGTCTTATTTCTTCAGTCTGTCTGTCTTCTGCTGTGTGTGTGTAAAGTTTGAAAAAACCGCTGCTGGCCTTTTTATACAGATGGTTCGGGCGTATCGGAGAACAAAACCCAGTCACAGTTTCTCACACTGTGTATTTTTGTGTTTTGCATGCAGTCTCAAGCGAGTTGTGTTGTTTTGGTCCAGAAAACATATTAGTTCTTCTCAACCCTGGCATCCATGACTTTTATCTATATCTCCTTTTACTTTACATAACTTCTGCTGTCCTCCTATATCAAATTTTCCATATTTGGTTCCTACTTCGATTTATACGACATTTTGAAAGACGATCGACTCAGCAGTTTTCATCACGCTGGCACCTTTTCCTTCAATTTTCTCCAAAATTAATGCAGACAGCAACTATTCCGTTGGAAGGAATGTAGCTCGTCTTATCCCTCAAAAAAACGAAATCACTGTCATTACTTTCTGTCGCTCCGTTCACTTGTACGACACACGAATCCATTGTATACTAACACACTTTCCCTTCCTCTGCAGATCGCCATTGTAACCGGTTCGTGAACAAGCGAGCTTCGCGCCGTTTGATTGGTTGCCAATTTTCCTTTCTTTCTATCATAACAAGGCATTTGTATTTACATCACGCTACAATTGATATACTTGACAGTATTTAGGAGCTGGCAATGGATAGAACACTTTGAGGAAAACTGTTGATAACATTACAAGAGAGTGTTTGTTCTGGAATCCCCATAGTAAGAAAGGAAGAGGTATACCAAAAACACAAGTTGACGAACTGAAGACAGAAATAAAAGTGACAAGAAAGATATGGGGGGATGGGAACGGAGTGGGGGGGGGGGGGCGGGACTTGAGCTGATGTTCAGACATTAAAAAGGATCTGAGGAACTCTATTTTAGACAGTTGATAATTGGGCACGCAGGCTGTATAACGTTCTGTCCTTTCTTTCTGTCATCATTTATAGTGAATTCATTCATTCTCCCGTGTACTTTAGTATTAATTGAAATGAATGCAAAAAAAAAAATCAGGGCAAAATTCTGTTGTACCAGATCTTGACGAATGATCAATGACGAGATGGCATTTCTAGCATGTGATCTATCACTGACGTGATCCCCAATTTGGAAACTGAAATGTAAACTGTCCTGCCTTTTTTGGGTTGCTGTTGAATCACTAACATAACTAATGACGCCAACAGCGATGATGTTTTTGAACGTGAGAGAGATGAGAAGAGAAGATAATAAAAATAAAGTATTCTGATGAAGCCTGGAGAATTATGTGAAACAGACGGAAACATAGAAAATTGAAAGCGTTGCATGGAACTAGACACTATAGCACGTTTCACTAGCTTTGCCCAACTTCAAATGTAATTATCTGATTAACCGTCGAACGTATTAATGCCATTTTTCGCATACGATGTTATATTGGGTTAGACCCACCAAATATGTACTTTATATCTGTGCATCTTGTCCAGTTCCCATAAACGGATGAAATCCTTTGATCTTTGTCGGCATACTAATTATTGTGTATCGAGAAAAGAAATTTTACCACTTCAGTCACAGATTTTGTGAATTGAATAGGCATAGGCGTGTCTACTATTACAATAATGTGGCCATCACGTTTGCATATGAATACCTGTTGAAGATGATTTCTTAAATGATCTGCATGGGAGATACTCGTGACATTGTTTGTCATTGACATTTAATGCGCTACCAAACTGGACCTTCATCGATCTAATTATTTCAATAGGTATCACCTCTTTGCGGTTCATAAATATCATAATGAAACGTTGCTCCTCTAATGTGCTTGTAAATAACGGTAAGGTCATCTTTAAAGAAATTAAACTTCATCAGAATTATAATCAGATGTCTCTGAGAAATTGATAATCAATCTCGGCTGAATGAAGGACAAACCATCAGTCTTCCAATATTCCCCTTCCTCTTGTAACACATGGTTCTCACATTTCTTCCAATAATCCCTGGCTATATTGGAGATGGCGGCTTTTGTAAGTATTTCAACATCTTTTAATTTGAACGTTCTATTTTCTGTTGCTACCTGTTCCTTAATTTTAGCCCAGACTAATTTTATTGGGTTTAAGCGAGAATGGTAAGGAGGCAATCTTAAACATCTGTGACCATGTTCATGGATTGCCTTGTCTATGTGAAATATCTTTGTATGCTGTGTCTTTTTACAATTCCAAGTAATTCAGGCTTCAGGGACATTTAGTTGAATGGAATATCGTTTTTGGTCAGCCAAATCTTTATTACATCTTTAGTACTTGATGAATTAGGAACTTTATCTTCTGGTGCCACAACGTTGTGATGTGAAGCATTGTCCATTATCAAACACGACGGTCTATCCAAGGAAGGAAGTACATGATTCACAATCCAATCTTGAAATATCTTGCCATTCATCTCTGTATGATAATCCCTATTATCTGTGGATTTTGAAACAAATGTGAGTTCAGTATTATTTAGAAGCCCATGATGGCTGCTTCCAGCATGTGCAATTATTAGGCGCTGTCCTTTGCTGCTTGGTACTAGTCTCTTAGCTGTCCCATCAGATGATTGCCATTCTCGTTCATTACTGTGGTGCGCATTGATCCAAGTTTCATCTAAATACACAAAATCATAACAATCTCTTCTCATTTCTCTGACCTCGCGTAAATATTTGCTTCTCATTGCAACTATATGAGGCTTCTCACAAATAAGGTTTCTACCGCCAACATATTTTCTAAAATTGAATCCCAAACTCCTAATAGTCCTCCATGGCGTAGATTTGGAAATATCAATGTCATTATTCTTTCTTAACCAAATTTTCAATTTCCTTAAAGTCACTGCCTCATTATTGAGAAACATATTTCAAATATCTCTGCGGATCAATTCTCTGTCAAAATTATCCACCACTCTTGGCCTAATTTTCGTGTGTAAAACACTGGAATTAGAAATTTCAGATGTCGCTATCCAGCGGTGCAATAATCGTTTGCTTATCCCCAAGGCATGAATAGCCCTCTTTTGTGGGTTTGAAATAGAATGATACAGTTTTCCTCGAGTAGCTTCATTGCAGAAATACTTAAAAATCCTATTTGTGATTTGGTGTAATGTCATAACATGTACTCGCAGACTCATTTTTCCTACTTAGCCACACAATACTTTTTGTAGACACGCCACTTATTGACAATGTGTGCGTAAAACCGGATATAAACTGTTTTATGTTCAAGAAGTGCAATTTCACGCAATTTCACGCAAAAATCATGCCAATTGCTTGATAAACCAAAAATGTGCAAATGAGGTCGTATAATTTACTGTAGACATTTCAATATGTGTGTGTGTGATGTGTGCTGGCAAGTAGGATTTTATATTATATCGCAAAGAAACAAAAATTGAAACCATTGGCCGCATTTTAATGAAAAATTTAATTCATAGGGTCTATACCATTTCAAATTCACACACAAAATTTCACTTATATGCGTTATATATTCGCTGAGATATAGCATTTTGAAGTTGGGCAAAGCTAGTGAATCGTGCTATAATTACTTTGTCTTACACAGAGCTGTGAGGAGTCCAGTTAAAAAAAAAAAAAATTGTGGTAGAGATTGATTCACAAAGAAAATTAATAACGACAAACCCCAAATTTGGAAGGCCCATATTAAAATGTATACAGTAAAAACAACAACAGAAGGGATGTAAAGTTAGGGGATAAACATTACGATGGATAACGAAGACAATAGACAAGGTCCGCCATGTTACCCCGTGCTGCCATTGACTATCCATGTACAGCTAGCTTTAACCTGACCCCAACACTGCTTCGAGCATTATTAAAATAACTATCGTCTGACAAACACTGAGGCTGTTTAAACAAACAAAAAGAGCAAAAATCTGCTTTTTTCCAACATGGCGGCCTTCAGTCTACAGTCCATTTCATAAGGCCAAACATTACTATAACAGTTATGTGAATAATTAACAAAAGAGATAACAATCAATCATTCTGTGACGAAATGGACGACCTCATCACGATCTCTGTTTCACTCCGACGGGATCAGAGACACATTTTGTACTGATTTTTATTTGTGTACTTTTAGAAGTACCAATTTCTTCTCATTATCGGCTAAGGAGCAAGCAGTTTGTAAGTTCAAACATTTGTAACACTCCTTGCAGATAATGTTTATCTCAGCCTGCGAGAAGCAACTAGATAGATGAGCGCCGGCGTATTTAGATTAAACCGCTGATAAGCGACTCGTTTGTTAACAAGCTTGGCAAACACGGAGTTTTGCGTGCTCATACGACAGATAACGAGATTACTGTCTGTGTGACACATGTGAGCAGACAAGTGTGACATAAGCGCTTCCGAGTCATCCTTGATACACCTACATTACTTTTTAATAAAGTAATGTATTACAGCTTACCCATGTTGTCATGTGTGTTTACCGACTTGCCTGTGAGAGTGTATTCAATGCATCAGATGTCCATATATGGTAATACGTGACCTTTGCGGGCACGCACCTTATTTAACGAGGGACTATTTTGAAAATATCACACCCGCCCGGCATGATTTGAAATGATTGGATCTTTCTGATTTGTTTCATAACAACATTGAGGCGGAATATAACCTGCCGTTTGTTCAAACCCACTTCATTGTGAAAAAACTGCTGTGATACACGCTCGCCAGAAGAACCCAGACTTGCCAAGCTAGAATTCAGGAATTCTTGTAATCGGACTGTACCTTTTATTAGAGTATTCCAAAAGGACTTACAAAAAACAGCCTAGGAAATCTCTAGCATTGTAACAAGGAAAACCAGGACTAAGGAAAACTGAAACACACGGAGGGAATTTATTGTCAAATTAAAGACGCCCAAGACGCGTGTAAGAGACCGACTCGTCTCTTTTATTCTTAGGGAACAACAAGTCAGTAGCCAAGATTGGCGTAAGTAGTGCATTTTTCATTCTAAGTTTCATTACTAACATGTGAACTAACATATATATATATATATATATTACTATCTGAATTTTAAGGTGTGAAAATTGTTACAGGGCGCCCAAGTCATTTGAGGCTGGAAACCTCAGCGTATAGAATGATTATTCACGAAACAACACTGCACGGGCTGGGGATTGCTTTATTGATAGTTTCGTAAAGAGAACAAAAAGCATCACATCATTCGACCCTCCTTGTAGGTGATAATAATCACATTTTCTTGACGCTACCCAGATTTGCTAAGATAATTACTCGCAGTCGCAAGGGGGTGGTACAGCTTGGCTAAGATTAGCACAAGATCTCGTGTACCGGCGGAAGCTTATGACATAAGCGTTTCCTGTCCGCCTTGTTATGACAAGAGTACTGTTACGGGCGTGTATGTATACTGGGTCCTTTTATAATGTATATTTAGAATATATATTATATATATTTATAATATATATTGTTAGAAAGACTTAAATTGCATGCTGACGAAAAGATCAGAGAAGAACAAGCGGGTTTCAGGCCGAAACGATCATGTATTGATCAAACATTCACACTAAGAACAATTATAGAAGAATCAGTGGAAATGCAATCGCCACTTATTATCACCTTCGTCGATTTTCAAAAAGCATTTGATAGTCTACACCGCCCATCATTGTAGAAGATACTTACAATCTATGGTTTTCCATCAAAATATGTGAATATAATCAAAGCGCTATATGACAATGCAAGATGTTGTGTTAGAACAAATAAAGGGAATACAGAATGGTTTACAGTAGAAACAGGGGTGAAACAAGGCTGTATTATGTCACCACTACTTTTTGGAATAGCTATTGATTGGGTTATGAGAAACTATACCCACAATGAACAATTAGGTATAAAATGGACAAATGGAAAATTCCTGGGGGACCTGGATTTCGCAGATGATTTAGCATTCTTAAGTTCAACACCCAGACAATCCCAAGAAGCAGTAAATAATTTGTGTCATCTTTCGTTTAAAATAGGTCTCCAAATAAATGCCTCTAAAACTAAAGTTCTGAACTTTTCTAACGAAACTTTTAATATCATCCTGAACGGGGAAAAACTACAGAAAGTTGAAAGTTTCAATTATTTAGGCAGTAAAATGACTCAGGATGGTGACACAACAAGAGAAATTCATACTAGAATTGCTTTGACAGCTAGCGCCTTCAATAGATTATCTAACATTTGGAAATTACGATCATTGAATATACATACCAAGCTTCGTCTGTTTAATTCAAATGTTATCTCAGTGTTAACATACGGCTGTGAGAGTTGGAAAATAACAAAATCATTGGAGAACAAGCTGAATACATTCGAGAACAAATGTCTTAGAAAACTCATGAACATCAGTTGGAAAGAATTCAAGACTAATCGACAAATAAGAAAAGACTCTAGGCAGAAATATGTCTCCAACTATATAAGGAAAAGACGATGGTCATATATCGGTCATGTCCTACGAATGCAAAACAACAGAATACCATTGCAGGCGCTCACTTGGGTTCCTGAGGGTAAGAGGAAAAAAGGAAGACCAAAAGAAACACTCAGAAGAACAATAATAAGAGAAGGAAGAACGTTGGGATTAAACAATGTGCAAGAGCTAAGAGGAGTGGCGTCACAACGTACAACCTGGAGAGCACTGGTTTCTGCCTTATGCGCCGTGTTTGGTGCTTAAAGAATTTATTATTATTATTATTATCTCATTGACTCAGGTCAAGTTCAATTAGGGGTATGCAATGTAGACCACACACACAGCGTAACATCTCCAAATCTTCATATTAGCACCAAGTCAGCGTGGACGAACTTCAGCCATATTTATTTGTCATAACGTAGCTCCATATATATATATATTGATATGCGTAATAGCTTAAAGCGTCATTTCATTATTTACGTGGTGTGAGTTCGAACATCACCGGAGTGAAAAGATGGTATCATCAAATTTCACTGTTAGGATGAAATATACTATTCGTCAAAAGTCAAGGGCCACCCTATTATTTTCAATACACTTTTATATAAGCGCATAGAATGATTAAATGAAGGAAGTTTTTAGTAAAAATGGGTGCAATATCTTCCTCTGACAGTCCTCTATGCACGTTAAGCATAAAAACCACTCTCCGACAACCATGGTGATCACGTGCAATTTGGTTTGCTGACCATAAATTCACATTTTTAATCTGTTTTTTTTTTTTCAAACTTCCGTACAACCAAACAGGTGAAGTAATCGTGCTGATTGACATTCCACGTGCAATGGCGACTTTTCATGAGCAGAGTTCACTCTTAATTTGTTTTCCAATCAGCAGACTTAGGGTAGTTTCATCACTTGCAAAAACCATGCCACCGAGAAGAAGTCTTGACACCTTACAAAGAATGAGGGCTATAGCGTGGGTTGAAAGTAGTTTATCTGTCCGTGAGGTTGCTAGACGGCTTGCAGTGTCACACTCTACTATCCAAAGAATTTTGGAGAGATTTCAGGCCACAGGAAGGGTGAAGGATCGCCACCGGCCAGGTCGCTCTAGATGCACCAATAGACATGATGACCGGTACCTCTTGTTGTCAGCCCTGCGCCATTGAACAGTGACTTGTTCCACTCTAAGATGTCAGCTGAGACAAATTGTAAACGTTAATGTCAGTCAAAGCACCATTCGCAGACGTTTACATGAATTTACCGCAGAGCCCGTGTTGCTTGGTGTCGCGAGCACATCCGATGGACAAGGCAACAATGGAGTCAAGTTCTCTTCACTGATGAATCTCGCTTTACTGTGTCATTCAATGATGGCAGGATTCGAGTTTGGAAACGACCAGAAAAGCGATTTACTGATGACACAATTCGAGAGGTGGATCGTTATAATAGGGGTTATGTCATGGTCTGGGGAGGCTTCTACAGACACGGCAGGACCCCACTCTACATCATCCAAGGAAACTTGACCGGCCCAAGATACCAGAACGAAATCTTGAGACCAATTGTTCAGCCTGCTCTGGAGGCTATATGTGGTAATGCCATCCTCCAAGATGATAACGCTCGACCCCATCGAGCTCGTGTGGTGAATGAGTTTATTCAGCAACATGGGATCATCAGGATGGCGGGGGCCAGCTCGTTCTCCTGACCTTTCTCCGATTGAGCACCTCTGGGATGTCCTTGGTCGAAGATTGTCAACAAATCACCCCCTGCCAATGGATGTTGCACAGCTTACTGCGTTTCTGCTTCAGGAATGGCAAGCTGTTCCTCATGATACTCTTCGGACCCTTGTGGACTCGATGCGTCTACGCCGCCTTGAATGCCTTGCTGCAAACGGTGGTCATACCCGATTTTGAAATGTCTATTTGTCCAATATCTATTGTGTGACTTTTGAAAAGGTGGGTGGCACACTTCACAGCTTCATTGCGTTTGAATGTGTGTTTCCATTTCTTTACGTGACATGTCAATTTGGTATTCAATAAATGCCGTTTTGACTGATACCAATTACGTTTATATCACATTTGTTTTATGGTTTCAACCAAGGTTTTTCTAAGTGGCCCTTGACTTTTGACGAGTAGTATAGTATAGCACACAGGTTTGTGCCACAGAGTAGGCAATTAAACACACGAGGCGTGGACAGTAGCAAATAATGCTAAAACCATTGGCTACAAAGGACATAAATCATTTTAACCGCAAAGTGAGGTAACCATAGCAAGATCAACATGTAAAAACAAAATGATGATATCAGTCCATGCATTCTCATACTGCACACCGTCTAAAATACCTATCTGTCCCGTCAGGTAACTGTAATCACTTAATGTCATCTTAATTAATCATTATAATGCAAAGCATTAATATGAATAATTATGTAATAGAAACAATAGATGACACGAGGCAGACAAACAACTAATAAAGTGTATGACTGCGACATTTTGTCAAATGAATAAAGTTATGTGTAATTCAAAATGATTAGTTCCATATGAAATATCGTTGTTACTTCCCCTTTATATTTCGAGTCAGTCATTTTAGAGTTATGTCCCTTTAAGTGAAGACCATAGTTTATTGACAACACGTCTATATCAAAAATGTCTGGAAATGACACCATTTTAAACATTATATATAAGGTGTGTTGGAAAGTCTGTAACTTGACTATAAGCACTGTCATTAAGGCACGACCTCTATACGAAGTGCGCTGAGTTAAACAAGATATTACACCATTTTGAGTATTATAGAATTCATCATCATCCTGTTGCTGTGTGAATAGCTTTCTTATATCAGCAATGTGATCACTGTACAACTTTAGTATTGTCATGCGAACACGTAATTATCCACGTAATGGTTTCTTGATCAGGACATCATTATGTATGTGCATGCGTTAGTTTGAATTCTGTGAATCATCTGTATTTGTAGAGTTGATAGGTGATATAGGGTCTTTTATACACCTTGAAAGAACATCAGCCAAGACATTTTGGCTTCCTTTGATGGCTTTGATTTCATAATCATATGGTTGTAGTGCGAGCGAGGCTCTTGCTACCTTTTCATTTTTGAATCTCGCTGTTTTGAGATATGCCAAGGCTTTTTGGTCTGTCTCCAGAGTGAATCGGGCTCCCATCAGATACCGTTGCAGCTTGGTGAAACAAAAGACGATTGCTAGCATTTCCCGTTCCATAATGGGATACCGCTGCTCTGTGGACGAAAGTTTCCGGCTTACATACATAGTTGGTGCATGTAGCATTCAAATTCTTGCATCAACGTTCCCCTGACGCCTGTAGCCGATGCATCTACTCTGAGGGTAAAAGGAAAACGAGCGTCAGGTAATCTCAAAATTGTTGATTTGGAATAACAAGTTTTTAGTAAATTTAAAGCCACATCACACGCATGCGACGAAATTATCTTATTTGGCGAGTTCTTCTTTACTAACGATGACAACACTGAGGTCATATCTGAAAAATTATGGAAGCATGTTCTATAGAAATTTACCAAGCCTAACAAACTGCGAACTTGTGTCTTAGTTCGATGAAATTCAAGATTCAGGATTTTCGAGATAGTAGAATCCTCAGGTTTAAGAAACCCACCTCCTACTTTATGACCAAGAAAAGAAATTTCAGTAAATCCTATTCTGGTTTTGGAACGTCTAGCAGTAAGGTTATGAAAACGTAAGGTATTCAACAAAGAATGAATTCCGATAACATGTTCCTAACTAGTATGATGAAATAGACAAATATCATCAATATAAGTGATTAAATCCTCACGGTCAGAGAACAGTCTACGCATCATGCGAACAAGAGTAGCAGGAGCGTTGACAAGACCGAACGACATAAAATTGAACTGAAACAAACCTAGAGGTGTAGCGAAAGCTGTATAAGACTTAGCTTTGTCTGATAGTGTCCCTTGCCAATAGCCTTTTGACAGATCAAATTTTGTAAAGAACGTAGCTGTAGATAATCTGTCAAGTAGAGATTCTAACAAGGGTAATGGTTCAGCATCTTGAATCGTGACAGTATTTAAACGCCTGAAATCCATGCAAATACGAATAAATTTATCTTTATTCCTAATCAAGACCATAGGAAAACTGTATGGTGAATTAGATTGTTCAATTACATTTAACTTGATCATTTCTTTTATTTCTTCCTGTACCTGTGATTGTAAATGAATAGGTATAGGGTAAGGTTTCAGTTTGATAGGTCTGAAATCGGTTAGCACGATATCATGTTGAATGATATCTGTATGCCCAGGAACATCCGTGAGCACATCAGAAAAAGATTGCAGTAATAGAGAAATCTGCTCTTTCTGATTAGCAGCTAGAGTAGGAGCAATGGAAATATCTTTCCAGCTTTAAGTAGCTAAAAGATGTATAATAGGTAACGATAAGATTGGTTCAATACCATCAGATAAATTAGAACTCTCTTCCTGAATAACTGCTAAGGAAGAGCGACGATCAACAGATTTGTCGATAGCTTCAAAGACAGGTTTCAGATGTGGAGGGCGAGTATGAAATTGTTGTAACATATTAAAATGAAAAATGTTCTCCTTTCCCTTAATAGACAAAACATAGTCAATATCTGACAATTTATCCATAACCGTATAAGGTCCCCTCCATGACACATGTTATTTATTGTCTTTGATTGGCAGTAATACGTAGGCCTCATCACCTGGCCATAATTGGCGCAGTTTTCTGTTTTGATTGACAAACAGTCGAGCCTTTAATTTCGCTTTTTCTGACGCCTCCACTGCTATTTGGCATGCGTCAATAATCTTTTGTCTTAAATTGACAACATATTGGTAAGAGGTTTGAACATCCTCATCCATGTTAGCTCCAACCAATAATTGTTTTAAAATGGACATAGGTCCTCTAGGCTTAGCACCAAAGACCAACTCAAATGGCGCAAACCCGGTATGTTCGTTTGGAATTTCTCTATAAGCAAAGAGAACTGCAGGCAAAATTCGATCCCAATCTTGCGGATACTTAGTCGTAACTTTGCCTAACATTTGTTTCAAACTCCTATTGAGCCTCTCAATTTTTCCATTTGATGCGGCGTGATATATTGAACTAAGAGAACGATCAATATCGAACATTTTCATCACTTCTTTCATTACGTCTGAGACGAATTGCGTCCCCTTGTCTGACAGAATGTTTTCGGGAAAACCCAATCTGCTAAAAATTAAAAATAGCGCATCTGCAACGTCCACAGTTGATATGGACTTAAGAGGTATCGCTTCTGGCCAGAGGGTGCTACATATCAATGCATGTCAGCACAAATTTGTGACCTCTAGCTGACGTGACCTTTAATGGACCAATAAGGTCGATAGCCATCTTTGCGAAGGGCCGCAAAGAAATATCAGATGCCTGGATAGGCGCATTATGCTTAGGCCTTTTCGTTGCCACACATTGGCAAACTGTGCATGTACGACAAAAGGTTTTGACATCCATTGTCACACCAGGCCCAAAAAAACGCGACAAAACTCTCTGTTTTTTTCTTACAATACCCAAATGACCTGCGCAATTAATGTCATGGGCATGTCGTAAGACAAATGGTCTAAAGCAAGTTGGTACCATAATCTGTTTTTTCACAGATGTACAATCCTGAAAATTTCTCATTAAAATACCACTCTTTAAAGTGTACCAATAATTAGTATTATCATCAAACATCACATCATCTGATTTTGCAACTTGAAAAATATTCTTTAAGGAATCATCCTCATTTTGTCTTTGAATGAAAGACATCTTATCAATCAATTCCACCTGTAATTTATCATCATCTTCTTCTTGCTGAGCAGTATCTTCATTATCATTATAATTATCATTATCATTACTATGATCTTCATCATTCATCAAATCCTCAGACTCCTCTCCATCATTCATTACCTCATCTACAACACTATCACTTTGGTTGTGATTATCCAATTCAGCACGAGCTTGAGCTCTGGTTGTAACAGCATTTTCAGTTATCAGATGCTGTTGTTCCCATTTTTCAATATCTTCTCTAGAGCATTCACGAAGACCTGGGATATTTCCTAAGGTTATCCTAGCAATAGGATTATTCAGTAGGCACACGAGAGTTCTCCCTGTAAAGTATGGTGTATCCAAAAATACTTCCGCAGTTGGATAGTATTCCACTGTGCCACCAAATGTAATGTATTTCACCTCTCTGTCTGTGTAATCCAACTGATCCACTAACGACCTGCGCACACCAATCGTAGTACAACCCGTGTTCCTTAAAAGTGACACCAGCTGGTTGTTCACAAAGCCTTTATAAAGAACCAGTGAACCTGTACCATCACATGAGGACAAGACTGGTAACAGATGTCCACATATAAGCCTTGGGACTCCCTGTAGCTGAAACAAAGAGTTACATTCAGTACAATTAGCACTGCTGGATAAATCAACACTACATGCATTGGCATGAGCTAAACCACTATTATTCTGAACTGGATTATTGTCATCCGTATGTACGACAGCATTTGAACGTTCAGGGTTCCTCGACTGTCTAAAATTATTGTT